>OZ002730.1:20657952-21210645 GCA_963924305.1 Polygonum maritimum | reverse complement strand
TCTCAATAACACAACCTTTCTTATTGATTCGTTTGATTTGCCTAGGTTATGGTTTGGGAACCGTTAGTTTCCATTCTTTTTCTAGTCCATAAATGTTTGACCTAATAGAACTTGATACGAAAATCACCAAACAACACAAGCACAAGCATACGAATCATGCGATTCCGAATGTTTCTCAAATTCTCAATAACACAACCTTTCTTTTTGATTCGTTTGATTTGCCTAGGCTATGGTTTGGGAACCGTTGGTTTCCATTCTTTTCTAGTCCAAAAATCTTCGAACTAATAGAACTTCGTAGAAAGATCACCAAACAACACAAACACAAGCATACGAATCATGCGATTCCGAATGTTTCTCAAATTCTCAATAACACAACCTTTCTTTTTGATTCGTTTGATTTGCCTAGGCTATGGTTTGGGAACCGTTGGTTTCCATTCTTTTCTAGTCCAAAAATCTTCGAACTAATAGAACTTCGTAGAAAGAACACCAAGCAACACAAACACAAGCATACGAATCATGCGATTCCTAATGTTTCTCAAATTCTCAATAACACATCCTTTCTTATTGATTCGTTTGATTTGCCTAGGCTATCGTTTGGGAACCGTTGGTTTCCATTCTTTTTCTAGTCCATAAATGTTTGAACTAATATAACTTGGTAGAAAGATTACCAAACAGCACAAACACAAGCATACGAATCATGCGATTCCGAATGTTTCTCAAATTCTCAATAACACAACCTTTCTTATTGATTCGTTTGATTTGCCTAGGTTATGGTTTGGGAACCGTTAGTTTCCATTCTTTTTCTAGTCCATAAATGTTTGACCTAATAGAACTTGATACGAAAATCACCAAACAACACAAGCACAAGCATACGAATCATGCGATTCCGAATGTTTCTCAAATTCTCAATAACACAACCTTTCTTTTTGATTCGTTTGATTTGCCTAGGCTATGGTTTGGGAACCGTTGGTTTCCATTCTTTTTCGAGTCCAAAAATCTTTGAACTAATAGAACTTCGTAGAAAGATCACCAAACAACACAAACACAAGCATACGAATCATGCGATTCCTAATGTTTCTCAAATACTCAATAACACAACCTTTGTTATTGATTGGTTTGATTTGCCTAGGATAGGGTTTGGGAACCATTGGGTTCCATTCTTTTTCTAGTCCATAAATATTTGAACTAATAGAACATGATTGAAAGATCACCACACAACACAAACATAAGCATACGAATCATGCGATTCCGAATGTTTCTCAAAGTCTCAATAACACAACCTTTCTTATTGATTGGTTTGATTTGCCTAGGCTATGGTTTGGGAACCATTGGGTTCCATTCTTTTTCTAGTCCATAAATATTTGAACTAATAGAACATGATTGAAAGATCACCACACAACACAAACACAAGCATACGAATCATGCGATTCCGAAGGTTTCTCAAATTCTCAATAACACAACCTTTCTTATTGATTCGTTTGATTTGCCTAGGCTATGGTTCGGGAACCGTTGGTTTCCATTCCTTTCCAGTCCATAAATGTTTGAACTAATAGAACTTGGTAGAAAGATCACCAAACAACACAAACACAAGCATAGGAATCATGCGATTCCGAATGTTTCTCAAATTCTCAATAACACAACCTTTCTTATTGATTCGTTTGATTTGCCTAGGCTATGGTTTGGGAACCGTTGGTTTCCATTCTTTTTCTAGTCAAAAAATGTTTGAACTAATAGAACTCTGTAGAAAGATCACCAAACAGCGCAAACACAAGCATACGAATCATGCGACTCCGAATGTTTCTCAAATTCTCAATAACACAACCTTTCTTACTGATTCGTTTGTTTTGCGTAGGCTATGGTTCGGGAACCGTTGGTTTCCATTCTTTTCTAGTCCATAAATGTTTGAACTAATAGAACTTGGTAGAAAGATCACCAAACAACACAAACACAAGCATACGAATCATGCGATTCCGAATGTTTCTCAAATTCTCAATAACACAACCTTTCTTATTGATTCGTTTGATTTGCCTAGGCTATGGTTTGGGAACCGTTGGTTTCCATTCTTTTTCTAGTCCAAAAATCTTTGAACTAATAGAACTTCGTAGAAAGATCACCAAACAACACAAACACAAGCATACGAATCATGCGATTCCGAATGTTTCTCAAATTCTCAATAACACAACCTTTCTTTTTGATTCGTTTGATTTGCCTAGGCTATTGTTTCGGAACTGTTGGTTTCTATTCTTTTCTAGTCCAAAAATCTTCGAACTAATAGAACTTCGTAGAAAGATCACCAAGCAACACAAACACAAGCATACGAATCATGCGATTCCTAATGTTTCTCAAATTCTCAATAACACATCCTTTCTTATTGATTCGTTTGATTTGCCTAGGCTATCGTTTGGGAACCGTTGGTTTCCATTCTTTTTCTAGTCCATAAATGTTTGAACTAATATAACTTGGTAGAAAGATCACCAAACAGCACAAACACAAGCATACGAATCATGCGATTCCGAATGTTTCTCAAATTCTCAATAACACAACCTTTCTTTTTGATTCGTTTGATTTGCCTAGGCTATGGTTTGGGAACCGTTGGTTTCCATTCTTTTTCTAGTCCAAAAATCTTTGAACTAATAGAACTTCGTAGAAAGATCACCAAACAACACAAACACAAGCATACGAATCATGCGATTCCGAATGTTTCTCAAATTCTCAATAACACAACCTTTCTTATTGATTCGTTTGATTTGCCTAGGTTATGGTTTGGGAACCGTTGGTTTCCATTCTTTTTCTAATCCAAAAATCTTCGAACTAATAGACCTTCGTAGAAGGATCACCAAACAACACAAACACAAGCATACAAATCATGCGATTCCGAATGTTTCTCAAATTCTCAATAACACAACCTTTCTTTTTGATTCGTTTGATTTGCCTAGGCTATGGTTTGGGAACCGTTGGTTTCCATTCTTTTCTAGTCCAAAAATCTTTGAACTAATAGAACTTCGTAGAAAGATCACCAAACAACACAAACACAAGCATACGAATCATGCGATTCCGAATGTTTCTCAAATTCTCAATAACACAACCTTTCTTATTGATTCGTTTGATTTGCCTAGGTTATGGTTTGGGAACCGTTGGTTTCCATTCTTTTTTCTAATCCAAAAATCTTCGAACTAATAGACCTTCGTAGAAAGATCACCAAACAACACAAACACAAGCATACGAATCATGCGATTCCGAATGTTTCTCAAATTCTCAATAACACAACCTTTCTTTTTGATTCGTTTGATTTGCCTAGGCTATGGTTTGGGAACCGTTGGTTTCCATTCTTTTCTAGTCCAAAAATCTTCGAACTAATAGAACTTCGTAGAAAGATCACCAAACAACACAAACACAAGCATACGAATCATGCGATTCCGAATGTTTCTCAAATTCTCAATAACACAACCTTTCTTTTTGATTCGTTTGATTTGCCTAGGCTATGGTTTGGGAACCGTTGGTTTCCATTCTTTTCTAGTCCAAAAATCTTCGAACTAATAGAACTTCGTAGAAAGAACACCAAGCAACACAAACACAAGCATACGAATCATGCGATTCCTAATGTTTCTCAAATTCTCAATAACACATCCTTTCTTATTGATTCGTTTGATTTGCCTTGGATATGGTTTGGGAAGTGTTGGATTCCATTCTTTTTCTCGTCCAAAAATTTTTGAACTTAAAAGAAAGATCACCAAACAACACAAACACAAGCATACGAATCATGCGATTCCTAATGTTTCTCAAATACTCAATAACACAACCTTTGTTATTGATTGGTTTGATTTGCCTAGGATAGGGTTTGGGAACCATTGGGTTCCATTCTTTTTCTAGTCCATAAAAATTTGAACTAATAGAACATGATTGAAAGATCACCACACAACACAAACATAAGCATACGAATCATGCGATTCCGAATGTTTCTCAAAGTCTCAATAACACAACCTTTGTTATTGATTGGTTTGATTTGCCTAGGATAGGGTTTGGGAACCATTGGGTTCCATTCTTTTTCTAGTCCATAAATATTTGAACTAATAGAACATGATTGAAAGATCACCACACAACACAAACATAAGCATACGAATCATGCGATTCCGAATGTTTCTCAAAGTCTCAATAACACAACCTTTCTTATTGATTGGTTTGATTTGCCTAGGCTATGGTTTGGGAACCATTGGGTTCCATTCTTTTTCTAGTCCATAAATATTTGAACTAATAGAACATGATTGAAAGATCACCACACAACACAAACACAAGCATACGAATCATGCGATTCCGAAGGTTTCTCAAATTCTCAATAACACAACCTTTCTTATTGATTCGTTTGATTTGCCTAGGCTATGGTTCGGGAACCGTTGGTTTCCATTCCTTTCCAGTCCATAAATGTTTGAACTAATAGAACTTGGTAGAAAGATCACCAAACAACACAAACACAAGCATAGGAATCATGCGATTCCGAATGTTTCTCAAATTCTCAATAACACAACCTTTCTTATTGATTCGTTTGATTTGCCTAGGCTATGGTTTGGGAACCGTTGGTTTCCATTCTTTTTCTAGTCAAAAAATGTTTGAACTAATAGAACTCTGTAGAAAGATCACCAAACAGCGCAAACACAAGCATACGAATCATGCGACTCCGAATGTTTCTCAAATTCTCAATAACACAACCTTTCTTACTGATTCGTTTGTTTTGCGTAGGCTATGGTTCGGGAACCGTTGGTTTCCATTCTTTTCTAGTCCATAAATGTTTGAACTAATAGAACTTGGTAGAAAGATCACCAAACAACACAAACACAAGCATACGAATCATGCGATTCCGAATGTTTCTCAAATTCTCAATAACACAACCTTTCTTATTGATTCGTTTGATTTGCCTAGGCTATGGTTTGGGAACCGTTGGTTTCCATTCTTTTTCTAGTCCAAAAATCTTTGAACTAATAGAACTTCGTAGAAAGATCACCAAACAACACAAACACAAGCATACGAATCATGCGATTCCGAATGTTTCTCAAATTCTCAATAACACAACCTTTCTTTTTGATTCGTTTGATTTGCCTAGGCTATTGTTTCGGAACTGTTGGTTTCTATTCTTTTCTAGTCCAAAAATCTTCGAACTAATAGAACTTCGTAGAAAGATCACCAAGCAACACAAACACAAGCATACGAATCATGCGATTCCTAATGTTTCTCAAATTCTCAATAACACATCCTTTCTTATTGATTCGTTTGATTTGCCTAGGCTATCGTTTGGGAACCGTTGGTTTCCATTCTTTTTCTAGTCCATAAATGTTTGAACTAATATAACTTGGTAGAAAGATCACCAAACAGCACAAACACAAGCATACGAATCATGCGATTCCGAATGTTTCTCAAATTCTCAATAACACAACCTTTCTTTTTGATTCGTTTGATTTGCCTAGGCTATGGTTTGGGAACCGTTGGTTTCCATTCTTTTTCTAGTCCAAAAATCTTTGAACTAATAGAACTTCGTAGAAAGATCACCAAACAACACAAACACAAGCATACGAATCATGCGATTCCGAATGTTTCTCAAATTCTCAATAACACAACCTTTCTTATTGATTCGTTTGATTTGCCTAGGTTATGGTTTGGGAACCGTTGGTTTCCATTCTTTTTCTAATCCAAAAATCTTCGAACTAATAGACCTTCGTAGAAGGATCACCAAACAACACAAACACAAGCATACAAATCATGCGATTCCGAATGTTTCTCAAATTCTCAATAACACAACCTTTCTTTTTGATTCGTTTGATTTGCCTAGGCTATGGTTTGGGAACCGTTGGTTTCCATTCTTTTCTAGTCCAAAAATCTTTGAACTAATAGAACTTCGTAGAAAGATCACCAAACAACACAAACACAAGCATACGAATCATGCGATTCCGAATGTTTCTCAAATTCTCAATAACACAACCTTTCTTATTGATTCGTTTGATTTGCCTAGGTTATGGTTTGGGAACCGTTGGTTTCCATTCTTTTTTCTAATCCAAAAATCTTCGAACTAATAGACCTTCGTAGAAAGATCACCAAACAACACAAACACAAGCATACGAATCATGCGATTCCGAATGTTTCTCAAATTCTCAATAACACAACCTTTCTTTTTGATTCGTTTGATTTGCCTAGGCTATGGTTTGGGAACCGTTGGTTTCCATTCTTTTCTAGTCCAAAAATCTTCGAACTAATAGAACTTCGTAGAAAGATCACCAAACAACACAAACACAAGCATACGAATCATGCGATTCCGAATGTTTCTCAAATTCTCAATAACACAACCTTTCTTTTTGATTCGTTTGATTTGCCTAGGCTATGGTTTGGGAACCGTTGGTTTCCATTCTTTTCTAGTCCAAAAATCTTCGAACTAATAGAACTTCGTAGAAAGAACACCAAGCAACACAAACACAAGCATACGAATCATGCGATTCCTAATGTTTCTCAAATTCTCAATAACACATCCTTTCTTATTGATTCGTTTGATTTGCCTTGGATATGGTTTGGGAAGTGTTGGATTCCATTCTTTTTCTCGTCCAAAAATTTTTGAACTTAAAAGAAAGATCACCAAACAACACAAACACAAGCATACGAATCATGCGATTCCTAATGTTTCTCAAATACTCAATAACACAACCTTTGTTATTGATTGGTTTGATTTGCCTAGGATAGGGTTTGGGAACCATTGGGTTCCATTCTTTTTCTAGTCCATAAAAATTTGAACTAATAGAACATGATTGAAAGATCACCACACAACACAAACATAAGCATACGAATCATGCGATTCCGAATGTTTCTCAAAGTCTCAATAACACAACCTTTCTTATTGATTGGTTTGATTTGCCTAGGCTATGGTTTGGGAACCATTGGGTTCCATTCTTTTTCTAGTCCATAAATATTTGAACTAATAGAACATGATTGAAAGATCACCACACAACACAAACACAAGCATACGAATAATGCGATTCCGAAGGTTTCTCAAATTCTCAATAACACAACCTTTCTTATTGATTCGTTTGATTTACCTAGGCTATGGTTTGGGAACCGTTGGTTTCCATTCTTTTTCTAGTCCAAAAATCTTTGAACTAATAGAACTTCGTAGAAAGATCACCAAACAACACAAACACAAGCATACGAATCATGCGATTCCGAATGTTTCTCAAATTCTCAATAACACAACCTTTCTTTTTGATTCGTTTGATTTGCCTAGGCTATTGTTTCGGAACTGTTGGTTTCTATTCTTTTCTAGTCCAAAAATCTTCGAACTAATAGAACTTCGTAGAAAGATCACCAAGCAACACAAACACAAGCATACGAATCATGCGATTCCTAATGTTTCTCAAATTCTCAATAACACAACCTTTCTTACTGATTCGTTTGTTTTGCGTAGGCTATGGTTCGGGAACCGTTGGTTTCCATTCTTTTCTAGTCCATAAATGTTTGAACTAATAGAACTTGGTAGAAAGATCACCAAACAACACAAACACAAGCATACGAATCATGCGATTCCGAATGTTTCTCAAATTCTCAATAACACAACCTTTCTTATTGATTCGTTTGATTTGCCTAGGCTATGGTTTGGGAACCGTTGGTTTCCATTCTTTTTCTAGTCCAAAAATCTTTGAACTAATAGAACTTCGTAGAAAGATCACCAAACAACACAAACACAAGCATACGAATCATGCGATTCCGAATGTTTCTCAAATTCTCAATAACACAACCTTTCTTTTTGATTCGTTTGATTTGCCTAGGCTATTGTTTCGGAACTGTTGGTTTCTATTCTTTTCTAGTCCAAAAATCTTCGAACTAATAGAACTTCGTAGAAAGATCACCAAGCAACACAAACACAAGCATACGAATCATGCGATTCCTAATGTTTCTCAAATTCTCAATAACACATCCTTTCTTATTGATTCGTTTGATTTGCCTAGGCTATCGTTTGGGAACCGTTGGTTTCCATTCTTTTTCTAGTCCATAAATGTTTGAACTAATATAACTTGGTAGAAAGATCACCAAACAGCACAAACACAAGCATACGAATCATGCGATTCCGAATGTTTCTCAAATTCTCAATAACACAACCTTTCTTTTTGATTCGTTTGATTTGCCTAGGCTATGGTTTGGGAACCGTTGGTTTCCATTCTTTTTCTAGTCCAAAAATCTTTGAACTAATAGAACTTCGTAGAAAGATCACCAAACAACACAAACACAAGCATACGAATCATGCGATTCCGAATGTTTCTCAAATTCTCAATAACACAACCTTTCTTATTGATTCGTTTGATTTGCCTAGGTTATGGTTTGGGAACCGTTGGTTTCCATTCTTTTTCTAATCCAAAAATCTTCGAACTAATAGACCTTCGTAGAAGGATCACCAAACAACACAAACACAAGCATACAAATCATGCGATTCCGAATGTTTCTCAAATTCTCAATAACACAACCTTTCTTTTTGATTCGTTTGATTTGCCTAGGTTATGGTTTGGGAACCGTTGGTTTCCATTCTTTTTCTAATCCAAAAATCTTCGAACTAATAGACCTTCGTAGAAAGATCACCAAACAACACAAACACAAGCATACGAATCATGCGATTCCGAATGTTTCTCAAATTCTCAATAACACAACCTTTCTTTTTGATTCGTTTGATTTGCCTAGGCTATGGTTTGGGAACCGTTGGTTTCCATTCTTTTCTAGTCCAAAAATCTTCGAACTAATAGAACTTCGTAGAAAGATCACCAAACAACACAAACACAAGCATACGAATCATGCGATTCCGAATGTTTCTCAAATTCTCAATAACACAACCTTTCTTTTTGATTCGTTTGATTTGCCTAGGCTATGGTTTGGGAACCGTTGGTTTCCATTCTTTTCTAGTCCAAAAATCTTCGAACTAATAGAACTTCGTAGAAAGAACACCAAGCAACACAAACACAAGCATACGAATCATGCGATTCCTAATGTTTCTCAAATTCTCAATAACACATCCTTTCTTATTGATTCGTTTGATTTGCCTAGGCTATCGTTTGGGAACCGTTGGTTTCCATTCTTTTTCTAGTCCATAAATGTTTGAACTAATATAACTTGGTAGAAAGATTACCAAACAGCACAAACACAAGCATACGAATCATGCGATTCCGAATGTTTCTCAAATTCTCAATAACACAACCTTTCTTATTGATTCGTTTGATTTGCCTAGGTTATGGTTTGGGAACCGTTAGTTTCCATTCTTTTTCTAGTCCATAAATGTTTGACCTAATAGAACTTGATACGAAAATCACCAAACAACACAAGCACAAGCATACGAATCATGCGATTCCGAATGTTTCTCAAATTCTCAATAACACAACCTTTCTTTTTGATTCGTTTGATTTGCCTAGGCTATGGTTTGGGAACCGTTGGTTTCCATTCTTTTCTAGTCCAAAAATCTTCGAACTAATAGAACTTCGTAGAAAGATCACCAAACAACACAAACACAAGCATACGAATCATGCGATTCCGAATGTTTCTCAAATTCTCAATAACACAACCTTTCTTTTTGATTCGTTTGATTTGCCTAGGCTATGGTTTGGGAACCGTTGGTTTCCATTCTTTTCTAGTCCAAAAATCTTCGAACTAATAGAACTTCGTAGAAAGAACACCAAGCAACACAAACACAAGCATACGAATCATGCGATTCCTAATGTTTCTCAAATTCTCAATAACACATCCTTTCTTATTGATTCGTTTGATTTGCCTAGGCTATCGTTTGGGAACCGTTGGTTTCCATTCTTTTTCTAGTCCATAAATGTTTGAACTAATATAACTTGGTAGAAAGATTACCAAACAGCACAAACACAAGCATACGAATCATGCGATTCCGAATGTTTCTCAAATTCTCAATAACACAACCTTTCTTATTGATTCGTTTGATTTGCCTAGGTTATGGTTTGGGAACCGTTAGTTTCCATTCTTTTTCTAGTCCATAAATGTTTGACCTAATAGAACTTGATACGAAAATCACCAAACAACACAAGCACAAGCATACGAATCATGCGATTCCGAATGTTTCTCAAATTCTCAATAACACAACCTTTCTTTTTGATTCGTTTGATTTGCCTAGGCTATGGTTTGGGAACCGTTGGTTTCCATTCTTTTTCGAGTCCAAAAATCTTTGAACTAATAGAACTTCGTAGAAAGATCACCAAACAACACAAACACAAGCATACGAATCATGCGATTCCTAATGTTTCTCAAATACTCAATAACACAACCTTTGTTATTGATTGGTTTGATTTGCCTAGGATAGGGTTTGGGAACCATTGGGTTCCATTCTTTTTCTAGTCCATAAATATTTGAACTAATAGAACATGATTGAAAGATCACCACACAACACAAACATAAGCATACGAATCATGCGATTCCGAATGTTTCTCAAAGTCTCAATAACACAACCTTTCTTATTGATTGGTTTGATTTGCCTAGGCTATGGTTTGGGAACCATTGGGTTCCATTCTTTTTCTAGTCCATAAATATTTGAACTAATAGAACATGATTGAAAGATCACCACACAACACAAACTTATACGAATCATGCGATTCCGAAGGTTTCTCAAATTCTCAATAACACAACCTTTCTTATTGATTCGTTTGATTTGCCTAGGCTATGGTTCGGGAACCGTTGGTTTCCATTCCTTTCCAGTCCATAAATGTTTGAACTAATAGAACTTGGTAGAAAGATCACCAAACAACACAAACACAAGCATAGGAATCATGCGATTCCGAATGTTTCTCAAATTCTCAATAACACAACCTTTCTTATTGATTCGTTTGATTTGCCTAGGCTATGGTTTGGGAACCGTTGGTTTCCATTCTTTTTCTAGTCAAAAAATGTTTGAACTAATAGAACTCTGTAGAAAGATCACCAAACAGCGCAAACACAAGCATACGAATCATGCGACTCCGAATGTTTCTCAAATTCTCAATAACACAACCTTTCTTACTGATTCGTTTGTTTTGCGTAGGCTATGGTTCGGGAACCGTTGGTTTCCATTCTTTTCTAGTCCATAAATGTTTGAACTAATAGAACTTGGTAGAAAGATCACCAAACAACACAAACACAAGCATACGAATCATGCGATTCCGAATGTTTCTCAAATTCTCAATAACACAACCTTTCTTATTGATTCGTTTGATTTGCCTAGGCTATGGTTTGGGAACCGTTGGTTTCCATTCTTTTTCTAGTCCAAAAATCTTTGAACTAATAGAACTTCGTAGAAAGATCACCAAACAACACAAACACAAGCATACGAATCATGCGATTCCGAATGTTTCTCAAATTCTCAATAACACAACCTTTCTTTTTGATTCGTTTGATTTGCCTAGGCTATTGTTTCGGAACTGTTGGTTTCTATTCTTTTCTAGTCCAAAAATCTTCGAACTAATAGAACTTCGTAGAAAGATCACCAAGCAACACAAACACAAGCATACGAATCATGCGATTCCTAATGTTTCTCAAATTCTCAATAACACATCCTTTCTTATTGATTCGTTTGATTTGCCTAGGCTATCGTTTGGGAACCGTTGGTTTCCATTCTTTTTCGAGTCCAAAAATCTTTGAACTAATAGAACTTCGTAGAAAGATCACCAAACAACACAAACACAAGCATACGAATCATGCGATTCCTAATGTTTCTCAAATACTCAATAACACAACCTTTGTTATTGATTGGTTTGATTTGCCTAGGATAGGGTTTGGGAACCATTGGGTTCCATTCTTTTTCTAGTCCATAAATATTTGAACTAATAGAACATGATTGAAAGATCACCACACAACACAAACATAAGCATACGAATCATGCGATTCCGAATGTTTCTCAAAGTCTCAATAACACAACCTTTCTTATTGATTGGTTTGATTTGCCTAGGCTATGGTTTGGGAACCATTGGGTTCCATTCTTTTTCTAGTCCATAAATATTTGAACTAATAGAACATGATTGAAAGATCACCACACAACACAAACTTATACGAATCATGCGATTCCGAAGGTTTCTCAAATTCTCAATAACACAACCTTTCTTATTGATTCGTTTGATTTGCCTAGGCTATGGTTCGGGAACCGTTGGTTTCCATTCCTTTCCAGTCCATAAATGTTTGAACTAATAGAACTTGGTAGAAAGATCACCAAACAACACAAACACAAGCATAGGAATCATGCGATTCCGAATGTTTCTCAAATTCTCAATAACACAACCTTTCTTATTGATTCGTTTGATTTGCCTAGGCTATGGTTTGGGAACCGTTGGTTTCCATTCTTTTTCTAGTCAAAAAATGTTTGAACTAATAGAACTCTGTAGAAAGATCACCAAACAGCGCAAACACAAGCATACGAATCATGCGACTCCGAATGTTTCTCAAATTCTCAATAACACAACCTTTCTTACTGATTCGTTTGTTTTGCGTAGGCTATGGTTCGGGAACCGTTGGTTTCCATTCTTTTCTAGTCCATAAATGTTTGAACTAATAGAACTTGGTAGAAAGATCACCAAACAACACAAACACAAGCATACGAATCATGCGATTCCGAATGTTTCTCAAATTCTCAATAACACAACCTTTCTTATTGATTCGTTTGATTTGCCTAGGCTATGGTTTGGGAACCGTTGGTTTCCATTCTTTTTCTAGTCCAAAAATCTTTGAACTAATAGAACTTCGTAGAAAGATCACCAAACAACACAAACACAAGCATACGAATCATGCGATTCCGAATGTTTCTCAAATTCTCAATAACACAACCTTTCTTTTTGATTCGTTTGATTTGCCTAGGCTATTGTTTCGGAACTGTTGGTTTCTATTCTTTTCTAGTCCAAAAATCTTCGAACTAATAGAACTTCGTAGAAAGATCACCAAGCAACACAAACACAAGCATACGAATCATGCGATTCCTAATGTTTCTCAAATTCTCAATAACACATCCTTTCTTATTGATTCGTTTGATTTGCCTAGGCTATCGTTTGGGAACCGTTGGTTTCCATTCTTTTTCTAGTCCATAAATGTTTGAACTAATATAACTTGGTAGAAAGATCACCAAACAGCACAAACACAAGCATACGAATCATGCGATTCCGAATGTTTCTCAAATTCTCAATAACACAACCTTTCTTTTTGATTCGTTTGATTTGCCTAGGCTATGGTTTGGGAACCGTTGGTTTCCATTCTTTTTCTAGTCCAAAAATCTTTGAACTAATAGAACTTCGTAGAAAGATCACCAAACAACACAAACACAAGCATACGAATCATGCGATTCCGAATGTTTCTCAAATTCTCAATAACACAACCTTTCTTATTGATTCGTTTGATTTGCCTAGGTTATGGTTTGGGAACCGTTGGTTTCCATTCTTTTTCTAATCCAAAAATCTTCGAACTAATAGACCTTCGTAGAAAGATCACCAAACAACACAAACACAAGCATATAAATCATGCGATTCCGAATGTTTCTCAAATTCTCAATAACACAACCTTTCTTTTTGATTCGTTTGATTTGCCTAGGCTATGGTTTGGGAACCGTTGGTTTCCATTCTTTTCTAGTCCAAAAATCTTTGAACTAATAGAACTTCGTAGAAAGATCACCAAACAACACAAACACAAGCATACGAATCATGCGATTCCGAATGTTTCTCAAATTCTCAATAACACAACCTTTCTTATTGATTCGTTTGATTTGCCTAGGTTATGGTTTGGGAACCGTTGGTTTCCATTCTTTTTCTAATCCAAAAATCTTCGAACTAATAGACCTTCGTAGAAAGATCACCAAACAACACAAACACAAGCATACGAATCATGCGATTCCGAATGTTTCTCAAATTCTCAATAACACAACCTTTCTTTTTGATTCGTTTGATTTGCCTAGGCTATGGTTTGGGAACCGTTGGTTTCCATTATTTTCTAGTCCAAAAATCTTCGAACTAATAGAACTTCGTAGAAAGATCACCAAACAACACAAACACAAGCATACTGATACGGGGTTAGCCGTGTGGATGCCCGATCTTCGACGTTCACGACTCAACAAGGAAAACACAAGGAAACAATGGTTAGAATTGAATGGAACGAAACTGGAAATGATGAACTCGACTCAACAAGAGGAAAAACGACACAACAAAGAAGCAAACTGAAATGAAGAAACGAAAAGGGAAATTGATAGAAACGACGAGAAGGATAACCCTTCGAGACAACTATTAAACCCCTGGTATGTATTTCAACCAGAATCCTAATAGAATGGACGAAGAACCAACCTTGTACAATCCTACACAACAAGGCGACACCTTGAAGCACAGGAAGGGGGCTCGTGATCGTTGATAAGCACCAAGCTTCGTAGAGGATTGACACAAATCAAACAAACCAAGCTGCGATTCACACACTCAATGAAGCAAAGCTTCAAACTCTCTCTTTTCAAGAGAAAACGATTTCTATATTCTGAATTGTCTAAGTGTTCCAAACCATCAAAACAATACTTATATGTCTCACTTCTGGAAATAAAAGAAATAATTAAAAAGGTCTAATTAATTCTAAGATAGATAGGCCCAAAACAGCATAATAGGCCCAAAATGAAACAAACACTCTTGGGTGCCTAAAATAGGCGTCGGTGCCCAAACGAGGCACACTCGCAGCGCCGGTGCCCAAACGAGGCACACCCGCAGCGCCGGTGCCCAATCGCGGCACTCATGCGACGTCGCTTGTGCCTTGGCTCTCTTCATGGGTGGCGCCCACACTTGCTAGGCACACAGCCTTGGCACATGGCTCCATGCTCGCTCTCGCCTCCTTAGCACAAATGAAACACACAAAGGCATGCATTCCACTTTGTAGCTTCTTAGCTCGGGATCTAGTGATTGGCCCCTCAAAGAGTGTTGAGGCGCTTGGAGGAGGCTGACTGGATGATCCTTCATCAACCTCCCCTTCTTGGAAAGGATTCGACCCCGAATCCAAGTCTTCATCAAGAGTAAGGTATGGCGTGAGATCAGCGACGTTGAAAGTTGCGCTTACACCATAATCACCGGGCAGCTCCAGCTTGTATGCATTGTCCCCGATCCTCTTAAGCACCTTGAAAGGTCCATCTCCTCGAGGGGACAGCTTGTTCTTCCTTTGCTCCGGGAATCTCTCTTTCCTCAAATGAACCCACACCAAGTCTCCGGGCTGGAAAACAACGTGGCGCCTCCCATGGTTCGCTCTCCTTGCATTGTACTCGGCCTTTTGCTCCAACTTCAGTTTGGTGCGAGCATGCAATTCCCTAATAAACTCCACATGTTTTCCTGCGTCAAAGTGCTCATTTTCCCTCATTGGCAATGGGGTAAGATCTAGTGGGGTGAGAGGGTTAGTACCATAAACACATTCAAATGGAGTCAATTTAGTAGAAGAATGAACAATCCTGTTATATGCAAACTCCACATGAGGTAAGGCCTCTTCCCACATCTTCAAGTTCTTCCTAATTATGGCCCTAAGAATCGTAGCTAGTGTCCTATTGGTGACCTCGGTTTGCCCATCAGTTTGAGGGTGACTAGAGGTAGAAAACAGCAACTTAGTTCCTAGTTTACTCCATAAGGTTCTCCAAAAGTGGCTAAGGAACTTAGTATCTCGGTCACTAACTATGGTTTTAGGAACCCCATGCAATCTGACTATCTCCCTAAAGAATAATCCAGCCACATTAGTAGCATCGTCGGTCTTATGACATGCTATAAAATGTGCCATCTTACTAAACCTATCCACTACAACCATGATTGAATCCCTCCCCTTCTTAGTCCTAGGCAACCCAACTATAAAGTCCATAGAAAGGTCCTCCCAAGGGGCTGTAGGCGTGGGCAATGGTGTGTAAAGTCCATGTGGCATAAGTCTAGATTTAGCCCTAAGACAGTCCATGCATCTTTTAACTACATTCTCAACATCCCTAAGCATGTGTGGCCAATAGAAATGAGTCCTAAGAGTGTGATAAGTTTTGTCCCTCCCAAAATGCCCCATTAGGCCGCCCCTATGGGCTTCCTCAACAAGCAGCAAACGCAATGAACAACGAGGTATGCAAACTTTATCAACTAGAAAAAGAAAGCCATCATGCAAATAGTATTTCTCAGCACAATTCTTTTCAAGACAAGCCTTAAACGCATCACCAAAATCAAGATCAGTTTCATATAACTCACGAATATAAGTAAATCCTAATACTCTAGAGTCTAATGAAACAAGCAAAGTGTGGCGTCTAGACAAGGCATCAGCTACAACATTATCTTTTCCTCTTTTAAACTTAATCACATAAGGGAATGTTTCAATGAATTCCATCCATCTACCATGCCTCCTATCCATTTTATCTTGACTTTTAAAGTGTTTCAAGGATTCAAGGTCAGTTTTAAGCACAAATTCCCTAGGCCAAAGATAATGCTGCCATGTTTTAAGCACTCGATACAAAGCATACAACTCTTTATCATAGGTCGAGTAGTTTAAACATGCACCTTTTAATTTCTCAGAAAAGAAGGCGATAGGTTTACCTTCTTGCATAAGCACGCCCCCTATGCCGACTCCACTTGCATCACACTCCACCTCAAACGGTCGTGTGAAGTCAGGCAACACCAATAGCGGGGCTTGCGTCAACTTCAGCTTGAGAGTCTCGAAGGCTCTCTCCTGGGCATGCCCCCACTTGAACTCACTTCTCTTCTTTGTAATTTCTGTCAATGGGGCTGCAATGGTGCTAAAATCCTTGACAAACCTCCTATAGAAGCTCGCCAGCCCATGGAAACTCCGCACCTGGCCAATAGTAGTTGGCGTGGGCCACTCGTTTATGGCCTTGATCTTGGCCTCATCCACTTGCAATCCCTGCGAGCTAACCACAAAACCAAGAAAGGTAACAGTAGTAGTACATAACTCACACTTTTTCAAATTCGCAAACAAGTGTTCAAGACGCAAGGTATTAAGCACATCTCTCAAATGACACTCATGCTCCTCTAGGGACTTACTATACACTAATATGTCATCAAAATAGACCACTACAAATTTCCCTATATAATGTCGCAATACATGGTTCATGAGACGCATGAATGTACTAGGGGCGTTCGTGAGCCCGAATGGCATAACGAGCCATTCATAGAGACCAAACTTGGTCTTGAAGGCTGTTTTCCACTCGTCCCCCTCCCTCATACGAATCTGGTGGTATCCACTTTTTAAATCAATTTTTGAGAAAATGGTGGATCCATGCAGTTCGTCTAGCATATCATCAAGACGAGGAATGGGGTGCCTATACTTTACCATGATGTTATTAATGGCCCTGCAATCGACACACATTCTCCATGTGTTGTCTTTCTTGGGTACTAATAACACCGGTACAGCACAAGGGCTCATACTCTCCCTAATGTATCCCTTATCCAAGAGCTCTTGGACTTGGGATTGGACCTCTTGGGTCTCTTGGGGGTTCATACGGTAAGCTGGCCTGTTTGGCAAAGACGCCCCGGGAATGAGATCAATTTGATGCTCGATTCCTCTAATTGGGGGTAGGCCAGCCGGTATCTCGTCGGGGAATACGTCCTTGTACTCCTCGATGAGCCCCAAAATGCGTGGGGGCAGTGAAGCTCGAAGCTCTTCACTTAACAAGCTCAGCTCCTTGCATAAGAGCATAAGCGTTGTTTCCCCATCCAAAAACTCGTCTTCCAGCTCCCTCTTGGAAGCCAAAAGAGCGGAGGGAGGTGTAGGGCTGAGAGGTTGGCTCGTCTTACCCCGAGCTTTCTCTTCCTTCCCATTCTCTCCCTCAAGGTCAGAACATACCTTCTTACCTTGACGCTTCCGATCCCACTCCTCCGAGACCTGCGTAGGCGTCATGGGCTTAAGGACTATGGTCTGGCCGTTGTGGGTGAAGGTGTTTCGGTTGGTGAATCCATCGTGCACAACCTTCCTGTCGTATTGCCATGGACGACCTAATAGAATATGACAAGCCTGCATAGGTACTACATCACAAAGAACATTATCCTCATAACGTCCTAGTTTAATAGAAACCTTTACTTGCCTTTGCACTTTCAATTCACCACAGTCATTCATCCAATGCAACTTATAGGGTCTAGGGTGATGAGTCATAGGTAATTGCAGTTTGTTAACCATCTCTAAGCTAGCAATGTTACAACAACTACCACTATCTATGATCATGTTACAAACCTTCCCTTTAATCAAGCACCTAGTATGAAACAAGTTCTCTCTTTGATTATCATCGCATGCTTGTGGTTTAATATGCAATGTCCTCCTAGCAATAAGAGATTCACCAGATTCATACTCAATTTCATCTTCAACATTATCATTTTCATGCAAATCATCATTAGGCTCGTTTTCATGCTCACTTTCAGATTCATATTCACCTAAATGATTGATTAAAAGTGTTTTCTTGTTAGGGCAATCTCTTGCATAATGTCCTCTACCCTGGCACTTAAAGCACACAATATCTCTAGTCCTAGACGAAGAGTTAGAGGTAGGATTACTCCCCTTTGGAGCTGCTGAAACCCCACTAGAATTGCCCTTGTTGTATGGTGAAGGCGTGGAGCTTGTGGGCTGTTTGGCTCGTCCAGCTTGGTCTCCTTGACCGCCGGCTGCATTGCTCCTCTCCTTTTGGTGCGAGGCCTCCTTCCCATACGATCCGCCTTGCTGGCCACGGCTCCCCCTCCATGATTGGGGCTGAGTGTTCGCGTTCCTTCCTCCCGAGTACCTAGACTTGAATTTCCTTTCTACTTTCAAAGCTAGATGGAAAAGGTCAGTCATAGTAGTGTAGGGATATAAATCAATCTCATTAGCCAAATAAGGATGCAAGATACGAAGATACCTGGCCATGGTGGTCTCTTCATCCTCAACCACATCAGCCCTTACCATCGCCACTTGCATGGCATTGTAACACTCCTCGGCACTCATGGAACCTTGTTTTAAATTTTCCAGCCGCTGTCTTAGCTCCCGGGCGTAATGTTGAGGTATGAAACGCCCTCTCATCAACGCCTTCATTTGATCCCAGCTGGCTATGGGTGCGTCCAGATTGCGCCTCCTTTCTTTCACCAAGTTATCCCACCATATGAGGGCATAACCGGAGAACTCAAGGACAGCGAGCTGCACCTTCTTGGTCTCGGCAAAGTTGTGGCAGTTCCACACTTGCTCGATCTTGGTCTCCCATTCCATATAGACATCCGGATCACACTTGCCTTCGAAAGCAGGGATCCTCACCTTTATCTTGCCAACTCCGTCTTGCTCCTGCTCACGAGGTCTCATGGGACGCCTATCTCGACCTTCTCGGCGCTCCCTACCTCCCCTTCTTGAGACGCGCTCCCAATTATCCTCCTCCTCGCCCTCATACTCATCATCATAAAGGTCCATATCACTTGGTGATCCTCTTTGGTCCTGAAATCCTTGAAAGCTATTAGCACGATTATGCTCATCCCGAAGGGGAGTGAGCTGGGAACCAAAAGGCACTCTTCTAGGAAGATTGCCCGAGGAATTACGCAATGGATTAGAGTTATGAGGCACTTCCCTGGTTTGGTTTTGGAAACCATGTTGCTGTGATGTGGACGCCAAGTTAGGGTCCGTGTTGTGGGCGTTTTGGTCCTGGCCATCGCCGGTGCCTTGTTGGTGTGCCGCTGAATCGGTGCCCAAGGCTACGCTTGGCACGGGTGGAGGCAACGCCAAGGCTCTCGTCTCCAAGGCCGTCATCCTAGAATTGAGGCGTGTGATGTTGCTGTTGAGTGAGGTCAACAACTTGAACACCTCGGGGTGGATTGGCTCAGGGCTCTTGGGTGTGTTGGTGTTATCACTACTTTCGTTAGACATTCTGCACAATCAGCAAAAACACTTTACAAGCAAACTTGTCAAGTTAGTTTAATCCAAATCAGCCTCTCAAGTGTTTCACTCGCTCTCACTCTCGGTGTGTGATCGAGCTCGTTGTTTCAATCTGCTTGAAATGATCAACAACTCAATTCAAAGATTAGTAAACAACAATTCACGAGAAGATGAAGGCTGGGGAAGAAACGTCCAAGAAAAGAAGACTCAAATCTGTTTAAGAATGGAGATGAATAGAGAAAGAGAACAAACCTCGATTAAGCTTCTCTCACCTTGATTTCCGTAACCAAGTATGAACTTGGAGTGGTTTGTTTAGGTGAGGGTAGGCTGAAAGTGTAAGGTTCGAAAGCTTCTCCAATGGGATCGTCCAACTCAAGAGATGAAGAGGGAAGATGATGATATGTCGCACACCTTAATTACACTATGCACTAGAATAAAATGCAATGATATACTATGAATGAAATAGAAGAATAAAATCTGATTTCTGATTTTCGTTTTTTTTTTTTTTTTTTTTTTTTTTGATTTTCTTTTTTTTTTTTTTTTAATCAGAAATAATCAGAAAATACAAATAATTTCGAAATTGAAATAAAATGCTATTCTAAGGTGCAAAATAATTTGCTAGAAATGAGGAGAGGTGGCGATTTGAGTTTGAAATGTTGGTGGCTGAAATCCCTTGATTTTAGGAGAAGGAATAGGCTGGAGGATGGTGGTTGGGCGTGGCTTTTGAATTCAAATGAGCTGAATGGGTTCTCCTTGATATTAGGAGGTGGGTGTGGGATAATGTGGCTGGGATATGGTTTGTTGTTGGTCAACCTTAAAAATAGGAATCAGCTTAGGATTAATTCAAATTTGAATTAATTAAATCAGATTTATGACTCCAATTTAATTAAAACAAATCGGCTGACTTAATCAAGGTGGTGGTCGAATTTGTGGAGGTGGTGGGCGGATTTTGTGAAGGTGGTGGGGCGTTGGTGGTTGTGGTGGCTGAGGGGACGATTTTTCTTGGCTAAAGGTGTAATTGGCTAGGCAAAACAAACCACTGCGCAAGAACAAACCGATTAGTACTTTCAAGTTCAGATTAAAGAGAGTTGATTAATCGAACCTGATCTCCGGAGGACTCTTTTTGGTATTTTGTAGACTTTTTTGATGGGAACGAAAAGAACGTCGTCAACGCAGCTCTGATACCACTTTGATACGGGGTTAGCCGTGTGGATGCCCGATCTTCGACGTTCACGACTCAACAAGGAAAACACAAGGAAACAATGGTTAGAATTGAATGGAACGAAACTGGAAATGATGAACTCGACTCAACAAGAGGAAAAACGACACAACAAAGAAGCAAACTGAAATGAAGAAACGAAAAGGGAAATTGATAGAAACGACGAGAAGGATAACCCTTCGAGACAACTATTAAACCCCTGGTATGTATTTCAACCAGAATCCTAATAGAATGGACGAAGAACCAACCTTGTACAATCCTACACAACAAGGCGACACCTTGAAGCACAGGAAGGGGGCTCGTGATCGTTGATAAGCACCAAGCTTCGTAGAGGATTGACACAAATCAAACAAACCAAGCTGCGATTCACACACTCAATGAAGCAAAGCTTCAAACTCTCTCTTTTCAAGAGAAAACGATTTCTATATTCTGAATTGTCTAAGTGTTCCAAACCATCAAAACAATACTTATATGTCTCACTTCTGGAAATAAAAGAAATAATTAAAAAGGTCTAATTAATTCTAAGATAGATAGGCCCAAAACAGCATAATAGGCCCAAAATGAAACAAACACTCTTGGGTGCCTAAAATAGGCGTCGGTGCCCAAACGAGGCACACTCGCAGCGCCGGTGCCCAAACGAGGCACACCCGCAGCGCCGGTGCCCAATCGCGGCACTCATGCGACGTCGCTTGTGCCTTGGCTCTCTTCATGGGTGGCGCCCACACTTGCTAGGCACACAGCCTTGGCACATGGCTCCATGCTCGCTCTCGCCTCCTTAGCACAAATGAGACACACAAAGGCATGCATTCCACTTTGTAGCTTCTTAGCTCGGGATCTAGTGATTGGCCCCTCAAAGAGTGTTGAGGCGCTTGGAGGAGGCTGACTGGATGATCCTTCATCACATACGAATCATGCGATTCCGAATGTTTCTCAAATTCTCAATAACACAACCTTTCTTTTTGATTCGTTTGATTTGCCTAGGCTATGGTTTGGGAACCGTTGGTTTCCATTCTTTTCTAGTCCAAAAATCTTCGAACTAATAGAACTTCGTAGAAAGAACACCAAGCAACACAAACACAAGCATACGAATCATGCGATTCCTAATGTTTCTCAAATTCTCAATAACACATCCTTTCTTATTGATTCGTTTGATTTGCCTAGGCTATCGTTTGGGAACCGTTGGTTTCCATTCTTTTTCTAGTCCATAAATGTTTGAACTAATATAACTTGGTAGAAAGATCACCAAACAGCACAAACACAAGCATACGAATCATGCGATTCCGAATGTTTCTCAAATTCTCAATAACACAACCTTTCTTATTGATTGGTTTGATTTTCCTAGGCTATGGTTTGGGAACCGTTAGTTTCCATTCTTTTTCTAGTCCATAAATGTTTGACCTAATAGAACTTGATACGAAAATCACCAAACAACACAAGCACAAGCATACGAATCATGCGATTCCGAATGTTTCTCAAATTCTCAATAACACAACCTTTCTTTTTGATTCGTTTGATTTGCCTAGGCTATGGTTTGGGAACCGTTGGTTTCCATTCTTTTTCGAGTCCAAAAATCTTTGAACTAATAGAACTTCGTAGAAAGATCACCAAACAACACAAACACAAGCATACGAATCATGCGATTCCTAATGTTTCTCAAATACTCAATAACACAACCTTTATTATTGATTGGTTTGATTTGCCTAGGATAGGGTTTGGGAACCATTGGGTTCCATTCTTTTTCTAGTCCATAAATATTTGAACTAATAGAACATGATTGAAAGATCACCACACAACACAAACATAAGCATACGAATCATGCGATTCCGAATGTTTCTCAAAGTCTCAATAACACAACCTTTCTTATTGATTGGTTTGATTTGCCTAGGCTATGGTTTGGGAACCATTGGGTTCCATTCTTTTTCTAGTCCATAAATATTCGAACTAATAGAACATGATTGAAAGATCACCACACAACACAAACACAAGCATACGAATCATGCGATTCCGAAGGTTTCTCAAATTCTCAATAACACAACCTTTCTTATTGATTCGTTTGATTTGCCTAGGCTATGGTTCGGGAACCGTTGGTTTCCATTCCTTTCCAGTCCATAAATGTTTGAACTAATAGAACTTGGTAGAAAGATCACCAAACAACACAAGCACAAGCATAGGAATCATGCGATTCCGAATGTTTCTCAAATTCTCAATAACACAACCTTTCTTATTGATTCGTTTGATTTGCCTAGGCTATGGTTTGGGAACCGTTGGTTTCCATTCTTTTTCTAGTCAAAAAATGTTTGAACTAATAGAACTCTGTAGAAAGATCACCAAACAGCGCAAACACAAGCATACGAATCATGCGACTCCGAATGTTTCTCAAATTCTCAATAACACAACCTTTCTTACTGATTCGTTTGTTTTGCGTAGGCTATGGTTCGGGAACCGTTGGTTTCCATTCTTTTCTAGTCCATAAATGTTTGAACTAATAGAACTTGGTAGAAAGATCACCAAACAACACAAACACAAGCATACGAATCATGCGATTCCGAATGTTTCTCAAATTCTCAATAACACAACCTTTCTTATTGATTCGTTTGATTTGCCTAGGCTATGGTTTGGGAACCGTTGGTTTCCATTCTTTTTCTAGTCCAAAAATCTTTGAACTAATAGAACTTCGTAGAAAGATCACCAAACAACACAAACACAAGCATACGAATCATGCGATTCCGAATGTTTCTCAAATTCTCAATAACACAACCTTTCTTTTTGATTCGTTTGATTTGCCTAGGCTATTGTTTCGGAACTGTTGGTTTCTATTCTTTTCTAGTCCAAAAATCTTCGAACTAATAGAACTTCGTAGAAAGATCACCAAGCAACACAAACACAAGCATACGAATCATGCGATTCCTAATGTTTCTCAAATTCTCAATAACACATCCTTTCTTATTGATTCGTTTGATTTGCCTAGGCTATCGTTTGGGAACCGTTGGTTTCCATTCTTTTTCTAGTCCATAAATGTTTGAACTAATATAACTTGGTAGAAAGATCACCAAACAGCACAAACACAAGCATACGAATCATGCGATTCCGAATGTTTCTCAAATTCTCAATAACACAACCTTTCTTTTTGATTCGTTTGATTTGCCTAGGCTATGGTTTGGGAACCGTTGGTTTCCATTCTTTTTCTAGTCCAAAAATCTTTGAACTAATAGAACTTCGTAGAAAGATCACCAAACAACACAAACACAAGCATACGAATCATGCGATTCCGAATGTTTCTCAAATTCTCAATAACACAACCTTTCTTATTGATTCGTTTGATTTGCCTAGGTTATGGTTTGGGAACCGTTGGTTTCCATTCTTTTTCTAATCCAAAAATCTTCGAACTAATAGACCTTCGTAGAAAGATCACCAAACAACACAAACACAAGCATACAAATCATGCGATTCCGAATGTTTCTCAAATTCTCAATAACACAACCTTTCTTTTTGATTCGTTTGATTTGCCTAGGCTATGGTTTGGGAACCGTTGGTTTCCATTCTTTTCTAGTCCAAAAATCTTTGAACTAATAGAACTTCGTAGAAAGATCACCAAACAACACAAACACAAGCATACGAATCATGCGATTCCGAATGTTTCTCAAATTCTCAATAACACAACCTTTCTTATTGATTCGTTTGATTTGCCTAGGTTATGGTTTGGGAACCGTTGGTTTCCATTCTTTTTCTAATCCAAAAATCTTCGAACTAATAGACCTTCGTAGAAAGATCACCAAACAACACAAACACAAGCATACGAATCATGCGATTCCGAATGTTTCTCAAATTCTCAATAACACAACCTTTCTTTTTGATTCGTTTGATTTGCCTAGGCTATGGTTTGGGAACCGTTGTTTTCCATTCTTTTCTAGTCCAAAAATCTTCGAACTAATAGAACTTCGTAGAAAGATCACCAAACAACACAAACACAAGCATACGAATCATGCGATTCCGAATGTTTCTCAAATTCTCAATAACACAACCTTTCCTTTTGATTCGTTTGATTTGCCTAGGCTATGGTTTGGGAACCGTTGGTTTCCATTCTTTTCTAGTCCAAAAATCTTCGAACTAATAGAACTTCGTAGAAAGAACACCAAGCAACACAAACACAAGCATACGAATCATGCGATTCCTAATGTTTCTCAAATTCTCAATAACACATCCTTTCTTATTGATTCGTTTGATTTGCCTAGGCTATCGTTTGGGAACCGTTGGTTTCCATTCTTTTTCTAGTCCATAAATGTTTGAACTAATATAACTTGGTAGAAAGATCACCAAACAGCACAAACACAAGCATACGAATCATGCGATTCCGAATGTTTCTCAAATTCTCAATAACACAACCTTTCTTATTGATTGGTTTGATTTTCCTAGGCTATGGTTTGGGAACCGTTAGTTTCCATTCTTTTTCTAGTCCATAAATGTTTGACCTAATAGAACTTGATACGAAAATCACCAAACAACACAAGCACAAGCATACGAATCATGCGATTCCGAATGTTTCTCAAATTCTCAATAACACAACCTTTCTTTTTGATTCGTTTGATTTGCCTAGGCTATGGTTTGGGAACCGTTGGTTTCCATTCTTTTTCGAGTCCAAAAATCTTTGAACTAATAGAACTTCGTAGAAAGATCACCAAACAACACAAACACAAGCATACGAATCATGCGATTCCTAATGTTTCTCAAATACTCAATAACACAACCTTTGTTATTGATTGGTTTGATTTGCCTAGGATAGGGTTTGGGAACCATTGGGTTCCATTCTTTTTCTAGTCCATAAATATTTGAACTAATAGAACATGATTGAAAGATCACCACACAACACAAACATAAGCATACGAATCATGCGATTCCGAATGTTTCTCAAAGTCTCAATAACACAACCTTTCTTATTGATTCGTTTGATTTGCCTAGGCTATGGTTTGGGAACCATTGGGTTCCATTCTTTTTCTAGTCCATAAATATTTGAACTAATAGAACATGATTGAAAGATCACCACACAACACAAACACAAGCATACGAATCATGCGATTCCGAAGGTTTCTCAAATTCTCAATAACACAACCTTTCTTATTGATTCGTTTGATTTGCCTAGGCTATGGTTCGGGAACCGTTGGTTTCCATTCCTTTCCAGTCCATAAATGTTTGAACTAATAGAACTTGGTAGAAAGATCACCAAACAACACAAGCACAAGCATAGGAATCATGCGATTCCGAATGTTTCTCAAATTCTCAATAACACAACCTTTCTTATTGATTCGTTTGATTTGCCTAGGCTATGGTTTGGGAACCGTTGGTTTCCATTCTTTTTCTAGTCAAAAAATGTTTGAACTAATAGAACTCTGTAGAAAGATCACCAAACAGCGCAAACACAAGCATACGAATCATGCGACTCCGAATGTTTCTCAAATTCTCAATAACACAACCTTTCTTACTGATTCGTTTGTTTTGCGTAGGCTATGGTTCGGGAACCGTTGGTTTCCATTCTTTTCTAGTCAATAAATGTTTGAACTAATAGAACTTGGTAGAAAGATCACCAAACAACACAAACACAAGCATACGAATCATGCGATTCCGAATGTTTCTCAAATTCTCAATAACACAACCTTTCTTATTGATTCGTTTGATTTGCCTAGGCTATGGTTTGGGAACCGTTGGTTTCCATTCTTTTTCTAGTCCAAAAATCTTTGAACTAATAGAACTTCGTAGAAAGATCACCAAACAACACAAACACAAGCATACGAATCATGCGATTCCGAATGTTTCTCAAAGTCTCAATAACACAACCTTTCTTTTTGATTCGTTTGATTTGCCTAGGCTATTGTTTCGGAACTGTTGGTTTCTATTCTTTTCTAGTCCAAAAATCTTCGAACTAATAGAACTTCGTACAAAGATCACCAAGCAACACAAACACAAGCATACGAATCATGCGATTCCTAATGTTTCTCAAATTCTCAATAACACATCCTTTCTTATTGTTTCGTTTGAATTGCCTAGGCTATCGTTTGGGAACCGTTGGTTTCCATTCTTTTTCTAGTCCATAAATGTTTGAACTAATATAACTTGGTAGAAAGATCACCAAACAGCACAAACACAAGCATACGAATCATGCGATTCCGAATGTTTCTCAAATTCTCAATAACACAACCTTTCTTTTTGATTCGTTTGATTTGCCTAGGCTATGGTTTGGGAACCGTTGGTTTCCATTCTTTTTCTAGTCCAAAAATCTTTGAACTAATAGAACTTCGTAGAAAGATCACCAAACAACACAAACACAAGCATACGAATCATGCGATTCCGAATGTTTCTCAAATTCTCAATAACACAACCTTTCTTATTGATTCGTTTGATTTGCCTAGGTTATGGTTTGGGAACCGTTGGTTTCCATTCTTTTTCTAATCCAAAAATCTTCGAACTAATAGACCTTCGTAGAAAGATCACCAAACAACACAAACACAAGCATACAAATCATGCGATTCCGAATGTTTCTCAAATTCTCAATAACACAACCTTTCTTTTTGATTCGTTTGATTTGCCTAGGCTATGGTTTGGGAACCGTTGGTTTCCATTCTTTTCTAGTCCAAAAATCTTTGAACTAATAGAAATTCGTAGAAAGATCACCAAACAACACAAACACAAGCATACGAATCATGCGATTCCGAATGTTTCTCAAATTCTCAATAACACAACCTTTCTTATTGATTCGTTTGATTTGCCTAGGTTATGGTTTGGGAACCGTTGGTTTCCATTCTTTTTCTAATCCAAAAATCTTCGAACTAATAGACCTTCGTAGAAAGATCACCAAACAACACAAACACAAGCATACGAATCATGCGATTCCGAATGTTTCTCAAATTCTCAATAACACAACCTTTCTTTTTGATTCGTTTGATTTGCCTAGGCTATGGTTTGGGAACCGTTGGTTTCCATTCTTTTCTAGTCCAAAAATCTTCGAACTAATAGAACTTCGTAGAAAGATCACCAAACAACACAAACACAAGCATACGAATCATGCGATTCCGAATGTTTCTCAAATTCTCAATAACACAACCTTTCTTTTTGATTCGTTTGATTTGCCTAGGCTATGGTTTGGGAACCGTTGGTTTCCATTCTTTTCTAGTCCAAAAATCTTCGAACTAATAGAACTTCGTAGAAAGAACACCAAGCAAAACAAACACAAGCATACGAATCATGCGATTCCTAATGTTTCTCAAATTCTCAATAACACATCCTTTCTTATTGATTCGTTTGATTTGCCTAGGCTATCGTTTGGGAACCGTTGGTTTCCATTCTTTTTCTAGTCCATAAATGTTTGAACTAATATAACTTGGTAGAAAGATCACCAAACAGCACAAACACAAGCATACGAATCATGCGATTCCGAATGTTTCTCAAATTCTCAATAACACAACCTTTCTTTTTGATTCGTTTGATTTGCCTAGGCTATGGTTTGGGAACCGTTGGTTTCCATTCTTTTTCTAGTCCAAAAATCTTTGAACTAATAGAACTTCGTAGAAAGATCACCAAACAACACAAACACAAGCATACGAATCATGCGATTCCGAATGTTTCTCAAATTCTCAATAACACAACCTTTCTTATTGATTCGTTTGATTTGCCTAGGTTATGGTTTGGGAACCGTTGGTTTCCATTCTTTTTCTAATCCAAAAATCTTCGAACTAATAGACCTTCGTAGAAAGATCACCAAACAACACAAACACAAGCATACAAATCATGCGATTCCGAATGTTTCTCAAATTCTCAATAACACAACCTTTCTTTTTGATTCGTTTGATTTGCCTAGGCTATGGTTTGGGAACCGTTGGTTTCCATTCTTTTCTAGTCCAAAAATCTTTGAACTAATAGAAATTCGTAGAAAGATCACCAAACAACACAAACACAAGCATACGAATCATGCGATTCCGAATGTTTCTCAAATTCTCAATAACACAACCTTTCTTATTGATTCGTTTGATTTGCCTAGGTTATGGTTTGGGAACCGTTGGTTTCCATTCTTTTTCTAATCCAAAAATCTTCGAACTAATAGACCTTCGTAGAAAGATCACCAAACAACACAAACACAAGCATACGAATCATGCGATTCCGAATGTTTCTCAAATTCTCAATAACACAACCTTTCTTTTTGATTCGTTTGATTTGCCTAGGCTATGGTTTGGGAACCGTTGGTTTCCATTCTTTTCTAGTCCAAAAATCTTCGAACTAATAGAACTTCGTAGAAAGATCACCAAACAACACAAACACAAGCATACGAATCATGCGATTCCGAATGTTTCTCAAATTCTCAATAACACAACCTTTCTTTTTGATTCGTTTGATTTGCCTAGGCTATGGTTTGGGAACCGTTGGTTTCCATTCTTTTCTAGTCCAAAAATCTTCGAACTAATAGAACTTCGTAGAAAGAACACCAAGCAACACAAACACAAGCATACGAATCATGCGATTCCTAATGTTTCTCAAATTCTCAATAACACATCCTTTCTTATTGATTCGTTTGATTTGCCTAGGCTATCGTTTGGGAACCGTTGGTTTCCATTCTTTTTCTAGTCCATAAATGTTTGAACTAATATAACTTGGTAGAAAGATCACCAAACAGCACAAACACAAGCATACGAATCATGCGATTCCGAATGTTTCTCAAATTCTCAATAACACAACCTTTCTTATTGATTGGTTTGATTTTCCTAGGCTATGGTTTGGGAACCGTTAGTTTCCATTCTTTTTGTAGTCCATAAATGTTTGACCTAATAGAACTTGATACGAAAATCACCAAACAACACAAGCACAAGCATACGAATCATGCGATTCCGAATGTTTCTCAAATTCTCAATAACACAACCTTTCTTTTTGATTCGTTTGATTTTCCTAGGCTATGGTTTGGGAACCGTTGGTTTCCATTCTTTTTCGAGTCCAAAAATCTTTGAACTAATAGAACTTCGTAGAAAGATCACCAAACAACACAAACACAAGCATACGAATCATGCGATTCCGAATGTTTCTCAAATTCTCAATAACACAACCATTCTTATTGATTCGTTTGATTTGCCTAGGGTATGGTTTGGGAACCGTTGGTTTCCATTCTTTTTCTAGTCCAAAAATCATTGAACTAATGGAACATGATAGAATGATCACCAAACAACACAAACATAAGCATACGAATCATGCGATTCCGAATGTTTCTCAAATTCTCAATAACACAACCTTTCTTTTTGATTCGTTTGATTTGCCTAGGCTATGGTTTGGGAACCGTTGGTTTCCATTCTTTTCTAGTCCAAAAATCTTCGAACTAATAAAACTTCGTAGAAAGATCACCAAACAACACAAACACAAGCATACGAATCATGCGATTCCGATTGTTTCTCAAATTCTCAATAACACAACCTTTCTTATTGATTGGTTTGATTTTCCTAGGCTATGGTTTGGGAACCGTTGGTTTCCATTCTTTTTCTAGTCCATAAATGTTTGACCTAATAGAATTTGATACGAAAATCACCAAACAACACAAGCACAAGCATACGAATCATGCGATTCCGAATGTTTCTCAAATTCTCAATAACACAACCTTTCTTTTTGATTTGTTTGATTTGCCTAGGCTATGGTTTGGGAACCGTTGGTTTCCATTCTTTTTCTAGTCCAATAATCTTTGAACTAATAGAACTTCGTAGAAAGATCACCAAACAACACAAACACAAGCATACGAATCATGCGATTCCTAATGTTTCTCAAATACTCAATAACACAACCTTTGTTATTGATTGGTTTGATTTGCCTAGGATAGGGTTTGGGAACCATTGGGTTCCATTCTTTTTCTAGTCCATAAATATTTGAACTAATAGAACATGATTGAAAGATCACCACACAACACAAACATAAGCATACGAATCATGCGATTCCGAATGTTTCTCAAAGTCTCAATAACACAACCTTTCTTATTGATTCGTTTGATTTGCCTAGGCTATGGTTTGGGAACCATTGGGTTCCATTCTTTTTCTAGTCCATAAATATTTGAACTAATAGAACATGATTGAAAGATCACCACACAACACAAACACAAGCATACGAATCATGCGATTCCGAAGGTTTCTCAAATTCTCAATAACACAACCTTTCTTATTGATTCGTTTGATTTGCCTAGGCTATGGTTCGGGAACCGTTGGTTTCCATTCCTTTCCAGTCCATAAATGTTTGAACTAATAGAACTTGGTAGAAAGATCACCAAACAACACAAGCACAAGCATAGGAATCATGCGATTCCGAATGTTTCTCAAATTCTCAATAACACAACCTTTCTTATTGATTCGTTTGATTTGCCTAGGCTATGGTTTGGGAACCGTTGGTTTCCATTCTTTTTCTAGTCAAAAAATGTTTGAACTAATAGAACTCTGTAGAAAGATCACCAAACAGCGCAAACACAAGCATACGAATCATGCGACTCCGAATGTTTCTCAAATTCTCAATAACACAACCTTTCTTACTGATTCGTTTGTTTTGCGTAGGCTATGGTTCGGGAACCGTTGGTTTCCATTCTTTTCTAGTCAATAAATGTTTGAACTAATAGAACTTGGTAGAAAGATCACCAAACAACACAAACACAAGCATACGAATCATGCGATTCCGAATGTTTCTCAAATTCTCAATAACACAACCTTTCTTATTGATTCGTTTGATTTGCCTAGGCTATGGTTTGGGAACCGTTGGTTTCCATTCTTTTTCTAGTCCAAAAATCTTTGAACTAATAGAACTTCGTAGAAAGATCACCAAACAACACAAACACAAGCATACGAATCATGCGATTCCGAATGTTTCTCAAAGTCTCAATAACACAACCTTTCTTTTTGATTCGTTTGATTTGCCTAGGCTATTGTTTCGGAACTGTTGGTTTCTATTCTTTTCTAGTCCAAAAATCTTCGAACTAATAGAACTTCGTACAAAGATCACCAAGCAACACAAACACAAGCATACGAATCATGCGATTCCTAATGTTTCTCAAATTCTCAATAACACATCCTTTCTTATTGTTTCGTTTGATTTGCCTAGGCTATCGTTTGGGAACCGTTGGTTTCCATTCTTTTTCTAGTCCATAAATGTTTGAACTAATATAACTTGGTAGAAAGATCACCAAACAGCACAAACACAAGCATACGAATCATGCGATTCCGAATGTTTCTCAAATTCTCAATAACACAACCTTTCTTTTTGATTCGTTTGATTTGCCTAGGCTATGGTTTGGGAACCGTTGGTTTCCATTCTTTTTCTAGTCCAAAAATCTTTGAACTAATAGAACTTCGTAGAAAGATCACCAAACAACACAAACACAAGCATACGAATCATGCGATTCCGAATGTTTCTCAAATTCTCAATAACACAACCTTTCTTATTGATTCGTTTGATTTGCCTAGGTTATGGTTTGGGAACCGTTGGTTTCCATTCTTTTTCTAATCCAAAAATCTTCGAACTAATAGACCTTCGTAGAAAGATCACCAAACAACACAAACACAAGCATACAAATCATGCGATTCCGAATGTTTCTCAAATTCTCAATAACACAACCTTTCTTTTTGATTCGTTTGATTTGCCTAGGCTATGGTTTGGGAACCGTTGGTTTCCATTCTTTTCTAGTCCAAAAATCTTTGAACTAATAGAAATTCGTAGAAAGATCACCAAACAACACAAACACAAGCATACGAATCATGCGATTCCGAATGTTTCTCAAATTCTCAATAACACAACCTTTCTTATTGATTCGTTTGATTCGCCTAGGTTATGGTTTGGGAACCGTTGGTTTCCATTCTTTTTCTAATCCAAAAATCTTCGAACTAATAGACCTTCGTAGAAAGATCACCAAACAACACAAACACAAGCATACGAATCATGCGATTCCGAATGTTTCTCAAATTCTCAATAACACAACCTTTCTTTTTGATTCGTTTGATTTGCCTAGGCTATGGTTTGGGAACCGTTGGTTTCCATTCTTTTCTAGTCCAAAAATCTTCGAACTAATAGAACTTCGTAGAAAGATCACCAAACAACACAAACACAAGCATACGAATCATGCGATTCCGAATGTTTCTCAAATTCTCAATAACACAACCTTTCTTTTTGATTCGTTTGATTTGCCTAGGCTATGGTTTGGGAACCGTTGGTTTCCATTCTTTTCTAGTCCAAAAATCTTCGAACTAATAGAACTTCGTAGAAAGAACACCAAGCAACACAAACACAAGCATACGAATCATGCGATTCCTAATGTTTCTCAAATTCTCAATAACACATCCTTTCTTATTGATTCGTTTGATTTGCCTAGGCTATCGTTTGGGAACCGTTGGTTTCCATTCTTTTTCTAGTCCATAAATGTTTGAACTAATATAACTTGGTAGAAAGATCACCAAACAGCACAAACACAAGCATACGAATCATGCGATTCCGAATGTTTCTCAAATTCTCAATAACACAACCTTTCTTATTGATTGGTTTGATTTTCCTAGGCTATGGTTTGGGAACCGTTAGTTTCCATTCTTTTTCTAGTCCATAAATGTTTGACCTAATAGAACTTGATACGAAAATCACCAAACAACACAAGCACAAGCATACGAATCATGCGATTCCGAATGTTTCTCAAATTCTCAATAACACAACCTTTCTTTTTGATTCGTTTGATTTTCCTAGGCTATGGTTTGGGAACCGTTGGTTTCCATTCTTTTTCGAGTCCAAAAATCTTTGAACTAATAGAACTTCGTAGAAAGATCACCAAACAACACAAACACAAGCATACGAATCATGCGATTCCGAATGTTTCTCAAATTCTCAATAACACAACCATTCTTATTGATTCGTTTGATTTGCCTAGGGTATGGTTTGGGAACCGTTGGTTTCCATTCTTTTTCTAGTCCAAAAATCATTGAACTAATGGAACATGATAGAATGATCACCAAACAACACAAACATAAGCATACGAATCATGCGATTCCGAATGTTTCTCAAATTCTCAATAACACAACCTTTCTTTTTGATTCGTTTGATTTGCCTAGGCTATGGTTTGGGAACCGTTGGTTTCCATTCTTTTCTAGTCCAAAAATCTTCGAACTAATAAAACTTCGTAGAAAGATCACCAAACAACACAAACACAAGCATACGAATCATGCGATTCCGATTGTTTCTCAAATTCTCAATAACACAACCTTTCTTATTGATTGGTTTGATTTTCCTAGGCTATGGTTTGGGAACCGTTGGTTTCCATTCTTTTTCTAGTCCATAAATGTTTGACCTAATAGAATTTGATACGAAAATCACCAAACAACACAAGCACAAGCATACGAATCATGCGATTCCGAATGTTTCTCAAATTCTCAATAACACAACCTTTCTTTTTGATTTGTTTGATTTGCCTAGGCTATGGTTTGGGAACCGTTGGTTTCCATTCTTTTTCTAGTCCAATAATCTTTGAACTAATAGAACTTCGTAGAAAGATCACCAAACAACACAAACACAAGCATACGAATCATGCGATTCCGAATGTTTCTCAAATTCTCAAAAACACAACCTTTCTTATTGATTCGTTTGATTTGCCTAGGTTATGGTTTGGGAACCGTTGGTTTCCATTCTTTTTCTAATCCAAAAATCTTCGAACTAATAGACCTTCGTAGAAAGATCACCAAACAACACAAACACAAGCATACGAATCATGCGATTCCGAATGTTTCTCAAATTCTCAATAACACAACCTTTCTTTTTGATTCGTTTGATTTGCCTAGGCTATGGTTTGGGAACCGTTGGTTTCCATTCTTTTCTAGTCCAAAAATCTTCGAACTAATAGAACTTCGTAGAAAGATCACCAAACAACACAAACACAAGCATACGAATCATGCGATTCCGAATGTTTCTCAAATTCTCAATAACACAACCTTTCTTTTTGATTCGTTTGATTTGCCTAGGCTATTGTTTTGGAACTGTTGGTTTCTATTCTTTTTCTAGTCCAAAAATCTTTGAACTAATAGAACTTCGTAGAAAGATCACCAAACAACACAAACACAAGGATACGAATCATGCGATTCCGAATGTTTCTCAAAGTCTCAATAACACAACCTTTCTTATTGATTGGTTTGATTTGCCTAGGCTATGGTTTGGGAACCATTGGGTTCCATTCTTTTTCTAGTCCATAAATATTTGAACTAATAGAACATGATTGAAAGATCACCACACAACACAAACACAAGCATACGAATCATGCGATTCCGAATGTTTCTCAAAGTCTCAATAACACAACCTTTCTTATTGATTGGTTTGATTTGCCTAGGCTATGGTTTGGGAACCATTGGGTTCCATTCTTTTTCTAGTCCATAAATATTTGAACTAATAGAACATGATTGAAAGATCACCACACAACACAAACACAAGCATACGAATCATGCGATTCCGAAGGTTTCTCAAATTCTCAATAACACAACCTTTCTTATTGATTCGTTTGATTTGCCTAGGCTATGGTTCGGGAACCGTTGGTTTCCATTCCTTTCCAGTCCATAAATTTTTGAACTAATAGAACTTGGTAGAAAGATCACCAAACAACACAAACACAAGCATAGGAATCATGCGATTCCGAATGTTTCTCAAATTCTCAATAACACAACCTTTCTGATGAAGGATCATCCAGTCAGCCTCCTCCAAGCGCCCCAACACTCTTTGAGGGGCCAATCACTAGATCCCGAGCTAAGAAGCTACAAAGTGGAATGCATGCCTTTGTGTGTTTCATTTGTGCTAAGGAGGCGAGAGCGAGCATGGAGCCATGTGCCAAGGCTGTGTGCCTAGCAAGTGTGGGCGCCACCCATGAAGAGAGCCAAGGCACAAGCGACGTCGCATGAGTGCCGCGATTGGGCACCGGCGCTGCGGGTGTGCCTCGTTTGGGCACCGGCGCTGCGAGTGTGCCTCGTTTGGGCACCGACGCCTATTTTAGTGATGAAGGATCATCCAGTCAGCCTCCTCCAAGCGCCCCAACACTCTTTGAGGGGCCAATCACTAGATCCCGAGCTAAGAAGCTACAAAGTGGAATGCATGCCTTTGTGTGTTTCATTTGTGCTAAGGAGGCGAGAGCGAGCATGGAGCCATGTGCCAAGGCTGTGTGCCTAGCAAGTGTGGGCGCCACCCATGAAGAGAGCCAAGGCACAAGCGACGTCGCATGAGTGCCGCGATTGGGCACCGGCGCTGCGGGTGTGCCTCGTTTGGGCACCGGCGCTGCGAGTGTGCCTCGTTTGGGCACCGACGCCTATTTTAGGCACCCAAGAGTGTTTGTTTCATTTTGGGCCTATTATGCTGTTTTGGGCCTATCTATCTTAGAATTAATTAGACCTTTTTAATTATTTCTTTTATTTCCAGAAGTGAGACATATAAGTATTGTTTTGATGGTTTGGAACACTTAGACAATTCAGAATATAGAAATCGTTTTCTCTTGAAAAGAGAGAGTTTGAAGCTTTGCTTCATTGAGTGTGTGAATCGCAGCTTGGTTTGTTTGATTTGTGTCAATCCTCTACGAAGCTTGGTGCTTATCAACGATCACGAGCCCCCTTCCTGTGCTTCAAGGTGTCGCCTTGTTGTGTAGGATTGTACAAGGTTGGTTCTTCGTCCATTCTATTAGGATTCTGGTTGAAATACATACCAGGGGTTTAATAGTTGTCTCGAAGGGTTATCCTTCTCGTCGTTTCTATCAATTTCCCTTTTCGTTTCTTCATTTCAGTTTGCTTCTTTGTTGTGTCGTTTTTCCTCTTGTTGAGTCGAGTTCATCATTTCCAATTTCGTTCCATTCAATTCTAACCATTGTTTCCTTGTGTTTTCCTTGTTGAGTCGTGAACGTCGAAGATCGGGCATCCACACGGCTAACCCCGTATCAAAGTGGTATCAAGTTGATGAAGGATCATCCAGTCAGCCTCCTCCAAGCGCCCCAACACTCTTTGAGGGGCCAATCACTAGATCCCGAGCTAAGAAGCTACAAAGTGGAATGCATGCCTTTGTGTGTTTCATTTGTGCTAAGGAGGCGAGAGCGAGCATGGAGCCATGTGCCAAGGCTGTGTGCCTAGCAAGTGTGGGCGCCACCCATGAAGAGAGCCAAGGCACAAGCGACGTCGCATGAGTGCCGCGATTGGGCACCGGCGCTGCGGGTGTGCCTCGTTTGGGCACCGGCGCTGCGAGTGTGCCTCGTTTGGGCACCGACGCCTATTTTAGGCACCCAAGAGTGTTTGTTTCATTTTGGGCCTATTATGCTGTTTTGGGCCTATCTATCTTAGAATTAATTAGACCTTTTTAATTATTTCTTTTATTTCCAGAAGTGAGACATATAAGTATTGTTTTGATGGTTTGGAACACTTAGACAATTCAGAATATAGAAATCGTTTTCTCTTGAAAAGAGAGAGTTTGAAGCTTTGCTTCATTGAGTGTGTGAATCGCAGCTTGGTTTGTTTGATTTGTGTCAATCCTCTACGAAGCTTGGTGCTTATCAACGATCACGAGCCCCCTTCCTGTGCTTCAAGGTGTCGCCTTGTTGTGTAGGATTGTACAAGGTTGGTTCTTCGTCCATTCTATTAGGATTCTGGTTGAAATACATACCAGGGGTTTAATAGTTGTCTCGAAGGGTTATCCTTCTCGTCGTTTCTATCAATTTCCCTTTTCGTTTCTTCATTTCAGTTTGCTTCTTTGTTGTGTCGTTTTTCCTCTTGTTGAGTCGAGTTCATCATTTCCAATTTCGTTCCATTCAATTCTAACCATTGTTTCCTTGTGTTTTCCTTGTTGAGTCGTGAACGTCGAAGATCGGGCATCCACACGGCTAACCCCGTATCAAAGTGGTATCAAGTTGATGAAGGATCATCCAGTCAGCCTCCTCCAAGCGCCCCAACACTCTTTGAGGGGCCAATCACTAGATCCCGAGCTAAGAAGCTACAAAGTGGAATGCATGCCTTTGTGTGTTTCATTTGTGCTAAGGAGGCGAGAGCGAGCATGGAGCCATGTGCCAAGGCTGTGTGCCTAGCAAGTGTGGGCGCCACCCATGAAGAGAGCCAAGGCACAAGCGACGTCGCATGAGTGCCGCGATTGGGCACCGGCGCTGCGGGTGTGCCTCGTTTGGGCACCGGCGCTGCGAGTGTGCCTCGTTTGGGCACCGACGCCTATTTTAGGCACCCAAGAGTGTTTGTTTCATTTTGGGCCTATTATGCTGTTTTGGGCCTATCTATCTTAGAATTAATTAGACCTTTTTAATTATTTCTTTTATTTCCAGAAGTGAGACATATAAGTATTGTTTTGATGGTTTGGAACACTTAGACAATTCAGAAGATAGAAATCGTTTTTCTCTTGAAAAGAGAGAGTTTGAAGCTTTGCTTCATTGAGTGTGTGAATCGCAGCTTGGTTTGTTTGATTTGTGTCAATCCTCTACGAAGCTTGGTGCTTATCAACGATCACGAGCCCCCTTCCTGTGCTTCAAGGTGTCGCCTTGTTGTGTAGGATTGTACAAGGTTGGTTCTTCGTCCATTCTATTAGGATTCTGGTTGAAATACATACCAGGGGTTTAATAGTTGTCTCGAAGGGTTATCCTTCTCGTCGTTTCTATCAATTTCCCTTTTCGTTTCTTCATTTCAGTTTGCTTCTTTGTTGTGTCGTTTTTCCTCTTGTTGAGTCGAGTTCATCATTTCCAGTTTCGTTCCATTCAATTCTAACCATTGTTTCCTTGTGTTTTCCTTGTTGAGTCGTGAACGTCGAAGATCGGGCATCCACACGGCTAACCCCGTATCAAAGTGGTATCAGAGCTGCGTTGACGACGTTCTTTTCGTTCCCATCAAAAGAGTCTACAAAATACCAAAAAGAGTCCTCCGGAGATCAGGTTCGATTAATCAACTCTCTTTAATCTGAACTTGAAAGTACTAATCGGTTTGTTCTTGCGCAGTGGTTTGTTTTGCCTAGCCAATTACACCTTTAGCCAAGAAAAATCGTCCCCTCAGCCACCACAACCACCAACGCCCCACCACCTTCACAAAATCCGCCCACCACCTCCACAAATTCGACCACCACCTTGATTAAGTCAGCCGATTTGTTTTAATTAAATTGGAGTCATAAATCTGATTTAATTAATTCAAATTTGAATTAATCCTAAGCTGATTCCTATTTTTAAGGTTGACCAACAACAAACCATATCCCAGCCACATTATCCCACACCCACCTCCTAATATCAAGGAGAACCCATTCAGCTCATTTGAAATCAAAAGCCACGCCCAACCACCCATCCTCCAGCCTATTCCTTCTCCTAAAATCAAGGGATTTCAGCCACCAACATTTCAAACTCAAATCGCCACCTCTCCTCATTTCTAGCAAATTATTTTGCACCTTAGAATAGCATTTTATTTCAATTTCGAAATTATTTGTATTTTCTGATTATTTCTGATTAAAAAAAAAAAAAAAAAAAAAAAAATCAAAAAAAAAAAAAAAAAAAAAAAAAACGAAAATCAGAAATCAGATTTTATTCTTCTATTTCATTCATAGTATATCATTGCATTTTATTCTAGTGCATAGTGTAATTAAGGTGTGCGACATATCATCATCTTCCCTCTTCATCTCTTGAGTTAGACGATCCCATTGGAGAAGCTTTCGAACCTTACACTTTCAGCCTACCCTCACCTAAACAAACCACTCCAAGTTCATACTTGGTTACGGAAATCAAGGTGAGAGAAGCTTAATCGAGGTTTGTTCTCTTTCTCTATTCATCTCCATTCTTAAACACATTTGAGTCTTCTTTTCTTGGACGTTTCTTCCCCAGCCTTCATCTTCTCGTGAATTGTTGTTTACTAATCTTTGAATTGAGTTGTTGATCATTTCAAGCAGATTGAAACAACGAGCTCGATCACACACCGAGAGTGAGAGCGAGTGAAACACTTGAGAGGCTGATTTGGATTAAACTAACTTGACAAGTTTGCTTGTAAAGTGTTTTTGCTGATTGTGCAGAATGTCTAACGAAAGTAGTGATAACACCAACACACCCAAGAGCCCTGAGCCAATCCACCCCGAGGTGTTCAAGTTGTTGACCTCACTCAACAGCAACATCACACGCCTCAATTCTAGGATGACGGCCTTGGAGACGAGAGCCTTGGCGTTGCCTCCACCCGTGCCAAGCGTAGCCTTGGGCACCGATTCAGCGGCACACCAACAAGGCACCGGCGATGGCCAGGACCAAAACGCCCACAACACGGACCCTAACTTGGCGTCCACATCACAACAACATGGTTTCCAAAACCAAACCAGGGAAGTGCCTCATAACTCTAATCCATTGCGTAATTCCTCGGGCAATCTTCCTAGAAGAGTGCCTTTTGGTTCCCAGCTCACTCCCCTTCGGGATGAGCATAATCGTGCTAATAGCTTTCAAGGATTTCAGGACCAAAGAGGATCACCAAGTGATATGGACCTTTATGATGATGACTATGAGGGCGAGGAGGAGGATAATTGGGAGCGCGTCTCAAGAAGGGGAGGTAGGGAGCGCCGAGAAGGTCGAGATAGGCGTCCCATGAGACCTCGTGAGCAGGAGCAAGACGGAGTTGGCAAGATAAAGGTGAGGATCCCTGCTTTCGAAGGCAAGTGTGATCCGGATGTCTATATGGAATGGGAGACCAAGATCGAGCAAGTGTGGAACTGCCACAACTTTGCCGAGACCAAGAAGGTGCAGCTCGCTGTCCTTGAGTTCTCCGGTTATGCCCTCATATGGTGGGATAACTTGGTGAAAGAAAGGAGGCGCAATCTGGACGCACCCATAGCCAGCTGGGATCAAATGAAGGCGTTGATGCGAGGGCGTTTCATACCTCAACATTACGCCCGGGAGCTAAGACAGCGGCTGGAAAATTTGAAACAAGGTTCCATGAGTGCCGAGGAGTGCTACAATGCCATGCAAGTGGCGATGGTAAGGGCTGATGTGGTTGAGGATGAAGAGACCACCATGGCCAGGTATCTTCGTATCTTGCATCCTTATTTGGCAAATGAGATTGATTTATATCCCTACACTACTATGACTGACCTTTTCCATCTAGCTTTGAAAGTAGAAAGGAAATTCAAGTCTAGGTACTCGGGAGGAAGGAACGCGAACACTCAGCCCCAATCATGGAGGGGGAGCCGTGGCCAGCAAGGCGGATCGTATGGGAAGGAGGCCTCGCACCAAAAGGAGAGGAGCAATGCAGCCGGCGGTCAAGGAGACCAAGCTGGACGAGCCAAACAGCCCACAAGCTCCACGCCTTCACCATACAACAAGGGCAATTCTAGTGGGGTTTCAGCAGCTCCAAAGGGGAGTAATCCTACCTCTAACTCTTCGTCTAGGACTAGAGATATTGTGTGCTTTAAGTGCCAGGGTAGAGGACATTATGCAAGAGATTGCCCTAACAAGAAAACACTTTTAATCAATCATTTAGGTGAATATGAATCTGAAAGTGAGCATGAAAACGAGCCTAATGATGATTTGCATGAAAATGATAATGTTGAAGATGAAATTGAGTATGAATCTGGTGAATCTCTTATTGCTAGGAGGACATTGCATATTAAACCACAAGCATGCGATGATAATCAAAGAGAGAACTTGTTTCATACTAGGTGCTTGATTAAAGGGAAGGTTTGTAACATGATCATAGATAGTGGTAGTTGTTGTAACATTGCTAGCTTAGAGATGGTTAACAAACTGCAATTACCTATGACTCATCACCCTAGACCCTATAAGTTGCATTGGATGAATGACTGTGGTGAATTGAAAGTGCAAAGGCAAGTAAAGGTTTCTATTAAACTAGGACGTTATGAGGATAATGTTCTTTGTGATGTAGTACCTATGCAGGCTTGTCATATTCTATTAGGTCGTCCATGGCAATACGACAGGAAGGTTGTGCACGATGGATTCACCAACCGAAACACCTTCACCCACAACGGCCAGACCATAGTCCTTAAGCCCATGACGCCTACGCAGGTCTCGGAGGAGTGGGATCGGAAGCGTCAAGGTAAGAAGGTATGTTCTGACCTTGAGGGAGAGAATGGGAAGGAAGAGAAAGCTCGGGGTAAGACGAGCCAACCTCTCAGCCCTACACCTCCCTCCGCTCTTTTGGCTTCCAAGAGGGAGCTGGAAGACGAGTTTTTGGATGGGGAAACAACGCTTATGCTCTTATGCAAGGAGCTGAGCTTGTTAAGTGAAGAGCTTCGAGCTTCACTGCCCCCACGCATTTTGGGGCTCATCGAGGAGTACAAGGACGTATTCCCCGACGAGATACCGGCTGGCCTACCCCCAATTAGAGGAATCGAGCATCAAATTGATCTCATTCCCGGGGCGTCTTTGCCAAACAGGCCAGCTTACCGTATGAACCCCCAAGAGACCCAAGAGGTCCAATCCCAAGTCCAAGAGCTCTTGGATAAGGGATACATTAGGGAGAGTATGAGCCCTTGTGCTGTACCGGTGTTATTAGTACCCAAGAAAGACAACACATGGAGAATGTGTGTCGATTGCAGGGCCATTAATAACATCACGGTAAAGTATAGGCACCCCATTCCTCGTCTTGATGATATGCTAGACGAACTGCATGGATCCACCATTTTCTCAAAAATTGATTTAAAAAGTGGATACCACCAGATTCGTATGAGGGAGGGGGACGAGTGGAAAACAGCCTTCAAGACCAAGTTTGGTCTCTATGAATGGCTCGTTATGCCATTCGGGCTCACGAACGCCCCTAGTACATTCATGCGTCTCATGAACCATGTATTGCGACATTATATAGGGAAATTTGTAGTGGTCTATTTTGATGACATATTAGTGTATAGTCAGTCCCTAGAGGAGCATGAGTGTCATTTGAGAGATGTGCTTAATACCTTGCGTCTTGAACACTTGTTTGCGAATTTGAAAAAGTGTGAGTTATGTACTACTACTGTTACCTTTCTTGGTTTTGTGGTTAGCTCGCAGGGATTGCAAGTGGATGAGGCCAAGATCAAGGCCATAAACGAGTGGCCCACGCCAACTACTATTGGCCAGGTGCGGAGTTTCCATGGGCTGGCGAGCTTCTATAGGAGGTTTGTCAAGGATTTTAGCACCATTGCAGCCCCATTGACAGAAATTACAAAGAAGAGAAGTGAGTTCAAGTGGGGGCGTGCCCAGGAGAGAGCCTTCGAGACTCTCAAGCTGAAGTTGACGCAAGCCCCGCTATTGGTGTTGCCTGACTTCACACGACCGTTTGAGGTGGAGTGTGATGCAAGTGGAGTCGGCATAGGGGGCGTGCTTATGCAAGAAGGTAAACCTATCGCCTTCTTTTCTGAGAAATTAAAAGGTGCATGTTTAAACTACTCGACCTATGATAAAGAGTTGTATGCTTTGTATCGAGTGCTTAAAACATGGCAGCATTATCTTTGGCCTAGGGAATTTGTGCTTAAAACTGACCATGAATCCTTGAAACACTTTAAAAGTCAAGATAAAATGGATAGGAGGCATGGTAGATGGATGGAATTCATTGAAACATTCCCTTATGTGATTAAGTTTAAAAGAGGAAAAGATAATGTTGTAGCTGATGCCTTGTCTAGACGCCACACTTTGCTTGTTTCATTAGACTCTAGAGTATTAGGATTTACTTATATTCGTGAGTTATATGAAACTGATCTTGATTTTGGTGATGCGTTTAAGGCTTGTCTTGAAAAGAATTGTGCTGAGAAATACTATTTGCATGATGGCTTTCTTTTTCTAGTTGATAAAGTTTGCATACCTCGTTGTTCATTGCGTTTGCTGCTTGTTGAGGAAGCCCATAGGGGCGGCCTAATGGGGCATTTTGGGAGGGACAAAACTTATCACACTCTTAGGACTCATTTCTATTGGCCACACATGCTTAGGGATGTTGAGAATGTAGTTAAAAGATGCATGGACTGTCTTAGGGCTAAATCTAGACTTATGCCACATGGACTTTACACACCATTGCCCACGCCTACAGCCCCTTGGGAGGACCTTTCTATGGACTTTATAGTTGGGTTGCCTAGGACTAAGAAGGGGAGGGATTCAATCATGGTTGTAGTGGATAGGTTTAGTAAGATGGCACATTTTATAGCATGTCATAAGACCGACGATGCTACTAATGTGGCTGGATTATTCTTTAGGGAGATAGTCAGATTGCATGGGGTTCCTAAAACCATAGTTAGTGACCGAGATACTAAGTTCCTTAGCCACTTTTGGAGAACCTTATGGAGTAAACTAGGAACTAAGTTGCTGTTTTCTACCTCTAGTCACCCTCAAACTGATGGGCAAACCGAGGTCACCAATAGGACACTAGCTACGATTCTTAGGGCCATAATTAGGAAGAACTTGAAGATGTGGGAAGAGGCCTTACCTCATGTGGAGTTTGCATATAACAGGATTGTTCATTCTTCTACTAAATTGACTCCATTTGAATGTGTTTATGGTACTAACCCTCTCACCCCACTAGATCTTACCCCATTGCCAATGAGGGAAAATGAGCACTTTGACGCAGGAAAACATGTGGAGTTTATTAGGGAATTGCATGCTCGCACCAAACTGAAGTTGGAGCAAAAGGCCGAGTACAATGCAAGGAGAGCGAACCATGGGAGGCGCCACGTTGTTTTCCAGCCCGGAGACTTGGTGTGGGTTCATTTGAGGAAAGAGAGATTCCCGGAGCAAAGGAAGAACAAGCTGTCCCCTCGAGGAGATGGACCTTTCAAGGTGCTTAAGAGGATCGGGGACAATGCATACAAGCTGGAGCTGCCCGGTGATTATGGTGTAAGCGCAACTTTCAACGTCGCTGATCTCACGCCATACCTTGCTCTTGATGAAGACTTGGATTCGGGGTCGAATCCTTTCCAAGAAGGGGAGGTTGATGAAGGATCATCCAGTCAGCCTCCTCCAAGCGCCCCAACACTCTTTGAGGGGCCAATCACTAGATCCCGAGCTAAGAAGCTACAAAGTGGAATGCATGCCTTTGTGTGTTTCATTTGTGCTAAGGAGGCGAGAGCGAGCATGGAGCCATGTGCCAAGGCTGTGTGCCTAGCAAGTGTGGGCGCCACCCATGAAGAGAGCCAAGGCACAAGCGACGTCGCATGAGTGCCGCGATTGGGCACCGGCGCTGCGGGTGTGCCTCGTTTGGGCACCGGCGCTGCGAGTGTGCCTCGTTTGGGCACCGACGCCTATTTTAGGCACCCAAGAGTGTTTGTTTCATTTTGGGCCTATTATGCTGTTTTGGGCCTATCTATCTTAGAATTAATTAGACCTTTTTAATTATTTCTTTTATTTCCAGAAGTGAGACATATAAGTATTGTTTTGATGGTTTGGAACACTTAGACAATTCAGAAGATAGAAATCGTTTTTCTCTTGAAAAGAGAGAGTTTGAAGCTTTGCTTCATTGAGTGTGTGAATCGCAGCTTGGTTTGTTTGATTTGTGTCAATCCTCTACGAAGCTTGGTGCTTATCAACGATCACGAGCCCCCTTCCTGTGCTTCAAGGTGTCGCCTTGTTGTGTAGGATTGTACAAGGTTGGTTCTTCGTCCATTCTATTAGGATTCTGGTTGAAATACATACCAGGGGTTTAATAGTTGTCTCGAAGGGTTATCCTTCTCGTCGTTTCTATCAATTTCCCTTTTCGTTTCTTCATTTCAGTTTGCTTCTTTGTTGTGTCGTTTTTCCTCTTGTTGAGTCGAGTTCATCATTTCCAGTTTCGTTCCATTCAATTCTAACCATTGTTTCCTTGTGTTTTCCTTGTTGAGTCGTGAACGTCGAAGATCGGGCATCCACACGGCTAACCCCGTATCATTTAGGCACCCAAGAGTGTTTGTTTCATTTTGGGCCTATTATGCTGTTTTGGGCCTATCTATCTTAGAATTAATTAGACCTTTTTAATTATTTCTTTTATTTCCAGAAGTGAGACATATAAGTATTGTTTTGATGGTTTGGAACACTTAGACAATTCAGAATATAGAAATCGTTTTCTCTTGAAAAGAGAGAGTTTGAAGCTTTGCTTCATTGAGTGTGTGAATCGCAGCTTGGTTTGTTTGATTTGTGTCAATCCTCTACGAAGCTTGGTGCTTATCAACGATCACGAGCCCCCTTCCTGTGCTTCAAGGTGTCGCCTTGTTGTGTAGGATTGTACAAGGTTGGTTCTTCGTCCATTCTATTAGGATTCTGGTTGAAATACATACCAGGGGTTTAATAGTTGTCTCGAAGGGTTATCCTTCTCGTCGTTTCTATCAATTTCCCTTTTCGTTTCTTCATTTCAGTTTGCTTCTTTGTTGTGTCGTTTTTCCTCTTGTTGAGTCGAGTTCATCATTTCCAATTTCGTTCCATTCAATTCTAACCATTGTTTCCTTGTGTTTTCCTTGTTGAGTCGTGAACGTCGAAGATCGGGCATCCACACGGCTAACCCCGTATCAAAGTGGTATCAGAGCTGCGTTGACGACGTTCTTTTCGTTCCCATCAAAAGAGTCTACAAAATACCAAAAAGAGTCCTCCGGAGATCAGGTTCGATTAATCAACTCTCTTTAATCTGAACTTGAAAGTACTAATCGGTTTGTTCTTGCGCAGTGGTTTGTTTTGCCTAGCCAATTACACCTTTAGCCAAGAAAAATCGTCCCCTCAGCCACCACAACCACCAACGCCCCACCACCTTCACAAAATCCGCCCACCACCTCCACAAATTCGACCACCACCTTGATTAAGTCAGCCGATTTGTTTTAATTAAATTGGAGTCATAAATCTGATTTAATTAATTCAAATTTGAATTAATCCTAAGCTGATTCCTATTTTTAAGGTTGACCAACAACAAACCATATCCCAGCCACATTATCCCACACCCACCTCCTAATATCAAGGAGAACCCATTCAGCTCATTTGAATTCAAAAGCCACGCCCAACCACCATCCTCCAGCCTATTCCTTCTCCTAAAATCAAGGGATTTCAGCCACCAACATTTCAAACTCAAATCGCCACCTCTCCTCATTTCTAGCAAATTATTTTGCACCTTAGAATAGCATTTTATTTCAATTTCGAAATTATTTGTATTTTCTGATTATTTCTGATTAAAAAAAAAAAAAAAATCAAAAAAAAAAAAACGAAAATCAGAAATCAGATTTTATTCTTCTATTTCATTCATAGTATATCATTGCATTTTATTCTAGTGCATAGTGTAATTAAGGTGTGCGACATATCATCATCTTCCCTCTTCATCTCTTGAGTTGGACGATCCCATTGGAGAAGCTTTCGAACCTTACACTGAAAGCCTACCCTCACCTAAACAAACCACTCCAAGTTCATACTTGGTTACGGAAATCAAGGTGAGAGAAGCTTAATCGAGGTTTGTTCTCTTTCTCTATTCATCTCCATTCTTAAACAGATTTGAGTCTTCTTTTCTTGGACGTTTCTTCCCCAGCCTTCATCTTCTCGTGAATTGTTGTTTACTAATCTTTGAATTGAGTTGTTGATCATTTCAAGCAGATTGAAACAACGAGCTCGATCACACACCGAGAGTGAGAGCGAGTGAAACACTTGAGAGGCTGATTTGGATTAAACTAACTTGACAAGTTTGCTTGTAAAGTGTTTTTGCTGATTGTGCAGAATGTCTAACGAAAGTAGTGATAACACCAACACACCCAAGAGCCCTGAGCCAATCCACCCCGAGGTGTTCAAGTTGTTGACCTCACTCAACAGCAACATCACACGCCTCAATTCTAGGATGACGGCCTTGGAGACGAGAGCCTTGGCGTTGCCTCCACCCGTGCCAAGCGTAGCCTTGGGCACCGATTCAGCGGCACACCAACAAGGCACCGGCGATGGCCAGGACCAAAACGCCCACAACACGGACCCTAACTTGGCGTCCACATCACAGCAACATGGTTTCCAAAACCAAACCAGGGAAGTGCCTCATAACTCTAATCCATTGCGTAATTCCTCGGGCAATCTTCCTAGAAGAGTGCCTTTTGGTTCCCAGCTCACTCCCCTTCGGGATGAGCATAATCGTGCTAATAGCTTTCAAGGATTTCAGGACCAAAGAGGATCACCAAGTGATATGGACCTTTATGATGATGAGTATGAGGGCGAGGAGGAGGATAATTGGGAGCGCGTCTCAAGAAGGGGAGGTAGGGAGCGCCGAGAAGGTCGAGATAGGCGTCCCATGAGACCTCGTGAGCAGGAGCAAGACGGAGTTGGCAAGATAAAGGTGAGGATCCCTGCTTTCGAAGGCAAGTGTGATCCGGATGTCTATATGGAATGGGAGACCAAGATCGAGCAAGTGTGGAACTGCCACAACTTTGCCGAGACCAAGAAGGTGCAGCTCGCTGTCCTTGAGTTCTCCGGTTATGCCCTCATATGGTGGGATAACTTGGTGAAAGAAAGGAGGCGCAATCTGGACGCACCCATAGCCAGCTGGGATCAAATGAAGGCGTTGATGAGAGGGCGTTTCATACCTCAACATTACGCCCGGGAGCTAAGACAGCGGCTGGAAAATTTAAAACAAGGTTCCATGAGTGCCGAGGAGTGCTACAATGCCATGCAAGTGGCGATGGTAAGGGCTGATGTGGTTGAGGATGAAGAGACCACCATGGCCAGGTATCTTCGTATCTTGCATCCTTATTTGGCTAATGAGATTGATTTATATCCCTACACTACTATGACTGACCTTTTCCATCTAGCTTTGAAAGTAGAAAGGAAATTCAAGTCTAGGTACTCGGGAGGAAGGAACGCGAACACTCAGCCCCAATCATGGAGGGGGAGCCGTGGCCAGCAAGGCGGATCGTATGGGAAGGAGGCCTCGCACCAAAAGGAGAGGAGCAATGCAGCCGGCGGTCAAGGAGACCAAGCTGGACGAGCCAAACAGCCCACAAGCTCCACGCCTTCACCATACAACAAGGGCAATTCTAGTGGGGTTTCAGCAGCTCCAAAGGGGAGTAATCCTACCTCTAACTCTTCGTCTAGGACTAGAGATATTGTGTGCTTTAAGTGCCAGGGTAGAGGACATTATGCAAGAGATTGCCCTAACAAGAAAACACTTTTAATCAATCATTTAGGTGAATATGAATCTGAAAGTGAGCATGAAAACGAGCCTAATGATGATTTGCATGAAAATGATAATGTTGAAGATGAAATTGAGTATGAATCTGGTGAATCTCTTATTGCTAGGAGGACATTGCATATTAAACCACAAGCATGCGATGATAATCAAAGAGAGAACTTGTTTCATACTAGGTGCTTGATTAAAGGGAAGGTTTGTAACATGATCATAGATAGTGGTAATTGTTGTAACATTGCTAGCTTAGAGATGGTTAACAAACTGCAATTATCTATGACTCATCACCCTAGACCCTATAAGTTGCATTGGATGAATGACTGTGGTGAATTGAAAGTGCAAAGGCAAGTAAAGGTTTCTATTAAACTAGGACGTTATGAGGATAATGTTCTTTGTGATGTAGTACCTATGCAGGCTTGTCATATTCTATTAGGTCGTCCATTGCAATACGACAGGAAGGTTGTGCACGATGGATTCACCAACCGAAACACCTTCACCCACAACGGCCAGACCATAGTCCTTAAGCCCATGACGCCTACGCAGGTCTCGGAGGAGTGGGATCGGAAGCGTCAAGGTAAGAAGGTATGTTCTGACCTTGAGGGAGAGAATGGGAAGGAAGAGAAAGCTCGGGGTAAGACGAGCCAACCTCTCAGCCCTACACCTCCTTCCGCTCTTTTGGCTTCCAAGAGGGAGCTGGAAGACGAGTTTTTGGATGGGGAAACAACGCTTATGCTCTTATGCAAGGAGCTGAGCTTGTTAAGTGAAGAGCTTCGAGCTTCACTGCCCCCACGCATTTTGGGGCTCATCGAGGAGTACAAGGACGTATTCCCCGACGAGATACCGGCTGGCCTACCCCCAATTAGAGGAATCGAGCATCAAATTGATCTCATTCCCGGGGCGTCTTTGCCAAACAGGCCAGCTTACCGTATGAACCCCCAGGAGACCCAAGAGGTCCAATCCCAAGTCCAAGAGCTCTTGGATAAGGGATACATTAGGGAGAGTATGAGCCCTTGTGCTGTACCGGTGTTATTAGTACCCAAGAAAGACAACACATGGAGAATGTGTGTCGATTGCAGGGCCATTAATAACATCACGGTAAAGTATAGGCACCCCATTCCTCGTCTTGATGATATGCTAGACGAACTGCATGGATCCACCATTTTCTCAAAAATTGATTTAAAAAGTGGATACCACCAGATTCGTATGAGGGAGGGGGACGAGTGGAAAACAGCCTTCAAGACCAAGTTTGGTCTCTATGAATGGCTCGTTATGCCATTCGGGCTCACGAACGCCCCTAGTACATTCATGCGTCTCATGAACCATGTATTGCGACATTATATAGGGAAATTTGTAGTGGTCTATTTTGATGACATATTAGTGTATAGTAAGTCCCTAGAGGAGCATGAGTGTCATTTGAGAGATGTGCTTAATACCTTGCGTCTTGAACACTTGTTTGCGAATTTGAAAAAGTGTGAGTTATGTACTACTACTGTTACCTTTCTTGGTTTTGTGGTTAGCTCGCAGGGATTGCAAGTGGATGAGGCCAAGATCAAGGCCATAAACGAGTGGCCCACGCCAACTACTATTGGCCAGGTGTGGAGTTTCCATGGGCTGGCGAGCTTCTATAGGAGGTTTGTCAAGGATTTTAGCACCATTGCAGCCCCATTGACAGATATTACAAAGAAGAGAAGTGAGTTCAAGTGGGGGCGTGCCCAGGAGAGAGCCTTCGAGACTCTCAAGCTGAAGTTGACGCAAGCCCCGCTATTGGTGTTGCCTGACTTCACACGACCGTTTGAGGTGGAGTGTGATGCAAGTGGAGTCGGCATAGGGGGCGTGCTTATGCAAGAAGGTAAACCTATCGCCTTCTTTTCTGAGAAATTAAAAGGTGCATGTTTAAACTACTCGACCTATGATAAAGAGTTGTATGCTTTGTATCGAGTGCTTAAAACATGGCAGCATTATCTTTGGCCTAGGGAATTTGTGCTTAAAACTGACCATGAATCCTTGAAACACTTTAAAAGTCAAGATAAAATGGATAGGAGGCATGGTAGATGGATGGAATTCATTGAAACATTCCCTTATGTGATTAAGTTTAAAAGAGGAAAAGATAATGTTGTAGCTGATGCCTTGTCTAGACGCCACACTTTGCTTGTTTCATTAGACTCTAGAGTATTAGGATTTACTTATATTCGTGAGTTATATGAAACTGATCTTGATTTTGGTGATGCGTTTAAGGCTTGTCTTGAAAAGAATTGTGCTGAGAAATACTATTTGCATGATGGCTTTCTTTTTCTAGTTGATAAAGTTTGCATACCTCGTTGTTCATTGCGTTTGCTGCTTGTTGAGGAAGCCCATAGGGGCGGCCTAATGGGGCATTTTGGGAGGGACAAAACTTATCACACTCTTAGGACTCATTTCTATTGGCCACACATGCTTAGGGATGTTGAGAATGTAGTTAAAAGATGCATGGACTGTCTTAGGGCTAAATCTAGACTTATGCCACATGGACTTTACACACCATTGCCCACGCCTACAGCCCCTTGGGAGGACCTTTCTATGGACTTTATAGTTGGGTTGCCTAGGACTAAGAAGGGGAGGGATTCAATCATGGTTGTAGTGGATAGGTTTAGTAAGATGGCACATTTTATAGCATGTCATAAGACCGACGATGCTACTAATGTGGCTGGATTATTCTTTAGGGAGATAGTCAGATTGCATGGGGTTCCTAAAACCATAGTTAGTGACCGAGATACTAAGTTCCTTAGCCACTTTTGGAGAACCTTATGGAGTAAACTAGGAACTAAGTTGCTGTTTTCTACCTCTAGTCACCCTCAAACTGATGGGCAAACCGAGGTCACCAATAGGACACTAGCTACGATTCTTAGGGCCATAATTAGGAAGAACTTGAAGATGTGGGAAGAGGCCTTACCTCATGTGGAGTTTGCATATAACAGGATTGTTCATTCTTCTACTAAATTGACTCCATTTGAATGTGTTTATGGTACTAACCCTCTCACCCCACTAGATCTTACCCCATTGCCAATGAGGGAAAATGAGCACTTTGACGCAGGAAAACATGTGGAGTTTATTAGGGAATTGCATGCTCGCACCAAACTGAAGTTGGAGCAAAAGGCCGAGTACAATGCAAGGAGAGCGAACCATGGGAGGCGCCACGTTGTTTTCCAGCCCGGAGACTTGGTGTGGGTTCATTTGAGGAAAGAGAGATTTCCGGAGCAAAGGAAGAACAAGCTGTCCCCTCGAGGAGATGGACCTTTCAAGGTGCTTAAGAGGATCGGGGACAATGCATACAAGCTGGAGCTGCCCGGTGATTATGGTGTAAGCGCAACTTTCAACGTCGCTGATCTCACGCCATACCTTGCTCTTGATGAAGACTTGGATTCGGGGTCGAATCCTTTCCAAGAAGGGGAGGTTGATGAAGGATCATCCAGTCAGCCTCCTCCAAGCGCCCCAACACTCTTTGAGGGGCCAATCACTAGATCCCGAGCTAAGAAGCTACAAAGTGGAATGCATGCCTTTGTGTGTTTCATTTGTGCTAAGGAGGCGAGAGCGAGCATGGAGCCATGTGCCAAGGCTGTGTGCCTAGCAAGTGTGGGCGCCACCCATGAAGAGAGCCAAGGCACAAGCGACGTCGCATGAGTGCCGCGATTGGGCACCGGCGCTGCGGGTGTGCCTCGTTTGGGCACCGACGCCTATTTTAGGCACCCAAGAGTGTTTGTTTCATTTTGGGCCTATTATGCTGTTTTGGGCCTATCTATCTTAGAATTAATTAGACCTTTTTAATTATTTCTTTTATTTCCAGAAGTGAGACATATAAGTATTGTTTTGATGGTTTGGAACACTTAGACAATTCAGAATATAGAAATCGTTTTCTCTTGAAAAGAGAGAGTTTGAAGCTTTGCTTCATTGAGTGTGTGAATCGCAGCTTGGTTTGTTTGATTTGTGTCAATCCTCTACGAAGCTTGGTGCTTATCAACGATCACGAGCCCCCTTCCTGTGCTTCAAGGTGTCGCCTTGTTGTGTAGGATTGTACAAGGTTGGTTCTTCGTCCATTCTATTAGGATTCTGGTTGAAATACATACCAGGGGTTTAATAGTTGTCTCGAAGGGTTATCCTTCTCGTCGTTTCTATCAATTTCCCTTTTCGTTTCTTCATTTCAGTTTGCTTCTTTGTTGTGTCGTTTTTCCTCTTGTTGAGTCGAGTTCATCATTTCCAGTTTCGTTCCATTCAATTCTAACCATTGTTTCCTTGTTGAGTCGTGAACGTCGAAGATCGGGCATCCACACGGCTAACCCCGTATCACTTTCTTATTGATTCGTTTGATTTGCCTAGGCTATGGTTTGGGAACCGTTGGTTTCCATTCTTTTTCTAGTCCAAAAATGTTTGAACTAATAGAACACTGTAGAAAGATCACCAAACAGCGCAAACACAAGCATACGAATCATGCGACTCCGAATGTTTCTCAAATTCTCAATAACACAACCTTTCTTATTGATTCGTTTGTTTTGCGTAGGCTATGGTTCGGGAACCATTGGTTTCCATTCTTTTCTAGTCCATAAATGTTTGAACTAATAGAACTTGGTAGAAAGATCACCAAACAACACAAACACAAGCATACGAATCATGCGATTCCGAATGTTTCTCAAATTCTCAATAACACAACCTTTCTTATTGATTCGTTTGATTTGCCTAGGCTATGGTTTGGGAACTGTTGGTTTCCATTCTTTTTCTAGTCCAAAAATGTTTAAACTAATAGAGCTTGGTAGAAAGATCACCAAACAGCGCAAACACAAGCATACGAATCATGCGATTCCGAATGTTTCTCAAATTCTCAATAACACAACGTTTCTTATTGATTCGTTTGATTTGCCTAGGCTATGGTTTGGGAACCGTTGGTTTCCATTCTTTTTCTAGTCCAAAAATGTTTGAACTAATAGAACTTGGTAGAAAGATCAGCAAACAGCGCAAACACAAGCATACGAATCATGCGATTCCGAATGTTTCTCAAATTCTCAATAACACAACCTTTCTTATTGATTCGATTGATTTGCCTAGGCTATCGTTTGGGAAACGTTGGTTTCCATTCTTTTTCTAGTCCAAAAATCTTCAAACTAATAGAACTTCGTAGAAAGATCACCAAACAACACAAACACAAGCATACGAATCATGCGATTCCGAATGTTTCTCAAATTCTCAATAACACAACCTTTCTTTTTGATTCGTTTGATTTGCCTAGGCTATGGACCGTTGGTTTCCATTCTTTTTCTAGTCCAAAAATCTTCGAACTAATAGAGCTTCGTAGAAAGATCACCAAACAACACAAACACAAGCATACGAATTATGCGATTCCGAATGTTTCTCAAATTCTCAATAACACAACCTTTCTTTTTGATTCGTTTGATTTGCCTGGGCTATTGTTTTGGAACTGTTGGTTTCCATTCTTTTTCTAGTCCAAAAATCTTTGAACTAATAGAACTTCATAGAAAGATCACCAAACAACACAAACACAAGGATACGAATCATGCGATTCCGAATGTTTCTCAAAGTCTCAATAACACAACCTTTCTTGTTGATTGGTTTGATTTGCCTAGGCTATGGTTTGGGAACCGTTGGGTTCCATTCATTTTCTAGTCCATAAATATTTGAACTAATAGAACATGATTGAAAGATCACCACACAACCCAAGCAAAAGCATACGAATCATGCGATTCCGAATGTTTCTCAAATTCTCAATAACACAACCTTTCTTATTGATTCGTTTGATTTGCCTAGGCTATGGATTGGGAACCGTTGGTTTTTATTCTTTTTCTAGTCCATAAATGTTTGAACTAATAGAACATGGTAGAAAGATCACGAAAGAACACAAACACAAGCATACGAATCATGGGATTCCGAATGTTTCTCAAATTCTCAATAACACAACCTTTCTTATTGATTCGTTTGAATTGCCTAGGCTATGGTTTGGGAACCGTTGGTTTCCATTCCTTTTCTAGTCCAAAAATGTTTGAACTAACAGAACTTCGTAGAAAGATCACCAAACAACACAAACACAAGCATAAGAATCATGCGATTCCGAATGTTTCTCAAACTCTCAATAACACAACCTTTCTTATTGATTCGTTTGATTTGCCTAGGCTCTGGTTTGGGAACAGTTGGTTTCCATTCTTTTCTAATCCATAAATGTTTGAACTAATAAAACTTGGTAGAGAGATCACCAAACAGGACAACCACAAGCATACGAATCATGCGATTCCGAATGTTACTCAAATTCTCAATAACACAACCTTTCTTATTGATTCGTTTGATTTGCCTAGGCTATCGTTTGGGAACCGTTGGTTTCCATTCTTTTTCTAGTCCATAAATGTTTGACCTAATAGAACTTGATAGAAAGATCACCAAACAACACAAACACAAGCATATGAATCATGCGATTCCGAATGTTTCTCAAATTCTCAATAAAACAACCTTTCTTTTTGATTCGTTTGATTTGCCTAGGCTATGGTTTGGGAACCGTTGGTTTCCATTCTTTTTCTAGTCCAAAAATCTTTGAACTAATAGAACTTGGTAGAAAGATCACCAAACAATACAAACACAAGCATACGGATCATGCAATTCCGAATGTTTCTCAAATTCTCAATAACACAACCTTTCTTATTGATTCGTTTGATTTGCCTAGGCTATGGATTGGGAACCGTTGGTTTCCATTCTTTTTCTAGTCCATAAATGTTTGAACAAATAGAACTTGGTAGAAAGATCACGAAACAACACAAACACAAGCATACGAATCATGCGATTCCGAATGTTTCTCAAATTCTTAATAACACAACCTTTCTTATTGATTCGTTTGATTTGCCTAGGCTATGGTTTGGGAGCCGTTGGTTTCCATTCTTTTTCTAGTCCATAAATGTTTGAACTAATAGAACTTGGTAGAAAGATCACCAAACAGCACAAACACAAGCATACGAATCATGCGATTCGGAATGTTTCTCAAATTCTCAATAACACAACCTTTCTTATTGATTGGTTTGATTTGCCTAGGCTATGGTTCGGCAACCGTTGGTTTCCATTCTTTTCTAGTCCATAAATGTTTGAACTAATAGAACTTGGTAGAAAGATCACCAAACAGCACAAACACAAGCATACGAATCCTGCGATTCCGAATGTTTCTCAAATTCTCAATAACACAACCTTTCTTATTGATTCGTTTGATTTGCCTAGGCTATCGTTGGTTTCCATTCTTTTTCTAGTCCATAAATGTTTGACCTAATAGAACTTGATACAAAAATCACCAAACAACACAAGCACAAGCATACGAATCATGCGATTCCGAATGTTTCTCAAATTCTCAATAACACAACCTTTCTTTTTGATTCATTTGATTTGCCTAGGCTATGGTTTGGGAACCGTTGGTTTCTATTCTTTTTCTAGTCCATAAATGTTTGAACTAATATAACTTGGTAGAAAGATCACCAAACAGCACAAACACAAGCATACGAATCATGCGATTCCGAATGTTTCTCAAATTCTCAATAACACAACCTTTCTTATTGATTGGTTTGATTTTCCTAGGCTGTGGTTTGGGAACCGTTGGTTTCCATTCTTTTTCTAGTCCATAAATGTTTGACCTAATAGAACTTGATACAAAAATCACCAAACAACACAAGCACAAGCATACGAATCATGCGATTCCGAATGTTTCTCAAATTCTCAATAACACAACCTTTCTTTTTGATTCGTTTGATTTGCCTAGGCTATGGTTTGGGAACCGTTGGTTTCCATTCTTTTTCTAGTCCAAAAATCTTTGAACTAATAGAACTTGGTAGAAAGATCACCAAACAACATAAGCACAAGCATACGAATCATCCGATTCTGAATGTTTCTCAAATTCTCAATAACCCAACCTTTCTTATTGATTCGTTTGATTTGCCTAGGCTATCGTTTGGGAACCGTTGGTTTCCATTCTTTTTCTAGTCCATAAATGTTTGACCTAATAAACTTGATAGAATGATCACCAAACAACACAAAAACAAGCATAGGAATCATGCGATTCCGAATGTTTCTCAGATTCTCAATAAAACAACCTTTCTTTTTGATTCGTTTGATTTGCCTAGGCTATGGTTTGGGAACCGTTGGTTTCCATTCTTTTTCTAGTCCAAAAATCTTTGAACTAATAGAACTTTCTTAATAACACAACCTTTCTAGAACTAATAGAACTAATAGAACTATCAAATTCTCAATAACACAACCTTTCTTATTGATTGGTTTGATTTTCCTAGGCTATGGTTTGGGAACCGTTGGTTTCCATTCTTTTTCTAGTCCATAAATGTTTGACCTAATAGAATTTGATAGAATAATCACCAAACAACACAAGCACAAGCATACGAATCATGCGATTCCGAATATTTCTCAAACTCTCAATAACTCAACCTTTCTTATTGATTCGTTTGATTTGCCTAGGCTATAGTTTGGGAACCGTTGGTTTTCATTCTTTTATAGTCCATAAATGTTTGAACTGATAGAACTTGGTAGAAAGATCACCAAACAGCACAAACACAAGCATACGAATCATGCGATTCCGAATGTTTCTCAAATTCTCAATAACACAACCTTTCTTATTGATTCGTTTGATTTGCCTAGGCTATGGTTCGGCAACCGTTGGTTTCCATTCTTTTCTAGTGCATAAATGTTTGAACTAATAGAACTTGGTAGAAAGATTACCAAACAGCACAAACACAAGCATAGGAATCATGCGATTCCGAATGTTTCTCAAATTCTCAATAAAACAACCTTTCTTTTTGATTCGTTTAATTTACCTAGGCTATGGTTTGGGAACCGTTGGTTTCCATTCTTTTTCTAGTCTAAAAGTCTTTGAACTAATAGAACTTGGTAGAAAGATCACCAAACAACACAAACACAAGCATACGAATCATGCGATTCCGAATGTTTCTCAAATTCTCAATAACCCAACCTTTCTTATTGATTCGTTTGATTTGCCTAGGCTATTGTTTGGGAACCGTTGGTTTCCATTCTTTTTCAAGTCCATAAATGTCTGAACTAATATAACTTGGTAGAAAGATCACCAAATAGCACAAACACAAGCATACGAATCATGCGATTCCGAATGTTTCTCAAATTCTCAATAACACAACCTTTCTTATTGATTGGTTTGATTTTCCTAGGCTATGGTTTGGGAACCGTTGGTTTCCATTCTTTTTCTAGTCCATAAATGTTTGACCTAATAGAATTTGATAGAATAATCACCAAACAACACAAGCAAAAGCATACGAATCATGCGATTCCGAATATTTCTCAAACTCTCAATAACACAACCTTTCTTATTGATTCGTTTGATTTGCCTAGGCTATAGTTTCGGAACCGTTGGTTTCCATTCTTTTATAGTCCATAAATGTTTGAACTGATAGAACTTGGTAGAAAGATCACCAAACAGCACAAACACAAGCATACGAATCATGCGATTCCGAATGTTTCTCAAATTCTCAATAACACAACCTTTCTTATTGCTTCGTTTGATTTGCCTAGGCTATCGTTTGGGAACTGTTGGTTTCCATTCTTTTTCTAGTCCATAAATGTTTGACCTAATAGAACTTGATAGAAAGATCACCAAACAACACAAACACAAGCATAGGAATCATGCGATTCCGAATGTCTCTCAAATTCTCAATAAAACAACCTTTCTTTTTGATTCGTTTAATTTGCCTAGGCTATGGTTTGGGAACCGTTGGTTTCCATTCTTTTTCTAGTCTAAAAGTCTTTGAACTAATAGAACTTGGTAGAAAGATCACCAAACAACACAAACACAAGCATACGAATCATGCGATTCCGAATGTTTCTCAAATTCTCAATAACACATCCTTTCTTTTTGATTCGTTTGATTTGACTAGGCTATGGTTTGGGAACTGTTGGTTTCCTTTCTTTTTCAAGTCCATAAATGTTTGAACTAATAGAACTTGGTACAAAGATCACGAAACAACACAAACACAAGCATACGAATCATGCGATTCCGAATGTTTCTCAAATTCTCAATAACACAACCTTTCTTATTGATTGGTTTGATTTGCCTAGGCTATGGTTTGGGAACCGTTGGTTTCCATTCTTTTTCTAGTCCATAAATGTTTGAACTAATAGAACTTGGTAGAAAGCTCACCAAACAGCACAAACACAAGCATACGAATCATGCGATTCCGAATGTTTCTCAAATTCTCAATAACACAACCTTTCTTATTGATTGGTTTGATTTGCCTAGGCTATGGTTCGGCAACCGTTGGTTTCCATTCTTTTCTAGTGCATAAATGTTTGAACTAATAGAACTTGGTAGAAAGATCACCAAACAGCACAAACACAAGCATAGGAATCATGCGATTCCGAATGTTTCTCAAATTCTCAATAAAACAACCTTTCTTTTTGATTCGTTTGATTTGCCTAGGCTATGGTTTGGCAACCGTTGGTTTCCATTCTTTTTCTAGTCCAAAAGTCTTTGAACTAATACAACTTGGTAGAAAGATCACCAAACAACACAAACACAAGCATACGAATCATGCGATTCCGAATGTTTCTCAAATTCTCAATAACACATACTATCTTTTTGATTCGTTTGATTTGACTAGGCTATGGTTTGGGAACTGTTGGTTTCCTTTCTTTCTCAAGTCCATAAATGTTTGAACTAATAGAACTTGGTAGAAAGATCACGAAAAAACACAAACACAAGCATACGAATCATGCGATTCCGAATGTTTCTCAAATTCTTAATAACACAACCTTTCTTATTGATTCGTTTGATTTGCCTAGGCTATGGTTTGGGAACCGTTGGTTTCCATTCTTTTTCTAGTCCATAAATGTTTGACCTTCTAGAATTTGATAGAATAATCACCAAACAACACAAGCACAAGCATACGAATCATGCGATTCCGAATGTTTCTCAAATTCTCAATAACACAACCATTCTTTTTGATTCGTTTGATTTGCCTAGGCTATGGTTTGGGAACCGTTGGTTTCCATTCTTTTCTAGTCCAAAAGTCTTTGAACTAATACAACTTGGTAGAAAGATCACCAAACAACACAAACACAAGCATACGAATCATGCGATTCCGAATGTTTCCCAAATTCTCAATAACACAACCTTTCTTATTTATTCGTTTGATTTGCCTAGCCTATGGTTTGGGAGCCGTTGGTTTCCATTCTTTTCTAGTCCAAAAATCTTCGAACTAATAGAACTTCGTAGAAAGAACACCAAGCAACACAAACACAAGCATACGAATCATGCGATTCCGAATGTTTCTCAAATTCTCAATAACACAACCTTTCTTTTTGATTCGTTTGATTTGCCTAGGCTATGGTTTGGGAACCGTTGGTTTCCATTCTTTTCTAGTCCAAAAATCTTCGAACTAATAGAACTTCGTAGAAAGAACACCAAGCAACACAAACACAAGCATACGAATCATGCGATTCCTAATGTTTCTCAAATTCTCAATAACACATCCTTTCTTATTGATTCGTTTGATTTGCCTAGGCTATGGTTCGGGAACCGTTGGTTTCCATTCTTTTTCTAGTCCATAAATGTTTGAACTAATATAACTTGGTAGAAAGATCACCAAACAGCACAAACACAAGCATACGAATCATGCGATTCCGAATGTTTCTCAAATTCTCAATAACACAACCTTTCTTATTGATTGGTTTGATTTTCCTAGGCTATGGTTTGGGAACCGTTAGTTTCCATTCTTTTTCTAGTCCATAAATGTTTGACCTAATAGAACTTGATACGAAAATCACCAAACAACACAAGCACAAGCATACGAATCATGCGATTCCGAATGTTTCTCAAATTCTCAATAACACAACCTTTCTTTTTGATTCGTTTGATTTGCCTAGGCTATGGTTTGGGAACCGTTGGTTTCCATTCTTTTTCGAGTCCAAAAATCTTTGAACTAATAGAACTTCGTAGAAAGATCACCAAACAACACAAACACAAGCATACGAATCATGCGATTCCGAATGTTTCTCAAATTCTCAATAACACAACCATTCTTATTGATTCGTTTGATTTGCCTAGGGTATGGTTTGGGAACCGTTGGTTTCCATTCTTTTTCTAGTCCAAAAATCATTGAACTAATGGAACATGATAGAATGATCACCAAACAACACAAACATAAGCATACGAATCATGCAATTCCGAATGTTTCTCAAATTCTCAATAACACAACCTTTCTTTTTGATTCGTTTGATTTGCCTAGGCTATGGTTTGGGAACCGTTGGTTTCCATTCTTTTCTAGTCCAAAAATCTTCGAACTAATAAAACTTCGTAGAAAGATCACCAAACAACACAAACACAAGCATACGAATCATGCGATTCCGAATGTTTCTCAAATTCTCAATAACACAACCTTTCTTATTGATTGGTTTGATTTTCCTAGGCTATGGTTTGGGAATCGTTGGTTTCCATTCTTTTTCTAGTCCATAAATGTTTGACCTAATAGAATTTGATACGAAAATCACCAAACAACACAAGCACAAGCATACGAATCATGCGATTCCGAATGTTTCTCAAATTCTCAATAACACAACCTTTCTTTTTGATTTGTTTGATTTGCCTAGGCTATGGTTTGGGAACCGTTGGTTTCCATTCTTTTTCTAGTCCAAAAATCTTTGAACTAATAGAACATGATAGAAAGATCACCAAATAACACAAACACAAGCATACGAATCATGCGATTCCGAATGTTTCTCAAATTCTCAATAACACAACCTTTCGTATTGATTGGTTTGATTTGCCTAGGCTGTGGTTCGGGAACCGTTGGTTTCCATTCTTTTCTAGTCCATAAATGTTTGAACTAATAGAACTTGGTAGAAAGATCACCAAACAACACAAACACAAGCATACGAATCATGCGATTCCGAATGTGCCGCAAAGTCTCAATAACACAACCTTTCTTATTGATTGGTTTGATTTGCCTAGGCTATGGTTCGGGAACCGTTGGTTTCCATTCTTTTTCTAGTCCAAAAATCTTTGAACTAATAGAACTTGGTAGAAAGATCACCAAACAACACAAACACAAGCATACGGATCATGCGATTCCGAATGATTCTCAAATTCTCAATAAAACAACCTTTCTTTTTGATTCGTTTGATTTGCCTAGGCTATGGTTCGGGAACCGTTGGTTTCCATTCTTTTTCTAGTCCAAAAATGTTTGAACTAATAGAACTTGGTATAGAGATCACCAAACAGCACAAACACAAGCATACGAATCATGCGATTCCGAATGTTTCTCAAATTCTGAATAACACAACCTTTCTTATTGATTCGTTTGATTTGCCTAGGCTATGGTTTGGGAACCGTTGGTTTCCATTCTTTTTCTAGTCCATAAATGTTTGAACTAATAGAACTTGGTACAGAGATCACCAAACAGCACAAACACAAGCATACGAATCATGCGATTCCGAATGTTTCTCAAATTCTCAATAACACAACCTTTCTTATTGATTCGTTTGATTTGCCTAGGCTATGGTTCGGGAACCGTTGGTTTCCATTCTTTTCTAGTCCATAAATGTTTGAACTAATAGAACTTGGTAGAAAGATCACCAAACAACACAAACACAAGCATACGAATCATGCGATTCCGAATGTGCCTCAAAGTCTCAATAACACAACCTTTCTTATTGATTGGTTTGATTTGCCTAGGCTATGGTTCGGGAACCGTTGGTTTCCATTCTTTTTCTAGTCCAAAAATCTTTGAACTAATAGAACTTGGTAGAAAGATCACCAAACAACACAAACACAAGCATACGGATCATGCGATTCCGAATGATTCTCAAATTCACAATAAAACAACCTTTCTTTTCGATTCGTTTGATTTGCCTAGGCTATGGTTCGGGAACCGTTGGTTTCGATTCTCTTTCTAGTCCAAAAATCTTTGAACTAATAGAATATGATAGAAAGATCACCAAACAACACAAACACAAGCATACGAATCATTAGATTCCGAATGTTTCTCAAATTCTCAATAACACAACCTTTCTTATTGATTCGTTTGATTTGCCTAGGCTATGGTTTGGAAGCCGTTGGTTTCCATTCTTTTTTAGTCCATAAATTTTTGAACTAATAGAACTTGGTAGAAAAATCACTAAACAACACAAACACAAGCATACGAATCATACAATTCCGAATGTTTCTCAAATTCTCAATAACACAACCTTTCTTATTGATTCGTTTGATTTGCCTAGGCTATGGATTGGGAACCGTTGGTTTCCATTCTTTTTCTAGTCCATAAATGTTTGAACTAATAGAACTTAGTAGAAAGATCACGAAAAAACACAAACACAAGATACGAACCATGCGATTCCGAATGTTTCTCAAATTCTCAATAACCCAACCTTTCTTATTGATTCGTTTGATTTGCCAAGGTTATGGTTTGGGAACCGTTGGTTTCCATTCTTTTTCTAATCCAAAAATCTTCGAACTAATAGACCTTCGTAGAAAGATCACCAAACAACACAAACCAAGCATACGAATCATGCGATTCCGAATGTTTCTCAAATTCTCAATCACACAACCTTTCTTATTGATTCGTTTGATTTGCATAGGCTATGGTTCGGGAACCGTTGGTTTCCATTCTTTTCTAGTCCATAAATGTTTGAACTAATAGAACTTGGTAGAAAGATCACCAAACAACACAAACACAAGCATACGAATCATGCGATTCCGAATGTGCCTCAAAGTCTCAATAACACAACCTTTCTTATTGATTGGTTTGATTTGCCTAGGCTATGGTTCGGTAACCGTTGGTTTCCATTCTTTTTCTAGTCCAAAAATTTTTGAACTAATAGAACTTGGTAGAAAGATCACCAAACAACACAAACACAAGCATACGGATCATGCGATTCCGAATGATTCTCAAATTCTCAATAAAACAACCTTTCTTTTTGATTCGTTTGATTTGCCTAGGCTATGGTTCGGGAACCGTTGGTTTCCATTCTTTTTCTAGTCCAAAAATCTTTGAACTAATAGAACATTATAGAAAGATCACCAAACAACACAAACACAAGCATACGAATCATTAGATTCCGAATGTTTCTCAAATTCTCAATAACACAACCTTTCTTATTGATTCGTTTGATTTGCCTAGGCTATGGTTTGGAAGCCGTTGGTTTCCAGTCTTTTTTAGTCCATAAATTTTTGAACTAATAGAACTTGGTAGAAAGATCACTAAACAACACAAACACAAGCATACGAATCATACAATTCCTAATGTTTCTCAAATTCTCAATAACACAACCTTTCTTATTGATTCGTTTGATTTGCCTAGGCTATGGATTGGGAACCGTTGGTTTCCATTCTTTTTCTAGTCCATAAATGTTTGAACTAATAGAACTTGGTAGAAAGATCACGAAACAACACAAACACAAGCATACGAACCATGCGATTCCGAATGTTTCTAAAATTCTGAATAACACAACCTTTCTTATTGATTCGTTTGATTTGCGTAGGCTATGGTTTGGGAACCGTTGGTTTCCATTCTTTTTCTAGTCCATAAATGTTTGAACTAATAGAACTTGGTAGAAAGATCACCAAACAGCACAAACACAAGCATACGAATCACGCGATTCCAAATGTTTCTCAAATTCTCAATAACACAACCTTTCTTATTGATTCGTTTGATTTGCCTAGGCTATCGTTTGGGAACCGTTGGTTTCCATTCTTTTTCTAGTCCATAAATGTTTGACCTAATAGAACTTGATAGAAAAATCACCAAACAACACAAGCACAAGCATACGAATCATGTGATTCCGAATGTTTCTCAAATTCTCAATAACACAACCTTTCTTTTTGATTCGTTTGATTTGCCTAGGCTATGGTTGGGGAACCGTTGGTTTCCATTCTTTTTCTAGTCAAAAAATCTTTGAACTAATAGAACTTGGTAGAAAGATCACCAAACAATACAAACACAAGCATACGGATCATGCGATTCCGAATGTGCCTCAAAGTCTCAATGACACAACCTTTCTTATTGATTGGTTTGATTTGCCTAGGCTGTTGTTCGGGAACCGTTTGTTTCCATTCTTTTTCTAGTCCAAAAATCTTTGAACTAATAGAACATGATAGAAAGATCACCAAATAACACAAACACAAGCATACGAATCATGCGATTCCGAATGTTTCTCAAATTCTCAATAACACAACCTTTCGTATTGATTGGTTTGATTTGCCTAGGCTGTGGTTCGGGAACCGTTGGTTTCCATTCTTTTCTAGTCCATAAATGTTTGAACTAATAGAACTTGGTAGAAAGATCACCAAACAACACAAACACAAGCATACGAATCATGCGATTCCGAATGTGCCGCAAAGTCTCAATAACACAACCTTTCTTATTGATTGGTTTGATTTGCCTAGGCTATGGTTCGGGAACCGTTGGTTTCCATTCTTTTTCTAGTCCAAAAATCTTTGAACTAATAGAACTTGGTAGAAAGATCACCAAACAACACAAACACAAGCATACGGATCATGCGATTCCGAATGATTCTCAAATTCTCAATAAAACAACCTTTCTTTTTGATTCGTTTGATTTGCCTAGGCTATGGTTCGGGAACCGTTGGTTTCCATTCTTTTTCTAGTCCAAAAATGTTTGAACTAATAGAACTTGGTATAGAGATCACCAAACAGCACAAACACAAGCATACGAATCATGCGATTCCGAATGTTTCTCAAATTCTGAATAACACAACCTTTCTTATTGATTCGTTTGATTTGCCTAGGCTATGGTTTGGGAACCGTTGGTTTCCATTCTTTTTCTAGTCCATAAATGTTTGAACTAATAGAACTTGGTACAGAGATCACCAAACAGCACAAACACAAGCGTACGAATCATGCGATTCCGAATGTTTCTCAAATTCTCAATAACACAACCTTTCTTATTGATTCGTTTGATTTGCCTAGGCTATGGTTCGGGAACCGTTGGTTTCCATTCCTTTCAAGTCCATAAATGTTTGAACTAATAGAACTTGGTAGAAAGATCACCAAACAACACAAACACAAGCATACGAATCATGCGATTCCGAATGTGCCTCAAAGTCTCAATAACACAACCTTTCTTATTGATTGGTTTGATTTGCCTAGGCTATGGTTCGGGAACCGTTGGTTTCCATTCTTTTTCTAGTCCAAAAATCTTTGAACTAATAGAACTTGGTAGAAAGATCACCAAACAACACAAACACAAGCATACGGATCATGCGATTCCGAATGATTCTCAAATTCACAATAAAACAACCTTTCTTTTCGATTCGTTTGATTTGCCTAGGCTATGGTTCGGGAACCGTTGGTTTCGATTCTCTTTCTAGTCCAAAAATCTTTGAACTAATAGAATATGATAGAAAGATCACCAAACAACACAAACACAAGCATACGAATCATTAGATTCCGAATGTTTCTCAAATTCTCAATAACACAACCTTTCTTATTGATTCGTTTGATTTGCCTAGGCTATGGTTTGGAAGCCGTTGGTTTCCATTCTTTTTTAGTCCATAAATTTTTGAACTAATAGAACTTGGTAGAAAAATCACTAAACAACACAAACACAAGCATACGAATCATACAATTCCGAATGTTTCTCAAATTCTCAATAACACAACCTTTCTTATTGATTCGTTTGATTTGCCTAGGCTATGGATTGGGAACCGTTGGTTTCCATTCTTTTTCTAGTCCATAAATGTTTGAACTAATAGAACTTGGTAGAAAGATCACGAAAAAACACAAACACAAGCATACGAACCATGCGATTCCGAATGTTTCTCAAATTCTCAATAACCCAACCTTTCTTATTGATTCGTTTGATTTGCCTAGGATATGGTTTGGGAACCGTTGGTTTCCATTCTTTTTCTAGTCCATAAATGTTTGAACTAATAGAACTTGGTATAGAGATCACCAAACAACTCAAACACAAGCATACGAATCATGCGATTCCGAATGTTTCTCAAATTCTCAATCACACAACCTTTCTTATTGATTCGTTTGATTTGCCTAGGCTATGGTTCGGGAACCGTTGGTTTCCATTCTTTTCTAGTCCATAAATGTTTGAACTAATAGAACTTGGTAGAAAGATCACCAAACAACACAAACACAAGCATACGAATCATGCGATTCCGAATGTGCCTCAAAGTCTCAATAACACAACCTTTCTTATTGATTGGTTTGATTTGCCTAGGCTATGGTTCGGTAACCGTTGGTTTCCATTCTTTTTCTAGTCCAAAAATTTTTGAACTAATAGAACTTGGTAGAAAGATCACCAAACAACACAAACACAAGCATACGGATCATGCGATTCCGAATGATTCTCAAATTCTCAATAAAACAACCTTTCTTTTTGATTCGTTTGATTTGCCTAGGCTATGGTTCGGGAACCGTTGGTTTCCATTCTTTTTCTAGTCCAAAAATCTTTGAACTAATAGAACATTATAGAAAGATCACCAAACAACACAAACACAAGCATACGAATCATTAGATTCCGAATGTTTCTCAAATTCTCAATAACACAACCTTTCTTATTGATTCGTTTGATTTGCCTAGGCTATGGTTTGGAAGCCGTTGGTTTCCAGTCTTTTTTAGTCCATAAATTTTTGAACTAATAGAACTTGGTAGAAAGATCACTAAACAACACAAACACAAGCATACGAATCATACAATTCCTAATGTTTCTCAAATTCTCAATAACACAACCTTTCTTATTGATTCGTTTGATTTGCCTAGGCTATGGATTGGGAACCGTTGGTTTCCATTCTTTTTCTAGTCCATAAATGTTTGAACTAATAGAACTTGGTAGAAAGATCACGAAACAACACAAACACAAGCATACGAACCATGCGATTCCGAATGTTTCTAAAATTCTGAATAACACAACCTTTCTTATTGATTCGTTTGATTTGCGTAGGCTATGGTTTGGGAACCGTTGGTTTCCATTCTTTTTCTAGTCCATAAATGTTTGAACTAATAGAACTTGGTAGAAAGATCACCAAACAGCACAAACACAAGCATACGAATCACGCGATTCCAAATGTTTCTCAAATTCTCAATAACACAACCTTTCTTATTGATTCGTTTGATTTGCCTAGGCTATCGTTTGGGAACCGTTGGTTTCCATTCTTTTTCTAGTCCATAAATGTTTGACCTAATAGAACTTGATAGAAAAATCACCAAACAACACAAGCACAAGCATACGAATCATGTGATTCCGAATGTTTCTCAAATTCTCAATAAAACAACCTTTCTTTTTGATTCGTTTGATTTGCCTAGGCTATGGTTGGGGAACCGTTGGTTTCCATTCTTTTTCTAGTCAAAAAATCTTTGAACTAATAGAACTTGGTAGAAAGATCACCAAACAATACAAACACAAGCATACGGATCATGCGATTCCGAATGTGCCTCAAAGTCTCAATGACACAACCTTTCTTATTGATTGGTTTGATTTGCCTAGGCTGTTGTTCGGGAACCGTTGGTTTCCATTCTTTTTCTAGTCCAAAAATCTTTGAACTAATAGAACATGATAGAAAGATCACCAAATAACACAAACACAAGCATACGAATCATGCGATTCCGAATGTTTCTCAAATTCTCAATAACACAACCTTTCGTATTGATTGGTTTGATTTGCCTAGGCTGTGGTTCGGGAACCGTTGGTTTCCATTCTTTTCTAGTCCATAAATGTTTGAACTAATAGAACTTGGTAGAAAGATCACCAAACAACACAAACACAAGCATACGAATCATGCGATTCCGAATGTGCCGCAAAGTCTCAATAACACAACCTTTCTTATTGATTGGTTTGATTTGCCTAGGCTATGGTTCGGGAACCGTTGGTTTCCATTCTTTTTCTAGTCCAAAAATCTTTGAACTAATAGAACTTGGTAGAAAGATCACCAAACAACACAAACACAACCATACGGATCATGCGATTCCGAATGATTCTCAAATTCTCAATAAAACAACCTTTCTTTTTGATTCGTTTGATTTGCCTAGGCTATGGTTCGGGAACCGTTGGTTTCCATTCTTTTTCTAGTCCAAAAATGTTTGAACTAATAGAACTTGGTATAGAGATCACCAAACAGCACAAACACAAGCATACGAATCATGCGATTCCGAATGTTTCTCAAATTCTGAATAACACAACCTTTCTTATTGATTCGTTTGATTTGCCTAGGCTATGGTTTGGGAACCGTTGGTTTCCATTCTTTTTCTAGTCCATAAATGTTTGAACTAATAGAACTTGGTACAGAGATCACCAAACAGCACAAACACAAGCATACGAATCATGCGATTCCGAATGTTTCTCAAATTCTCAATAACACAACCTTTCTTATTGATTCGTTTGATTTGCCTAGGCTATGGTTCGGGAACCGTTGGTTTCCATTCTTTTCTAGTCCATACATGTTTGAACTAATAGAACTTGGTAGAAAGATCACCAAACAACACAAACACAAGCATACGAATCATGCGATTCCGAATGTGCCTCAAAGTCTCAATAACACAACCTTTCTTATTGATTGGTTTGATTTGCCTAGGCTATGGTTCGGGAACCGTTGGTTTCCATTCTTTTTCTAGTCCAAAAATCTTTGAACTAATAGAACTTGGTAGAAAGATCACCAAACAACACAAACACAAGCATACGGATCATGCGATTCCGAATGATTCTCAAATTCACAATAAAACAACCTTTCTTTTCGATTCGTTTGATTTGCCTAGGCTATGGTTCGGGAACCGTTGGTTTCGATTCTCTTTCTAGTCCAAAAATCTTTGAACTAATAGAATATGATAGAAAGATCACCAAACAACACAAACACAAGCATACGAATCATGCGATTCCGAATGTTTCTCAAATTCTCAATAACACAACCTTTCTTATTGATTCGTTTGATTTGCCTAGGCTATGGTTTGGGAACCGTTGGTTTCCATTCTTTTTCTAGTCCAAAAATCTTTGAACTAATAGAACTTCGTAGAAAGATCACCAAACAACACAAACACAAGCATACGAATCATGCGATTCCGAATGTTTCTCAAAGTCTCAATAACACAACCTTTCTTTTTGATTCGTTTGATTTGCCTAGGCTATTGTTTCGGAACTGTTGGTTTCTATTCTTTTCTAGTCCAAAAATCTTCGAACTAATAGAACTTCGTACAAAGATCACCAAGCAACACAAACACAAGCATACGAATCATGCGATTCCTAATGTTTCTCAAATTCTCAATAACACATCCTTTCTTATTGTTTCGTTTGATTTGCCTAGGCTATCGTTTGGGAACCGTTGGTTTCCATTCTTTTTCTAGTCCATAAATGTTTGAACTAATATAACTTGGTAGAAAGATCACCAAACAGCACAAACACAAGCATACGAATCATGCGATTCCGAATGTTTCTCAAATTCTCAATAACACAACCTTTCTTTTTGATTCGTTTGATTTGCCTAGGCTATGGTTTGGGAACCGTTGGTTTCCATTCTTTTTCTAGTCCAAAAATCTTTGAACTAATAGAACTTCGTAGAAAGATCACCAAACAACACAAACACAAGCATACGAATCATGCGATTCCGAATGTTTCTCAAATTCTCAATAACACAACCTTTCTTATTGATTCGTTTGATTTGCCTAGGTTATGGTTTGGGAACCGTTGGTTTCCATTCTTTTTCTAATCCAAAAATCTTCGAACTAATAGACCTTCGTAGAAAGATCACCAAACAACACAAACACAAGCATACAAATCATGCGATTCCGAATGTTTCTCAAATTCTCAATAACACAACCTTTCTTTTTGATTCGTTTGATTTGCCTAGGCTATGGTTTGGGAACCGTTGGTTTCCATTCTTTTCTAGTCCAAAAATCTTTGAACTAATAGAAATTCGTAGAAAGATCACCAAACAACACAAACACAAGCATACGAATCATGCGATTCCGAATGTTTCTCAAATTCTCAATAACACAACCTTTCTTATTGATTCGTTTGATTTGCCTAGGTTATGGTTTGGGAACCGTTGGTTTCCATTCTTTTTCTAATCCAAAAATCTTCGAACTAATAGACCTTCGTAGAAAGATCACCAAACAACACAAACACAAGCATACGAATCATGCGATTCCGAATGTTTCTCAAATTCTCAATAACACAACCTTTCTTTTTGATTCGTTTGATTTGCCTAGGCTATGGTTTGGGAACCGTTGGTTTCCATTCTTTTCTAGTCCAAAAATCTTCGAACTAATAGAACTTCGTAGAAAGATCACCAAACAACACAAACACAAGCATACGAATCATGCGATTCCGAATGTTTCTCAAATTCTCAATAACACAACCTTTCTTTTTGATTCGTTTGATTTGCCTAGGCTATGGTTTGGGAACCGTTGGTTTCCATTCTTTTCTAGTCCAAAAATCTTCGAACTAATAGAACTTCGTAGAAAGAACACCAAGCAACACAAACACAAGCATACGAATCATGCGATTCCTAATGTTTCTCAAATTCTCAATAACGCATCCTTTCTTATTGATTCGTTTGATTTGCCTAGGCTATCGTTTGGGAACCGTTGGTTTCCATTCTTTTTCTAGTCCATAAATGTTTGAACTAATATAACTTGGTAGAAAGATCACCAAACAGCACAAACACAAGCATACGAATCATGCGATTCCGAATGTTTCTCAAATTCTCAATAACACAACCTTTCTTATTGATTGGTTTGATTTTCCTAGGCTATGGTTTGGGAACCGTTAGTTTCCATTCTTTTTCTAGTCCATAAATGTTTGACCTAATAGAACTTGATACGAAAATCACCAAACAACACAAGCAGAAGCATACGAATCATGCGATTCCGAATGTTTCTCAAATTCTCAATAACACAACCTTTCTTTTTGATTCGTTTGATTTTCCTAGGCTATGGTTTGGGAACCGTTGGTTTCCATTCTTTTTCGAGTCCAAAAATCTTTGAACTAATAGAACTTCGTAGAAAGATCACCAAACAACACAAACACAAGCATACGAATCATGCGATTCCGAATGTTTCTCAAATTCTCAATAACACAACCATTCTTATTGATTCGTTTGATTTGCCTAGGGTATGGTTTGGGAACCGTTGGTTTCCATTCTTTTTCTAGTCCAAAAATCATTGAACTAATGGAACATGATAGAATGATCACCAAACAACACAAACATAAGCATACGAATCATGCGATTCCGAATGTTTCTCAAATTCTCAATAACACAACCTTTCTTTTTGATTCGTTTGATTTGCCTAGGCTATGGTTTGGGAACCGTTGGTTTCCATTCTTTTCTAGTCCAAAAATCTTCGAACTAATAAAACTTCGTAGAAAGATCACCAAACAACACAAACACAAGCATACGAATCATGCGATTCCGATTGTTTCTCAAATTCTCAATAACACAACCTTTCTTATTGATTGGTTTGATTTTCCTAGGCTATGGTTTGGGAACCGTTGGTTTCCATTCTTTTTCTAGTCCATAAATGTTTGACCTAATAGAATTTGATACGAAAATCACCAAACAACACAAGCACAAGCATACGAATCATGCGATTCCGAATGTTTCTCAAATTCTCAATAACACAACCTTTCTTTTTGATTTGTTTGATTTGCCTAGGCTATGGTTTGGGAACCGTTGGTTTCCATTCTTTTTCTAGTCCAATAATCTTTGAACTAATAAAACTTCGTAGAAAGATCACCAAACAACACAAACACAAGCATACGAATCATGCGATTCCGAATGTTTCTCAAATTCTCAATAACACAACCTTTCTTATTGATTCGTTTGATTTGCCTAGGTTATGGTTTGGGAACCGTTGGTTTCCATTCTTTTTCTAATCCAAAAATCTTCGAACTAATAGACCTTCGTAGAAAGATCACCAAACAACACAAACACAAGCATACGAATCATGCGATTCCGAATGTTTCTCAAATTCTCAATAACACAACCTTTCTTTTTGATTCGTTTGATTTGCCTAGGCTATGGTTTGGGAACCGTTGGTTTCCATTCTTTTCTAGTCCAAAAATCTTCGAACTAATAGAACTTCGTAGAAAGATCACCAAACAACACAAACACAAGCATACGAATCATGCGATTCCGAATGTTTCTCAAATTCTCAATAACACAACCTTTCTTTTTGATTCGTTTGATTTGCCTAGGCTATTGTTTTGGAACTGTTGGTTTCTATTCTTTTTCTAGTCCAAAAATCTTTGAACTAATAGAACTTCGTAGAAAGATCACCAAACAACACAAACACAAGGATACGAATCATGCGATTCCGAATGTTTCTCAAAGTCTCAATAACACAACCTTTCTTATTGATTGGTTTGATTTGCCTAGGCTATGGTTTGGGAACCATTGGGTTCCATTCTTTTTCTAGTCCATAAATATTTGAACTAATAGAACATGATTGAAAGATCACCACACAACACAAACACAAGCATACGAATCATGCGATTCCGAATGTTTCTCAAAGTCTCAATAACACAACCTTTCTTATTGATTGGTTTGATTTGCCTAGGCTATGGTTTGGGAACCATTGGGTTCCATTCTTTTTCTAGTCCATAAATATTTGAACTAATAGAACATGATTGAAAGATCACCACACAACACAAACACAAGCATACGAATCATGCGATTCCGAAGGTTTCTCAAATTCTCAATAACACAACCTTTCTTATTGATTCGTTTGATTTGCCTAGGCTATGGTTCGGGAACCGTTGGTTTCCATTCCTTTCCAGTCCATAAATGTTTGAACTAATAGAACTTGGTAGAAAGATCACCAAACAACACAAACACAAGCATAGGAATCATGCGATTCCGAATGTTTCTCAAATTCTCAATAACACAACCTTTCTGATGAAGGATCATCCAGTCAGCCTCCTCCAAGCGCCCCAACACTCTTTGAGGGGCCAATCACTAGATCCCGAGCTAAGAAGCTACAAAGTGGAATGCATGCCTTTGTGTGTTTCATTTGTGCTAAGGAGGCGAGAGCGAGCATGGAGCCATGTGCCAAGGCTGTGTGCCTAGCAAGTGTGGGCGCCACCCATGAAGAGAGCCAAGGCACAAGCGACGTCGCATGAGTGCCGCGATTGGGCACCGGCGCTGCGGGTGTGCCTCGTTTGGGCACCGGCGCTGCGAGTGTGCCTCGTTTGGGCACCGACGCCTATTTTAGTGATGAAGGATCATCCAGTCAGCCTCCTCCAAGCGCCCCAACACTCTTTGAGGGGCCAATCACTAGATCCCGAGCTAAGAAGCTACAAAGTGGAATGCATGCCTTTGTGTGTTTCATTTGTGCTAAGGAGGCGAGAGCGAGCATGGAGCCATGTGCCAAGGCTGTGTGCCTAGCAAGTGTGGGCGCCACCCATGAAGAGAGCCAAGGCACAAGCGACGTCGCATGAGTGCCGCGATTGGGCACCGGCGCTGCGGGTGTGCCTCGTTTGGGCACCGGCGCTGCGAGTGTGCCTCGTTTGGGCACCGACGCCTATTTTAGGCACCCAAGAGTGTTTGTTTCATTTTGGGCCTATTATGCTGTTTTGGGCCTATCTATCTTAGAATTAATTAGACCTTTTTAATTATTTCTTTTATTTCCAGAAGTGAGACATATAAGTATTGTTTTGATGGTTTGGAACACTTAGACAATTCAGAATATAGAAATCGTTTTCTCTTGAAAAGAGAGAGTTTGAAGCTTTGCTTCATTGAGTGTGTGAATCGCAGCTTGGTTTGTTTGATTTGTGTCAATCCTCTACGAAGCTTGGTGCTTATCAACGATCACGAGCCCCCTTCCTGTGCTTCAAGGTGTCGCCTTGTTGTGTAGGATTGTACAAGGTTGGTTCTTCGTCCATTCTATTAGGATTCTGGTTGAAATACATACCAGGGGTTTAATAGTTGTCTCGAAGGGTTATCCTTCTCGTCGTTTCTATCAATTTCCCTTTTCGTTTCTTCATTTCAGTTTGCTTCTTTGTTGTGTCGTTTTTCCTCTTGTTGAGTCGAGTTCATCATTTCCAATTTCGTTCCATTCAATTCTAACCATTGTTTCCTTGTGTTTTCCTTGTTGAGTCGTGAACGTCGAAGATCGGGCATCCACACGGCTAACCCCGTATCAAAGTGGTATCAAGTTGATGAAGGATCATCCAGTCAGCCTCCTCCAAGCGCCCCAACACTCTTTGAGGGGCCAATCACTAGATCCCGAGCTAAGAAGCTACAAAGTGGAATGCATGCCTTTGTGTGTTTCATTTGTGCTAAGGAGGCGAGAGCGAGCATGGAGCCATGTGCCAAGGCTGTGTGCCTAGCAAGTGTGGGCGCCACCCATGAAGAGAGCCAAGGCACAAGCGACGTCGCATGAGTGCCGCGATTGGGCACCGGCGCTGCGGGTGTGCCTCGTTTGGGCACCGGCGCTGCGAGTGTGCCTCGTTTGGGCACCGACGCCTATTTTAGGCACCCAAGAGTGTTTGTTTCATTTTGGGCCTATTATGCTGTTTTGGGCCTATCTATCTTAGAATTAATTAGACCTTTTTAATTATTTCTTTTATTTCCAGAAGTGAGACATATAAGTATTGTTTTGATGGTTTGGAACACTTAGACAATTCAGAAGATAGAAATCGTTTTTCTCTTGAAAAGAGAGAGTTTGAAGCTTTGCTTCATTGAGTGTGTGAATCGCAGCTTGGTTTGTTTGATTTGTGTCAATCCTCTACGAAGCTTGGTGCTTATCAACGATCACGAGCCCCCTTCCTGTGCTTCAAGGTGTCGCCTTGTTGTGTAGGATTGTACAAGGTTGGTTCTTCGTCCATTCTATTAGGATTCTGGTTGAAATACATACCAGGGGTTTAATAGTTGTCTCGAAGGGTTATCCTTCTCGTCGTTTCTATCAATTTCCCTTTTCGTTTCTTCATTTCAGTTTGCTTCTTTGTTGTGTCGTTTTTCCTCTTGTTGAGTCGAGTTCATCATTTCCAGTTTCGTTCCATTCAATTCTAACCATTGTTTCCTTGTGTTTTCCTTGTTGAGTCGTGAACGTCGAAGATCGGGCATCCACACGGCTAACCCCGTATCAAAGTGGTATCAGAGCTGCGTTGACGACGTTCTTTTCGTTCCCATCAAAAGAGTCTACAAAATACCAAAAAGAGTCCTCCGGAGATCAGGTTCGATTAATCAACTCTCTTTAATCTGAACTTGAAAGTACTAATCGGTTTGTTCTTGCGCAGTGGTTTGTTTTGCCTAGCCAATTACACCTTTAGCCAAGAAAAATCGTCCCCTCAGCCACCACAACCACCAACGCCCCACCACCTTCACAAAATCCGCCCACCACCTCCACAAATTCGACCACCACCTTGATTAAGTCAGCCGATTTGTTTTAATTAAATTGGAGTCATAAATCTGATTTAATTAATTCAAATTTGAATTAATCCTAAGCTGATTCCTATTTTTAAGGTTGACCAACAACAAACCATATCCCAGCCACAAATTTCCCACACCCACCTCCTAATATCAAGGAGAACCCATTCAGCTCATTTGAAATCAAAAGCCACGCCCAACCACCCATCCTCCAGCCTATTCCTTCTCCTAAAATCAAGGGATTTCAGCCACCAACATTTCAAACTCAAATCGCCACCTCTCCTCATTTCTAGCAAATTATTTTGCACCTTAGAATAGCATTTTATTTCAATTTCGAAATTATTTGTATTTTCTGATTATTTCTGATTAAAAAAAAATCAAAAAAAAAATCAAAAAAAAAAAAAAAAAAAAAAAAAAACGAAAATCAGAAATCAGATTTTATTCTTCTATTTCATTCATAGTATATCATTGCATTTTATTCTAGTGCATAGTGTAATTAAGGTGTGCGACATATCATCATCTTCCCTCTTCATCTCTTGAGTTAGACGATCCCATTGGAGAAGCTTTCGAACCTTACACTTTCAGCCTACCCTCACCTAAACAAACCACTCCAAGTTCATACTTGGTTACGGAAATCAAGGTGAGAGAAGCTTAATCGAGGTTTGTTCTCTTTCTCTATTCATCTCCATTCTTAAACACATTTGAGTCTTCTTTTCTTGGACGTTTCTTCCCCAGCCTTCATCTTCTCGTGAATTGTTGTTTACTAATCTTTGAATTGAGTTGTTGATCATTTCAAGCAGATTGAAACAACGAGCTCGATCACACACCGAGAGTGAGAGCGAGTGAAACACTTGAGAGGCTGATTTGGATTAAACTAACTTGACAAGTTTGCTTGTAAAGTGTTTTTGCTGATTGTGCAGAATGTCTAACGAAAGTAGTGATAACACCAACACACCCAAGAGCCCTGAGCCAATCCACCCCGAGGTGTTCAAGTTGTTGACCTCACTCAACAGCAACATCACACGCCTCAATTCTAGGATGACGGCCTTGGAGACGAGAGCCTTGGCGTTGCCTCCACCCGTGCCAAGCGTAGCCTTGGGCACCGATTCAGCGGCACACCAACAAGGCACCGGCGATGGCCAGGACCAAAACGCCCACAACACGGACCCTAACTTGGCGTCCACATCACAACAACATGGTTTCCAAAACCAAACCAGGGAAGTGCCTCATAACTCTAATCCATTGCGTAATTCCTCGGGCAATCTTCCTAGAAGAGTGCCTTTTGGTTCCCAGCTCACTCCCCTTCGGGATGAGCATAATCGTGCTAATAGCTTTCAAGGATTTCAGGACCAAAGAGGATCACCAAGTGATATGGACCTTTATGATGATGAGTATGAGGGCGAGGAGGAGGATAATTGGGAGCGCGTCTCAAGAAGGGGAGGTAGGGAGCGCCGAGAAGGTCGAGATAGGCGTCCCATGAGACCTCGTGAGCAGGAGCAAGACGGAGTTGGCAAGATAAAGGTGAGGATCCCTGCTTTCGAAGGCAAGTGTGATCCGGATGTCTATATGGAATGGGAGACCAAGATCGAGCAAGTGTGGAACTGCCACAACTTTGCCGAGACCAAGAAGGTGCAGCTCGCTGTCCTTGAGTTCTCCGGTTATGCCCTCATATGGTGGGATAACTTGGTGAAAGAAAGGAGGCGCAATCTGGACGCACCCATAGCCAGCTGGGATCAAATGAAGGCGTTGATGCGAGGGCGTTTCATACCTCAACATTACGCCCGGGAGCTAAGACAGCGGCTGGAAAATTTGAAACAAGGTTCCATGAGTGCCGAGGAGTGCTACAATGCCATGCAAGTGGCGATGGTAAGGGCTGATGTGGTTGAGGATGAAGAGACCACCATGGCCAGGTATCTTCGTATCTTGCATCCTTATTTGGCAAATGAGATTGATTTATATCCCTACACTACTATGACTGACCTTTTCCATCTAGCTTTGAAAGTAGAAAGGAAATTCAAGTCTAGGTACTCGGGAGGAAGGAACGCGAACACTCAGCCCCAATCATGGAGGGGGAGCCGTGGCCAGCAAGGCGGATCGTATGGGAAGGAGGCCTCGCACCAAAAGGAGAGGAGCAATGCAGCCGGCGGTCAAGGAGACCAAGCTGGACGAGCCAAACAGCCCACAAGCTCCACGCCTTCACCATACAACAAGGGCAATTCTAGTGGGGTTTCAGCAGCTCCAAAGGGGAGTAATCCTACCTCTAACTCTTCGTCTAGGACTAGAGATATTGTGTGCTTTAAGTGCCAGGGTAGAGGACATTATGCAAGAGATTGCCCTAACAAGAAAACACTTTTAATCAATCATTTAGGTGAATATGAATCTGAAAGTGAGCATGAAAACGAGCCTAATGATGATTTGCATGAAAATGATAATGTTGAAGATGAAATTGAGTATGAATCTGGTGAATCTCTTATTGCTAGGAGGACATTGCATATTAAACCACAAGCATGCGATGATAATCAAAGAGAGAACTTGTTTCATACTAGGTGCTTGATTAAAGGGAAGGTTTGTAACATGATCATAGATAGTGGTAGTTGTTGTAACATTGCTAGCTTAGAGATGGTTAACAAACTGCAATTACCTATGACTCATCACCCTAGACCCTATAAGTTGCATTGGATGAATGACTGTGGTGAATTGAAAGTGCAAAGGCAAGTAAAGGTTTCTATTAAACTAGGACGTTATGAGGATAATGTTCTTTGTGATGTAGTACCTATGCAGGCTTGTCATATTCTATTAGGTCGTCCATGGCAATACGACAGGAAGGTTGTGCACGATGGATTCACCAACCGAAACACCTTCACCCACAACGGCCAGACCATAGTCCTTAAGCCCATGACGCCTACGCAGGTCTCGGAGGAGTGGGATCGGAAGCGTCAAGGTAAGAAGGTATGTTCTGACCTTGAGGGAGAGAATGGGAAGGAAGAGAAAGCTCGGGGTAAGACGAGCCAACCTCTCAGCCCTACACCTCCCTCCGCTCTTTTGGCTTCCAAGAGGGAGCTGGAAGACGAGTTTTTGGATGGGGAAACAACGCTTATGCTCTTATGCAAGGAGCTGAGCTTGTTAAGTGAAGAGCTTCGAGCTTCACTGCCCCCACGCATTTTGGGGCTCATCGAGGAGTACAAGGACGTATTCCCCGACGAGATACCGGCTGGCCTACCCCCAATTAGAGGAATCGAGCATCAAATTGATCTCATTCCCGGGGCGTCTTTGCCAAACAGGCCAGCTTACCGTATGAACCCCCAAGAGACCCAAGAGGTCCAATCCCAAGTCCAAGAGCTCTTGGATAAGGGATACATTAGGGAGAGTATGAGCCCTTGTGCTGTACCGGTGTTATTAGTACCCAAGAAAGACAACACATGGAGAATGTGTGTCGATTGCAGGGCCATTAATAACATCACGGTAAAGTATAGGCACCCCATTCCTCGTCTTGATGATATGCTAGACGAACTGCATGGATCCACCATTTTCTCAAAAATTGATTTAAAAAGTGGATACCACCAGATTCGTATGAGGGAGGGGGACGAGTGGAAAACAGCCTTCAAGACCAAGTTTGGTCTCTATGAATGGCTCGTTATGCCATTCGGGCTCACGAACGCCCCTAGTACATTCATGCGTCTCATGAACCATGTATTGCGACATTATATAGGGAAATTTGTAGTGGTCTATTTTGATGACATATTAGTGTATAGTAAGTCCCTAGAGGAGCATGAGTGTCATTTGAGAGATGTGCTTAATACCTTGCGTCTTGAACACTTGTTTGCGAATTTGAAAAAGTGTGAGTTATGTACTACTACTGTTACCTTTCTTGGTTTTGTGGTTAGCTCGCAGGGATTGCAAGTGGATGAGGCCAAGATCAAGGCCATAAACGAGTGGCCCACGCCAACTACTATTGGCCAGGTGCGGAGTTTCCATGGGCTGGCGAGCTTCTATAGGAGGTTTGTCAAGGATTTTAGCACCATTGCAGCCCCATTGACAGAAATTACAAAGAAGAGAAGTGAGTTCAAGTGGGGGCGTGCCCAGGAGAGAGCCTTCGAGACTCTCAAGCTGAAGTTGACGCAAGCCCCGCTATTGGTGTTGCCTGACTTCACACGACCGTTTGAGGTGGAGTGTGATGCAAGTGGAGTCGGCATAGGGGGCGTGCTTATGCAAGAAGGTAAACCTATCGCCTTCTTTTCTGAGAAATTAAAAGGTGCATGTTTAAACTACTCGACCTATGATAAAGAGTTGTATGCTTTGTATCGAGTGCTTAAAACATGGCAGCATTATCTTTGGCCTAGGGAATTTGTGCTTAAAACTGACCATGAATCCTTGAAACACTTTAAAAGTCAAGATAAAATGGATAGGAGGCATGGTAGATGGATGGAATTCATTGAAACATTCCCTTATGTGATTAAGTTTAAAAGAGGAAAAGATAATGTTGTAGCTGATGCCTTGTCTAGACGCCACACTTTGCTTGTTTCATTAGACTCTAGAGTATTAGGATTTACTTATATTCGTGAGTTATATGAAACTGATCTTGATTTTGGTGATGCGTTTAAGGCTTGTCTTGAAAAGAATTGTGCTGAGAAATACTATTTGCATGATGGCTTTCTTTTTCTAGTTGATAAAGTTTGCATACCTCGTTGTTCATTGCGTTTGCTGCTTGTTGAGGAAGCCCATAGGGGCGGCCTAATGGGGCATTTTGGGAGGGACAAAACTTATCACACTCTTAGGACTCATTTCTATTGGCCACACATGCTTAGGGATGTTGAGAATGTAGTTAAAAGATGCATGGACTGTCTTAGGGCTAAATCTAGACTTATGCCACATGGACTTTACACACCATTGCCCACGCCTACAGCCCCTTGGGAGGACCTTTCTATGGACTTTATAGTTGGGTTGCCTAGGACTAAGAAGGGGAGGGATTCAATCATGGTTGTAGTGGATAGGTTTAGTAAGATGGCACATTTTATAGCATGTCATAAGACCGACGATGCTACTAATGTGGCTGGATTATTCTTTAGGGAGATAGTCAGATTGCATGGGGTTCCTAAAACCATAGTTAGTGACCGAGATACTAAGTTCCTTAGCCACTTTTGGAGAACCTTATGGAGTAAACTAGGAACTAAGTTGCTGTTTTCTACCTCTAGTCACCCTCAAACTGATGGGCAAACCGAGGTCACCAATAGGACACTAGCTACGATTCTTAGGGCCATAATTAGGAAGAACTTGAAGATGTGGGAAGAGGCCTTACCTCATGTGGAGTTTGCATATAACAGGATTGTTCATTCTTCTACTAAATTGACTCCATTTGAATGTGTTTATGGTACTAACCCTCTCACCCCACTAGATCTTACCCCATTGCCAATGAGGGAAAATGAGCACTTTGACGCAGGAAAACATGTGGAGTTTATTAGGGAATTGCATGCTCGCACCAAACTGAAGTTGGAGCAAAAGGCCGAGTACAATGCAAGGAGAGCGAACCATGGGAGGCGCCACGTTGTTTTCCAGCCCGGAGACTTGGTGTGGGTTCATTTGAGGAAAGAGAGATTCCCGGAGCAAAGGAAGAACAAGCTGTCCCCTCGAGGAGATGGACCTTTCAAGGTGCTTAAGAGGATCGGGGACAATGCATACAAGCTGGAGCTGCCCGGTGATTATGGTGTAAGCGCAACTTTCAACGTCGCTGATCTCACGCCATACCTTGCTCTTGATGAAGACTTGGATTCGGGGTCGAATCCTTTCCAAGAAGGGGAGGTTGATGAAGGATCATCCAGTCAGCCTCCTCCAAGCGCCCCAACACTCTTTGAGGGGCCAATCACTAGATCCCGAGCTAAGAAGCTACAAAGTGGAATGCATGCCTTTGTGTGTTTCATTTGTGCTAAGGAGGCGAGAGCGAGCATGGAGCCATGTGCCAAGGCTGTGTGCCTAGCAAGTGTGGGCGCCACCCATGAAGAGAGCCAAGGCACAAGCGACGTCGCATGAGTGCCGCGATTGGGCACCGGCGCTGCGGGTGTGCCTCGTTTGGGCACCGGCGCTGCGAGTGTGCCTCGTTTGGGCACCGACGCCTATTTTAGGCACCCAAGAGTGTTTGTTTCATTTTGGGCCTATTATGCTGTTTTGGGCCTATCTATCTTAGAATTAATTAGACCTTTTTAATTATTTCTTTTATTTCCAGAAGTGAGACATATAAGTATTGTTTTGATGGTTTGGAACACTTAGACAATTCAGAAGATAGAAATCGTTTTTCTCTTGAAAAGAGAGAGTTTGAAGCTTTGCTTCATTGAGTGTGTGAATCGCAGCTTGGTTTGTTTGATTTGTGTCAATCCTCTACGAAGCTTGGTGCTTATCAACGATCACGAGCCCCCTTCCTGTGCTTCAAGGTGTCGCCTTGTTGTGTAGGATTGTACAAGGTTGGTTCTTCGTCCATTCTATTAGGATTCTGGTTGAAATACATACCAGGGGTTTAATAGTTGTCTCGAAGGGTTATCCTTCTCGTCGTTTCTATCAATTTCCCTTTTCGTTTCTTCATTTCAGTTTGCTTCTTTGTTGTGTCGTTTTTCCTCTTGTTGAGTCGAGTTCATCATTTCCAGTTTCGTTCCATTCAATTCTAACCATTGTTTCCTTGTGTTTTCCTTGTTGAGTCGTGAACGTCGAAGATCGGGCATCCACACGGCTAACCCCGTATCAAAATGTTTGAACTAATAGAACTTGGTAGAAAGATCACCAAACAGCACAAACACAAGCATACGAATCACGCGATTCCAAATGTTTCTCAAATTCTCAATAACACAACCTTTCTTATTGATTCGTTTGATTTGCCTAGGCTATCGTTTGGGAACCGTTGGTTTCCATTCTTTTTCTAGTCCATAAATGTTTGACCTAATAGAACTTGGTATAGAGATTACCAAACAGCACAAACACAAGCATACGAATCATGCGATTCCGAATGTTTCTCAAATTCTCAATAACAAAACCCTTCTTATTGATTCGTTTGATTTGCCTAGGCCATGGTTCGGGAACCGTTGGTTTCCATTCTTTTCTAGTCCATAAATGTTTGAACTAATAGAACTTGGTAGAAAGATCACCAAACAGCACAAACACAAGCATACGAATCACGCGATTCCAAATGTTTCTCAAATTCTCAATAACACAACCTTTCTTATTGATTCGTTTGATTTGCCTAGGCTATCGTTTGGGAACCGTTGGTTTCCATTCTTTTTCTAGTCCATAAATGTTTGACCTAATAGAACTTGATAGAAAAATCACCAAACAACACAAGCACAAGCATACGAATCATGTGATTCCGAATGTTTCTCAAATTCTCAATAACACAACCTTTCTTTTTGATTCGTTTGATTTGCCTAGGCTATGGTTGGGGAACCGTTGGTTTCCATTCTTTTTCTAGTCAAAAAAATCTTTGAACTAATAGAACTTGGTAGAAAGATCACCAAACAATACAAACACAAGCATACGGATCATGCGATTCCGAATGTGCCTCAAAGTCTCAATAACACAACCTTTCTTATTGATTGGTTTGATTTGCCTAGGCTGTTGTTCGGGAACCGTTGGTTTCCATTCTTTTCTAGTCCATAAATGTTTGAACTAAAAGAACTTGGTAGAAAGATCACCAAACAACACAAACACAAGCATACGAATCATGCGATTCCAAATGTTTCTCAAATTCCCAATAACTCAACCTTTCTTATTGATTCGTTTGATTTGCCTAGGCTATGGTTTGGGAACCGTTGGTTTCCATTCTTTTCTAGTCCATAAATGTTTGAACTAATAGAACTTGGTAGAAAGATCACCAAACAACACAAACACAAGCATACGAATCATGCGATTCCGAATGTTTCTCAAATTCTCAATAACCCAACCTTTCTTATTGATTCGTTTGATTTGCCTAGGCTATCGTTTGGGAACCGCTGGTTTCTATTCTTTTTCTAGTCCATAAATGTTTGACCTAATAGAACTTGATAGAAAGATCACCAAACAACACAAACACAAGCATACGAATCATACGATTCCGAATGTTTATCAAATTCTCAATAAAACAACCTTTCTTTTTGATTCGTTTGATTTGCCTAGGCTATGGTTTGGGAACCGTTGGTTTCCATTCTTTTTCTAGTCCAAAAATCTTTGAACTAATAGAACATGATAGAAAGATCACCAAACAACACAAACACAAGCATACGAATCATGCGATTCCGAATGTTTCTCAAATTCTCAATAACACAACCTTTCTTATTGATTCGTTTGATTTGCCTAGGCTATGGTTTGGGAGCCGTTGGTTTCCATTCTTTTTTAGTCCATAAATTTTTGAACTAATAGAACTTGGTAGAAAGATCACTAAACAACACAAACACAAGCATACGAATCATACAATTCCGAATGTTTCTCAAATTCTCAATAACACAACCTTTCTTATTGATTCGTTTGATTTGCCTAGGCTATCGTTTAGGAACCATTGGTTTCCATTCTTTTTCGAGTCCATAAATGTTTGACCTAATAGAACTTGATAGAAAGATCACCAAACAACACAAACACCAGCATACGAATCATGCGATTCCGAATGTTTCTCAATTTCTCAATAAAACAACCTTTCTTTTTGATTCGTTTGATTTGCCTAGGCTATGGTTTGGGAACCGTTGGTTTCCATTCTTTTTCTAGTCCAAAAATCTTTGAACTAATAGAACATGATAGAAAGATCACCAAATAACACAAACACAAGCATACGAAACATGCGATTCCGAATGTTTCTCAAACTCTCAATAACACAACCTTTCTTATTGATTCGTTTTATTTGCCTAGACTATGGTTTGGGAGTCGTTGGTTTTCATTCTTTTTTAGTCCATAAATTTTTGAACTAATAGAACTTGGTAGAAAGATCACTAAACAACACAAACACAAGCATACGAATCATACAATTCCGAATGTTTCTCAAATTCTCAATAACACAACCGTTTGATTCGTTTGATTTGCCTAGGCTATCGTTTGGGAATCATTTGTTTCCATTCTTTTTCTAGTCCATAAACGTTTGAACTATTAGAACTTGGTACAAAGATCAACACACAACACAAACACAAGCATACGAATCATGCGGTTCCGAATGTTTCTCAAATTTTCAATAACACAATCTTTCTTATTGATTCGTTTGATTTGCCTAGGCTATGATTCGGGAACCGTTGGTTTCCATTCTTTTTCTAGTGCATAAATGTTTGAACTAATAGAACTTGGTAGAAAGATCACCAAAAAGCACAAACACAAGCATACGAATCATGCGATTCCGAATGTTTCTCAAATTCTCAATAACACAACCTTTCTTATTGATTGGTTTAATTTGCCTAGGCTATGGTTTGGGAACCGTTGGTTTCCATTCTTTTTCTAGTCCATAAATGTTTGACCTAATAGAACTTGATAGAAAAATCACCAAACAACACAAGCACAAGCATACGAATCATGTGATTCCGAATGTTTCTCACATTCTCAATAACACAACCTTTCTTTTTGATTCGTTTGATTTGCCTAGGCTATGGTTTGGGAACCGTTGGATTCCATTCTTTTTCTAGTCTAAAAATCTTTGAACTAATAGAACTTCGTAGAAAGATCACTAAACAACACAAACACAAGCAGACGAATCATGCGATTCCGAATGTTTCTCAAATTCTCAATAACACAACCTTTCTTATTGATTCGTTTGATTTGCCTAGGGTATGTAATGGGAACCGTTGGTTTCCATTCTTTTTCTAGTCCAAAAATCTTTGAACTAATGGAACATGATAGAAAGATCACCAACCAACACAAACACAAGCATACGAATCATGCGATTCCGAATGTTTCTCAAATTCTCAATAACACAACCTTTCTTATTGATTCGTTTGATTTGCCTAGGCTATGGTTTGGGAGCCGTTGGTTTCTATTCTTTTTTAGTCTATAAATTTTTGAACTAATAGAACTTGGTAGAAAGATCACCAAACAGCACAAACACAAGCATACGAATCACGCGATTCCAAATGTTTCTCAAATTCTCAATAACACAACCTTTCTTATTGATTCGTTTGATTTGCCTAGGCTATCGTTTGGGAACCGTTTGTTTCCATTCTTTTTCTAGTCCATAAATGTTTTAACGAATAGAACTTGGTAGAAAGATCACCAAACAGCACAAGCATCCGAATCATGCGATTCCGAATGTTTCTCAAATTCTCAATAACACAACCTTTCTTATTGATTGGTTTGATTTCCCTAGGCTATAGTTTGGGAACCGTTGGTTTCCATTCTTTTTCTAGTCTATAAATGTTTAAACTAATAGAACTTGGTAGAAAGATCACCAAACAACACAAACACAAGCATACGAATCATGCGATTTCGAATGTTTGGGAGCCGTTTGTTTCCATTCTTTTTCTAGTCCATAAATGTCTGAACTATTAGAACTTGGTAGAAAGATCACGAAACAACACAAACACAAGCATACGAATCATGCGATTCCGAATGTTTCTCAAATTCTCAATAACACAACCTTTCTTATTGATTGGTTTGATTTGCCTAGGCTATGGTTCGGGAACCGTTGGTTTCCATTCTTTTCTAGTCCATAAATGTTTTAACTAATAGAACTTGGTAGAAAGACCACCAAACAGCACAAGCATACGAATCATGCGATTCTGAATGTTTTCCTCAAATTCTCAATAACACAACCTTTCTTATTGATTGGTTTGATTTGCCTAGGCTATCGTTTGGGAACCGTTGGTTTCCCTTCTTTTTCTAGTCCATAAATGTTTGAACTAATAGAACTTGGTAGAAAGATCACGAAACAACACAAACACAAGCATACGAATCATGCGATTCCGAATGTTTCTCAAATTCTCAATAACACCACCTTTCTTATTGATTGCTTTGATTTGCCTAGGCTATGGTTTGGGAACCGTTAGTTTCCATTCTCTTCTAAATGTTTGACCTAATAGAACTTGATAGAAAGATCACCAAACAACACAAACACAAGCATACGAATCATGCGATTCCGAATGTTTCTCAAATTCTCAATAAAACAACCTTTCTTTTTGATTCGTTTGATTCGCCTAGGCTATGGTTTGTGAACCGTTCGTTTCCATTCTTTTTCTAGTCCAAAAATCTTTGAACTAATAGAACTTGGTAGAAAGATCACCAAACAACACAAACACAAGCATACGGATCATGCGATTCCGAATGTTTCTCAAATTCTCAATAACACAACCTTTCTTATTGATTCGTTTGATTTGCCCAGGCTATGGTTTGGGAACCGTTGGTTTCCATTCTTTTTCTAGTCCATAAATGTTTGAACTAATAGAACTTGGTAGAAAGATCACCAAACAGCACAAACACAAGCATACGAATCATGCGATTCCGAATGTTTCTCAAATTCTCAATAACACAACCTTTCTTGTTGATTGGTTTGATTTGCCTAGGCTATGGTTCGGGAACCGTTGGTTTCCATTCTTTTTCTAGTCCATAAATGTTTGAACTAATAGAACTTGGTAGAAAGATCACGAAACAACACAAACACAAGCATAGTAATCATGCGATTCCGAATTTTTCTCAAATTCTCAATAACACAACCTTTCTTATTGATTCGTTTGATTTGCCTAGGCTATGGTTTGGGAACCGTTGGTTTCAATTCTTTTTCTAGTCCATAAATGTTTGAACTAATAGAACTTGGTAGAAAGATCACCAAACAGCACAAACACAAGCATACGAATCATGCGATTCCGAATGTTTCTCAAATTCTCAATAACACAACGTTTCTTATTGATTCGTTTGATTTGCCTAGGCTATGGTTTGGGAACCGTTGGTTTCCAGTATTTTTCTAGTCCAAAAATCTTTGAACTAATATAACATGATAGAAAGATGACCAAACAACACAAACACAATCATACGAATCATGCGATTCCGAATGTGCCTCAAAGTCTCAATAACACAACCTTTCTTATTGATTGGTTTGATTTGCCTAGGCTATCGTATGGGAACCGTTTGTTTCCATTCTTTTTCTAGTCCATAAATGTCTGAACTATTAGAACTTGGTAGAAAGATCACGAAACAACACAAACACAAGCATACGAATCATGCGATTCCGAATGTTTCTCAAATTCTCAATAACACAACCTTTCTTATTGATTGGTTTGATTTGCCTAGGCTATGGTTCGGGAACCGTTGGTTTCCATTCTTTTCTAGTCCATAAATGTTTTAACTAATAGAACTTGGTAGAAAGATCACCAAACAGCACAAGCATACGAATCATGCGATTCCGAATGTTTCTCAAATTCTCAATAACACAACCTTTCTTATTGATTGGTTTGATTTGCCTAGGCTATCGTTTGGGAACCGTTGGTTTCCCTTCTTTTTCTAGTCCATAAATGTTTGAACTAATAGAACTTGGTAGAAAGATCACGAAACAACACAAACACAAGCATACGAATCATGCGATTCCGAATGTTTCTCAAATTCTCAATAACACCACCTTTCTTATTGATTGCTTTCATTTGCCTAGGCTATGGTTTGGAAACCGTTGGTTTCCATTCTCTTCTAAATGTTTGACCTAATAGAACTTGATAGAAAGATCACCAAACAACACAAACACAAGCATACGAATCATGCGATTCCGAATGTTTCTCAAATTCTCAATAAAACAACCTTTCTTTTTGATTCGTTTGATTCGCCTAGGCTATGGTTTGGGAACCGTTCGTTTCCATTCTTTTTCTAGTCCAAAAATCTTTGAACTAATAGAACTTGGTAGAAAGATCACCAAACAACACAAACACAAGCATACGGATCATGCGATTCCGAATGTTTCTCAAATTCTCAATAACACAACCTTTCTTATTGATTCGTTTGATTTGCCCAGGCTATGGTTTGGGAACCGTTGGTTTCCATTCTTTTTCTAGTCCATAAATGTTTGAACTAATACAACTTGGTAGAAACATCACCAAACAGCACAAACACAAGCATACGAATCATGCGATTCCGAATGTTTCTCAAATTCTCAATAACACAACCTTTCTTATTGATTGGTTTGATTTGCCTAGGCTATGGTTCGGGAACCGTTGGTTTCCATCTTTTTCGAGTCCATAAATGTTTGAACTAATAGAACTTGGTAGAAAGATCACGAAACAACACAAACACAAGCATAGTAATCATGCGATTCCGAATTTTTCTCAAATTCTCAATAACACAACCTTTCTTATTGATTCGTTTGATTTGCCTAGGCTATGGTTTGGGAACCGTTGGTTTCCATTCTTTTTCTAGTCCATAAATGTTTGAACTAATAGAACTTGGTAGAAAGATCACCAAACAGCACAAACACAAGCATACGAATCATACGATTCCGAATGTTTCTCAAATTCTCAATAACACAACGTTTCTTATTGATTCGTTTGATTTGCCTAGGCTATGGTTTGGGAACCGTTGGTTTCCAGTATTTTTCTAGTCCAAAAATCTTTGAACTAATATAACATGATAGAAAGATGACCAAACAACACAAACACAATCATACGAATCATGCGATTCCGAATGTGCCTCAAAGTCTCAATAACACAACCTTTCTTATTGATTGGTTTGATTTGCCTAGGCTATCGTTTGGGAACCGTTTGTTTCTGATGAAGGATCATCCAGTCAGCCTCCTCCAAGCGCCCCAACACTCTTTGAGGGGCCAATCACTAGATCCCGAGCTAAGAAGCTACAAAGTGGAATGCATGCCTTTGTGTGTTTCATTTGTGCTAAGGAGGCGAGAGCGAGCATGGAGCCATGTGCCAAGGCTGTGTGCCTAGCAAGTGTGGGCGCCACCCATGAAGAGAGCCAAGGCACAAGCGACGTCGCATGAGTGCCGCGATTGGGCACCGGCGCTGCGGGTGTGCCTCGTTTGGGCACCGGCGCTGCGAGTGTGCCTCGTTTGGGCACCGACGCCTATTTTAGGCACCCAAGAGTGTTTGTTTCATTTTGGGCCTATTATGCTGTTTTTGGCCTATCTATCTTAGAATTAATTAGACCTTTTTAATTATTTCTTTTATTTCCAGAAGTGAGACATATAAGTATTGTTTTGATGGTTTGGAACACTTAGACAATTCAGAAGATAGAAATCGTTTTTCTCTTGAAAAGAGAGAGTTTGAAGCTTTGCTTCATTGAGTGTGTGAATCGCAGCTTGGTTTGTTTGATTTGTGTCAATCCTCTACGAAGCTTGGTGCTTATCAACGATCACGAGCCCCCTTCCTGTGCTTCAAGGTGTCGCCTTGTTGTGTAGGATTGTACAAGGTTGGTTCTTCGTCCATTCTATTAGGATTCTGGTTGAAATACATACCAGGGGTTTAATAGTTGTCTCGAAGGGTTATCCTTCTCGTCGTTTCTATCAATTTCCCTTTTCGTTTCTTCATTTCAGTTTGCTTCTTTGTTGTGTCGTTTTTCCTCTTGTTGAGTCGAGTTCATCATTTCCAGTTTCGTTCCATTCAATTCTAACCATTGTTTCCTTGTGTTTTCCTTGTTGAGTCGTGAACGTCGAAGATCGGGCATCCACACGGCTAACCCCGTATCAAAGTGGTATCAGAGCTGCGTTGACGACGTTCTTTTCGTTCCCATCAAAAGAGTCTACAAAATACCAAAAAGAGTCCTCCGGAGATCAGGTTCGATTAATCAACTCTCTTTAATCTGAACTTGAAAGTACTAATCGGTTTGTTCTTGCGCAGTGGTTTGTTTTGCCTAGCCAATTACACCTTTAGCCAAGAAAAATCGTCCCCTCAGCCACCACAACCACCAACGCCCCACCACCTTCACAAAATCCGCCCACCACCCCCACAAATTCGACCACCACCTTGATTAAGTCAGCCGATTTGTTTTAATTAAATTGGAGTCATAAATCTGATTTAATTAATTCAAATTTGAATTAATCCTAAGCTGATTCCTATTTTTAAGGTTGACCAACAACAAACCATATCCCAGCCACATTATCCCACACCCACCTCCTAATATCAAGGAGAACCCATTCAGCTCATTTGAATTCAAAAGCCACGCCCAACCACCATCCTCCAGCCTATTCCTTCTCCTAAAATCAAGGGATTTCAGCCACCAACATTTCAAACTCAAATCGCCACCTCTCCTCATTTCTAGCAAATTATTTTGCACCTTAGAATAGCATTTTATTTCAATTTCGAAATTATTTGTATTTTCTGATTATTTCTGATTAAAAAAAAAAAAAAAATCAAAAAAAAAAAATCAAAAAAAAAAAAAACGAAAATCAGAAATCAGATTTTATTCTTCTATTTCATTCATAGTATATCATTGCATTTTATTCTAGTGCATAGTGTAATTAAGGTGTGCGACATATCATCATCTTCCCTCTTCATCTCTTGAGTTGGACGATCCCATTGGAGAAGCTTTCGAACCTTACACTTTCAGCCTACCCTCACCTAAACAAACCACTCCAAGTTCATACTTGGTTACGGAAATCAAGGTGAGAGAAGCTTAATCGAGGTTTGTTCTCTTTCTCTATTCATCTCCATTCTTAAACACATTTGAGTCTTCTTTTCTTGGACGTTTCTTCCCCATCCTTCATCTTCTCGTGAATTGTTGTTTACTAATCTTTGAATTGAGTTGTTGATCATTTCAAGCAGATTGAAACAACGAGCTCGATCACACACCGAGAGTGAGAGCGAGTGAAACACTTGAGAGGCTGATTTGGATTAAACTAACTTGACAAGTTTGCTTGTAAAGTGTTTTTGCTGATTGTGCAGAATGTCTAACGAAAGTAGTGATAACACCAACACACCCAAGAGCCCTGAGCCAATCCACCCCGAGGTGTTCAAGTTGTTGACCTCACTCAACAGCAACATCACACGCCTCAATTCTAGGATGACGGCCTTGGAGACGAGAGCCTTGGCGTTGCCTCCACCCGTGCCAAGCGTAGCCTTGGGCACCGATTCAGCGGCACACCAACAAGGCACCGGCGATGGCCAGGACCAAAACGCCCACAACACGGACCCTAACTTGGCGTCCACATCACAACAACATGGTTTCCAAAACCAAACCAGGGAAGTGCCTCATAACTCTAATCCATTGCGTAATTCCTCGGGCAATCTTCCTAGAAGAGTGCCTTTTGGTTCCCAGCTCACTCCCCTTCGGGATGAGCATAATCGTGCTAATAGCTTTCAAGGATTTCAGGACCAAAGAGGATCACCAAGTGATATGGACCTTTATGATGATGAGTATGAGGGCGAGGAGGAGGATAATTGGGAGCGCGTCTCAAGAAGGGGAGGTAGGGAGCGCCGAGAAGGTCGAGATAGGCGTCCCATGAGACCTCGTGAGCAGGAGCAAGACGGAGTTGGCAAGATAAAGGTGAGGATCCCTGCTTTCGAAGGCAAGTGTGATCCGGATGTCTATATGGAATGGGAGACCAAGATCGAGCAAGTGTGGAACTGCCACAACTTTGCCGAGACCAAGAAGGTGCAGCTCGCTGTCCTTGAGTTCTCCGGTTATGCCCTCATATGGTGGGATAACTTGGTGAAAGAAAGGAGGCGCAATCTGGACGCACCCATAGCCAGCTGGGATCAAATGAAGGCGTTGATGAGAGGGCGTTTCATACCTCAACATTACGCCCGGGAGCTAAGACAGCGGCTGGAAAATTTAAAACAAGGTTCCATGAGTGCCGAGGAGTGTTACAATGCCATGCAAGTGGCGATGGTAAGGGCTGATGTGGTTGAGGATGAAGAGACCACCATGGCCAGGTATCTTCGTATCTTGCATCCTTATTTGGCTAATGAGATTGATTTATATCCCTACACTACTATGACTGACCTTTTCCATCTAGCTTTGAAAGTAGAAAGGAAATTCAAGTCTAGGTACTCGGGAGGAAGGAACGCGAACACTCAGCCCCAATCATGGAGGGGGAGCCGTGGCCAGCAAGGCGGATCGTATGGGAAGGAGGCCTCGCACCAAAAGGAGAGGAGCAATGCAGCCGGCGGTCAAGGAGACCAAGCTGGACGAGCCAAACAGCCCACAAGCTCCACGCCTTCACCATACAACAAGGGCAATTCTAGTGGGGTTTCAGCAGCTCCAAAGGGGAGTAATCCTACCTCTAACTCTTCGTCTAGGACTAGAGATATTGTGTGCTTTAAGTGCCAGGGTAGAGGACATTATGCAAGAGATTGCCCTAACAAGAAAACACTTTTAATCAATCATTTAGGTGAATATGAATCTGAAAGTGAGCATGAAAACGAGCCTAATGATGATTTGCATGAAAATGATAATGTTGAAGATGAAATTGAGTATGAATCTGGTGAATCTCTTATTGCTAGGAGGACATTGCATATTAAACCACAAGCATGCGATGATAATCAAAGAGAGAACTTGTTTCATACTAGGTGCTTGATTAAAGGGAAGGTTTGTAACATGATCATAGATAGTGGTAGTTGTTGTAACATTGCTAGCTTAGAGATGGTTAACAAACTGCAATTACCTATGACTCATCACCCTAGACCCTATAAGTTGCATTGGATGAATGACTGTGGTGAATTGAAAGTGCAAAGGCAAGTAAAGGTTTCTATTAAACTAGGACGTTATGAGGATAATGTTCTTTGTGATGTAGTACCTATGCAGGCTTGTCATATTCTATTAGGTCGTCCATGGCAATACGACAGGAAGGTTGTGCACGATGGATTCACCAACCGAAACACCTTCACCCACAACGGCCAGACCATAGTCCTTAAGCCCATGACGCCTACGCAGGTCTCGGAGGAGTGGGATCGGAAGCGTCAAGGTAAGAAGGTATGTTCTGACCTTGAGGGAGAGAATGGGAAGGAAGAGAAAGCTCGGGGTAAGACGAGCCAACCTCTCAGCCCTACACCTCCCTCCGCTCTTTTGGCTTCCAAGAGGGAGCTGGAAGACGAGTTTTTGGATGGGGAAACAACGCTTATGCTCTTATGCAAGGAGCTGAGCTTGTTAAGTGAAGAGCTTCGAGCTTCACTGCCCCCACGCATTTTGGGGCTCATCGAGGAGTACAAGGACGTATTCCCCGACGAGATACCGGCTGGCCTACCCCCAATTAGAGGAATCGAGCATCAAATTGATCTCATTCCCGGGGCGTCTTTGCCAAACAGGCCAGCTTACCGTATGAACCCCCAAGAGACCCAAGAGGTCCAATCCCAAGTCCAAGAGCTCTTGGATAAGGGATACATTAGGGAGAGTATGAGCCCTTGTGCTGTACCGGTGTTATTAGTACCCAAGAAAGACAACACATGGAGAATGTGTGTCGATTGCAGGGCCATTAATAACATCACGGTAAAGTATAGGCACCCCATTCCTCGTCTTGATGATATGCTAGACGAACTGCATGGATCCACCATTTTCTCAAAAATTGATTTAAAAAGTGGATACCACCAGATTCGTATGAGGGAGGGGGACGAGTGGAAAACAGCCTTCAAGACCAAGTTTGGTCTCTATGAATGGCTCGTTATGCCATTCGGGCTCACGAACGCCCCTAGTACATTCATGCGTCTCATGAACCATGTATTGCGACATTATATAGGGAAATTTGTAGTGGTCTATTTTGATGACATATTAGTGTATAGTAAGTCCCTAGAGGAGCATGAGTGTCATTTGAGAGATGTGCTTAATACCTTGCGTCTTGAACACTTGTTTGCGAATTTGAAAAAGTGTGAGTTATGTACTACTACTGTTACCTTTCTTGGTTTTGTGGTTAGCTCGCAGGGATTGCAAGTGGATGAGGCCAAGATCAAGGCCATAAACGAGTGGCCCACGCCAACTACTATTGGCCAGGTGCGGAGTTTCCATGGGCTGGCGAGCTTCTATAGGAGGTTTGTCAAGGATTTTAGCACCATTGCAGCCCCATTGACAGAAATTACAAAGAAGAGAAGTGAGTTCAAGTGGGGGCGTGCCCAGGAGAGAGCCTTCGAGACTCTCAAGCTGAAGTTGACGCAAGCCCCGCTATTGGTGTTGCCTGACTTCACACGACCGTTTGAGGTGGAGTGTGATGCAAGTGGAGTCGGCATAGGGGGCGTGCTTATGCAAGAAGGTAAACCTATCGCCTTCTTTTCTGAGAAATTAAAAGGTGCATGTTTAAACTACTCGACCTATGATAAAGAGTTGTATGCTTTGTATCGAGTGCTTAAAACATGGCAGCATTATCTTTGGCCTAGGGAATTTGTGCTTAAAACTGACCATGAATCCTTGAAACACTTTAAAAGTCAAGATAAAATGGATAGGAGGCATGGTAGATGGATGGAATTCATTGAAACATTCCCTTATGTGATTAAGTTTAAAAGAGGAAAAGATAATGTTGTAGCTGATGCCTTGTCTAGACGCCACACTTTGCTTGTTTCATTAGACTCTAGAGTATTAGGATTTACTTATATTCGTGAGTTATATGAAACTGATCTTGATTTTGGTGATGCGTTTAAGGCTTGTCTTGAAAAGAATTGTGCTGAGAAATACTATTTGCATGATGGCTTTCTTTTTCTAGTTGATAAAGTTTGCATACCTCGTTGTTCATTGCGTTTGCTGCTTGTTGAGGAAGCCCATAGGGGCGGCCTAATGGGGCATTTTGGGAGGGACAAAACTTATCACACTCTTAGGACTCATTTCTATTGGCCACACATGCTTAGGGATGTTGAGAATGTAGTTAAAAGATGCATGGACTGTCTTAGGGCTAAATCTAGACTTATGCCACATGGACTTTACACACCATTGCCCACGCCTACAGCCCCTTGGGAGGACCTTTCTATGGACTTTATAGTTGGGTTGCCTAGGACTAAGAAGGGGAGGGATTCAATCATGGTTGTAGTGGATAGGTTTAGTAAGATGGCACATTTTATAGCATGTCATAAGACCGACGATGCTACTAATGTGGCTGGATTATTCTTTAGGGAGATAGTCAGATTGCATGGGGTTCCTAAAACCATAGTTAGTGACCGAGATACTAAGTTCCTTAGCCACTTTTGGAGAACCTTATGGAGTAAACTAGGAACTAAGTTGCTGTTTTCTACCTCTAGTCACCCTCAAACTGATGGGCAAACCGAGGTCACCAATAGGACACTAGCTACGATTCTTAGGGCCATAATTAGGAAGAACTTGAAGATGTGGGAAGAGGCCTTACCTCATGTGGAGTTTGCATATAACAGGATTGTTCATTCTTCTACTAAATTGACTCCATTTGAATGTGTTTATGGTACTAACCCTCTCACCCCACTAGATCTTACCCCATTGCCAATGAGGGAAAATGAGCACTTTGACGCAGGAAAACATGTGGAGTTTATTAGGGAATTGCATGCTCGCACCAAACTGAAGTTGGAGCAAAAGGCCGAGTACAATGCAAGGAGAGCGAACCATGGGAGGCGCCACGTTGTTTTCCAGCCCGGAGACTTGGTGTGGGTTCATTTGAGGAAAGAGAGATTCCCGGAGCAAAGGAAGAACAAGCTGTCCCCTCGAGGAGATGGACCTTTCAAGGTGCTTAAGAGGATCGGGGACAATGCATACAAGCTGGAGCTGCCCGGTGATTATGGTGTAAGCGCAACTTTCAACGTCGCTGATCTCACGCCATACCTTGCTCTTGATGAAGACTTGGATTCGGGGTCGAATCCTTTCCAAGAAGGGGAGGTTGATGAAGGATCATCCAGTCAGCCTCCTCCAAGCGCCCCAACACTCTTTGAGGGGCCAATCACTAGATCCCGAGCTAAGAAGCTACAAAGTGGAATGCATGCCTTTGTGTGTTTCATTTGTGCTAAGGAGGCGAGAGCGAGCATGGAGCCATGTGCCAAGGCTGTGTGCCTAGCAAGTGTGGGCGCCACCCATGAAGAGAGCCAAGGCACAAGCGACGTCGCATGAGTGCCGCGATTGGGCACCGGTGCTGCGGGTGTGCCTCGTTTGGGCACCGGCGCTGCGAGTGTGCCTCGCTTGGGCACCGACGCCTATTTTAGGCACCCAAGAGTGTTTGTTTCATTTTGGGCCTATTATGCTGTTTTGGGCCTATCTATCTTAGAATTAATTAGACCTTTTTAATTATTTCTTTTATTTCCAGAAGTGAGACATATAAGTATTGTTTTGATGGTTTGGAACACTTAGACAATTCAGAAGATAGAAATCGTTTTTCTCTTGAAAAGAGAGAGTTTGAAGCTTTGCTTCATTGAGTGTGTGAATCGCAGCTTGGTTTGTTTGATTTGTGTCAATCCTCTACGAAGCTTGGTGCTTATCAACGATCACGAGCCCCCTTCCTGTGCTTCAAGGTGTCGCCTTGTTGTGTAGGATTGTACAAGGTTGGTTCTTCGTCCATTCTATTAGGATTCTGGTTGAAATACATACCAGGGGTTTAATAGTTGTCTCGAAGGGTTATCCTTCTCGTCGTTTCTATCAATTTCCCTTTTCGTTTCTTCATTTCAGTTTGCTTCTTTGTTGTGTCGTTTTTCCTCTTGTTGAGTCGAGTTCATCATTTCCAGTTTCGTTCCATTCAATTCTAACCATTGTTTCCTTGTGTTTTCCTTGTTGAGTCGTGAACGTCGAAGATCGGGCATCCACACGGCTAACCCCGTATCAGTTTCCATTCTTTTTCTAGTCCATAAATGTCTGAACTATTAGAACTTGGTAGAAAGATCACGAAACAACACAAACACAAGCATACGAATCATGCGATTCCGAATGTTTCTCAAATTCTCAATAACACAACCTTTCTTATTGATTGGTTTGATTTGCCTAGGCTATGGTTCGGGAACCGTTGGTTTCCATTCTTTTCTAGTCCATAAATGTTTTAACTAATAGAACTTGGTAGAAAGATCACCAAACAGCACAAGCATACGAATCATGCGATTCCGAATGTTTCTCAAATTCTCAATAACACAACCTTTCTTATTGATTGGTTTGATTTGCCTAGGCTATCGTTTGGGAACCGTTGGTTTCCCTTCTTTTTCTAGTCCATAAATGTTTGAACTAATAGAACTTGGTAGAAAGATCACGAAACAACACAAACACAAGCATACGAATCATGCGATTCCGAATGTTTCTCAAATTCTCAATAACACCACCTTTCTTATTCATTGCTTTGATTTGCCTAGGCTATGGTTTGGGAACCGTTGGTTTCCATTCTCTTCTAAATGTTTGACTTAATATAACATGATAGAAAGATGACCAAACAACACAAACACAATCATACGAATCATGCGATTCCGAATGTGCCTCAAAGTCTCAATAACACAACCTTTCTTATTGATTGGTTTGATTTGCCTAGGCTATGGTTTGGGAACCGTTGGTTTCCATTGTTTTTCTAGTCCATAAATGTTTGAACTAATAGAACTTGGTAGAAAGATCACCAAACAGCACAAACACAAGCATCCGAATCATGCGATTCCGAATGTTTCTCAAATTCTCAATAACACAACCTTTCTTCTTGATTGGTTTGATTTGCCTAGGCCATATTTCGGGAGCCGTTGGTTTCCATTCTTTTTTAGTCCATAAATGCTTGAACTAATAGAACTTGGTAGAAAGATCACCAAACAACACAAACACAAGCATACGAATCATGCGATTCCGAATGTGCCTCAAAGTCTCAATAACACAACCTTTCTTATTGATTGGTTTGATTTGCCTAGGATATGGTTTAGGAACCGTTGGTTTCCATTCTTTTTCTTATCCAAAAATCTTTGAACTAATAGAACATGATAGAAAGATCACCAAATAACACAAACACAAGCATACGAATCATGCGATTCCGAATGTTTCTCAAATTCTCAATAACACAACCTTTCTTATTGATTGGTTTGATTTGCCTAGGCTATGGTTTGGGAGCCGTTGGTTTCCATTCTTTTTGATACGGGGATTAGCCGTAGGGGTGCCCGATCTTCAACACCATCGACTCAAATAAGGAAAACAAACAACAATGACGCCACAATGGAAGGTGTTGACTCGAAAATGAAAGAAACAACAAGGAAACGAATCAGAAATGAGGAAGAAACAAATGATAACAATGGAAACGAAGGATAGATTGATAATGGAAGGGATAACCCAACGAAACAACACAAAGACCCTCGTTGCTTTTAAAACGAGAACCAGAATGAATGATCGAAAGACCAACCCAATACAACCCTACACAAGAGGAAAACGCAGCTCCAAAAGCACAAGGAGGATGCTTGTGATCGGCTGCTAGCACCAATCCTCGATGGAATCGACACACACAATCACGAGCCAAGCTACAACCATCGGAACCGAACCCCTTCAAGAGGCACTCGGCCCCCTTAGGGAGAAACACTCTCCAAATCTGATTTCTAATCAAGGCTAGGCTAAAACTGCTCAAAAAAAATGAGCACATCCTAAGCTATTTATAGCTAGATGCTTGATTAAAAGAAAATACAACAAACTAGCAAATAAAACAAATGGCCTATAACTAAACTAGGCTACAAATGACGTTTTCACTAAGCTAGATAGGCATCTTGGTCCTTGCAAATGCGCTGCTTGGATGTCCTTGAATAATCCTTCATCATTCTCCCCTTCTTGAAGAAGATTCGTCCTCGAATCTTGTCTGAATGCGGCTGGTTTGAATGCGGCTTCAACTTCATAATCTCTCGGAATTCTTATCTCCAATGCACCCATACAAGATCTTCGGAGGGGTAATGTCGGATCCTTCATGAGATGGCTTCAATGCAAGACTCAAGATGATGGTGGACGGTTTTGTTTGAGATGTGGGGCGAGTAAGAGGGGTCAAACCAAGAATTGGGTGGAGAATAGGCTGGTGGAGGTGAGTTTGAATTCAAATGAAGATTCCTTGATAATAGGAGGTGTTGAGCTTGATAATTTGAATTCAAATGGAGTTGAATTGGCCTTCCACAATTGTAGGGATTTGGGCGTGGTTTGTGGCTGGTCGAGGTGTTTGAATTTTGAAGTTCAAATGGTTTGGAAAAGAATCCCACAAATGTAGGAGGTAGACGTGGAGCTTATAGTGGCTGGTGGGAATTTGAATTTTGGTCACCCTTAAGAATAGGAATGAAGATAGGAGCTTGATTTTGAATTCAAACAAATCAGATTTAGGCTCCTACATGAAGGGAATTTCGAATTTGACTTGAAAGGATGATAATGGACGGATTTTTTTTTTTGAGGTGGTGGTGGGCTGGTGGTCATTGGTGGTTTGATGGTGGCGGACATTTTTGGTGGTGAACGTTTTTGGTGACTTTTTTTTTTTGGTGTTTTTTGATTTGGAATTACTCCATTGATGGTGTTGGCAACCGGAGCTCTGATACCACTTTGATACGGGGATTAGCCGCAGGGGTGCCCGATCTTCAACACCATCGACTCAAATAAGGAAAACAAACAACAATGACGCCACAATGGAAGGTGTTGACTCGAAAATGAAAGAAACAACAAGGAAACGAATCAGAAATGAGGAAGAAACAAATGATAACAATGGAAACGAAGGATAGATTGATAATGGAAGGGATAACCCAACGAAACAACACAAAGACCCTCGTTGCTTTTAAAACGAGAACCAGAATGAATGATCGAAAGACCAACCCAATACAACCCTACACAAGAGGAGAATGCAGCTCCAAAAGCACAAGGAGGATGCTTGTTATCGGCTGCTAGCACCAATCCTCGATGGAATCGACACACACAATCACGAGCCAAGCTACAACCATCGGAACCGAACCCCTTCAAGAGGCACTCGGCCCCCTTAGGGAGAAACACTCTCCAAATCTGATTTCTAATCAAGGCTAGGCTAAAACTGCTCAAAAAAAATGAGCACATCCTAAGCTATTTATAGCTAGATGCTTGATTAAAAGAAAATCCAACAAAATAGCAAATAAAACAAATGGCCTATAACTAAACTAGGCTACAAATGACGTTTTCACTAAGCTAGATAGACATTCGGAATCGCATGATTCGTATGCTTGTGTTTGTGTTGTTTGGTGATCTTTCTACCAAGTTCTATTAGTTCAAACATTTATGGACTAGAAAAAGAATGGAAACCAACGGTTCCCAAACCATAGCCTAGGCAAATCAAACCAATCAATAAGACAGGTTGTGTTATTGAGAATTTGAGAAACATTCGGAATCGCATGATTCGTATGCTTGTGTACGTGTTGTTTCGTGATCTTTCTATCAAGTTCTATTAGTTCAAACATTTATGGACTAGAAAAAGAATGGAAACAACGGTTCCCAAACCATAGTCTAGGCAAATCAAACCAATCAATAAGACAGGTTGTGTTATCGAGAATTTGAGAAACATTCGGAATCGCATGATTCGTATGCTTGTGTTTGTGTTGTTTGGTCATCTTTCTACCAAGTTCTAATAGTTCAAACATTTATGGACTAGAAAAAGAATGGAAACGAACGGTTCCCAAACGATAGCCTAGGCAAATCAAACGAATCAATAAGAAAGGTTGTGTTATTGAGAATTTGAGAAACATTCGGAATCGCATGATTCGTATGCTTGTGTTTGTGTTGTTTGGTGATCTTTCTACCAAGTTCTATTAGTTCAAACATTTATGGACTAGAAAAAGAATGGAAACCAACGGTTCCCAAACCATAGCCTAGGCAAATCAAACCAATCAATAAGACAGGTTGTGTTATTGAGAATTTGAGAAACATTCGGAATCGCATGATTCGTATGCTTGTGTATGTGTTGTTTCGTGATCTTTCTATCAAGTTCTATTAGTTCAAACATTTATGGACTAGAAAAAGAATGGTACCCAACGGTTCCCAAACCATAGCCTAGGCAAATCAAACCAATCAATAAGACAGGTTGTGTTATTGAGAATTTGAGAAACATTCGGAATCGCATGATTCGTATGCTTGTGTTTGTGTTGTTTGGTGATCGTTCTACCAAGTTCTAATAGTTCAAACATTTATGGACTAGAAAAACAATGGAAACGAACGGTTCCCAAACGATAGCCTAGGCAAATCAAACGAATCAATAAGAAAGGTTGTGTTATTGAGAATTTGAGAAACATTCGGAATCGCATGATTCGTATGCTTGTGTTTGTGCTGTTTGGTGATCTTTCTACCAAGCTCTATTAGTTCAAACATTTATGGACTAGAAAAAGAATAGAAACCAACGGTTCCCAAGCCATAGTCTAGGCAAATCAAACGAATCCATAAGAAAGGTTGTGTTATTGAGAATTTGAGAAACATTCGGAATCGCATGATTCGTATGCTTGTGTTGGTGTTGTTTGGTGATCTTTCTATCAATTTATATTAGTTCAAAGATTTTTTTACGAGAAAAAGAATGGAAACCAATGGTTCCCAAACCATAGCCTAGGAAAATCAAACTAATCAAAAAGAAAGGATGTGTTATTGAGAATTTGAGAAACATTCGGAATCGCATGATTCGTATGCTTGTGTTTGTGTTGTTTGGTGATCTTTCTACCAAGTTCTATTAGTTCAAACATTTATGGACTAGAAAAAGAATGGAACCCAACGGTTCCCAAACCATAGCCTAGGCAAATCAAACCAATCAATAAGACAGGTTGTGTTATTGAGAATTTGAGAAACATTCGGAATCGCATGATTCGTATGCTTGTGTTTGTGTTGTTTGGTGATCGTTCTACCAAGTTCTAATAGTTCAAACATTTATGGACTAGAAAAACAATGGAAACGAACGGTTCCCAAACGATAGCCTAGGCAAATCAAACGAATCAATAAGAAAGGTTGTGTTATTGAGAATTTGAGAAACATTCGGAATCGCATGATTCGTATGCTTGTGTTTGTGCTGTTTGGTGATCTTTCTACCAAGTTCTATTAGTTCAAACATTTATGGACTAGAAAAAGAATGGAACCCAACGGTTCCCAAACCATAGCCTAGGCAAATCAAACCAATCAATAAGACATGTTGTGTTATTGAGAATTTGAGAAACATTCGGAATCGCATGATTCGTATGCTTGTGTACGTGTTGTTTCGTGATCTTTCTATCAAGTTCTATTAGTTCAAACATTTATGGACTAGAAAAAGAATGGAAACAACGGTTCCCAAACCATAGTCTAGGCAAATCAAACCAATCAATAAGACAGGTTGTGTTATCGAGAATTTGAGAAACATTCGGAATCGCATGATTCGTATGCTTGTGTTTGTGTTGTTTGGTCATCTTTCTACCAAGTTCTAATAGTTCAAACATTTATGGACTAGAAAAAGAATGGAAACGAACGGTTCCCAAACGATAGCCTAGGCAAATCAAACGAATCAATAAGAAAGGTTGTGTTATTGAGAATTTGAGAAACATTCGGAATCGCATGATTCGTATGCTTGTGTTTGTGTTGTTTGGTGATCTTTCTACCAAGTTCTATTAGTTCAAACATTTATGGACTAGAAAAAGAATGGAAACCAACGGTTCCCAAACCATAGCCTAGGCAAATCAAACCAATCAATAAGACAGGTTGTGTTATTGAGAATTTGAGAAACATTCGGAATCGCATGATTCGTATGCTTGTGTATGTGTTGTTTCGTGATCTTTCTATCAAGTTCTATTAGTTCAAACATTTATGGACTAGAAAAAGAATGGTACCCAACGGTTCCCAAACCATAGCCTAGGCAAATCAAACCAATCAATAAGACAGGTTGTGTTATTGAGAATTTGAGAAACATTCGGAATCGCATGATTCGTATGCTTGTGTTTGTGTTGTTTGGTGATCGTTCTACCAAGTTCTAATAGTTCAAACATTTATGGACTAGAAAAACAATGGAAACGAACGGTTCCCAAATGATAGCCTAGGTAAATCAAACGAATCAATAAGAAAGGTTGTGTTATTGAGAATTTGAGAAACATTCGGAATCGCATGATTCGTATGCTTGTGTTTGTGCTGTTTGGTGATCTTTCTACCAAGCTCTATTAGTTCAAACATTTATGGACTAGAAAAAGAATAGAAACCAACGGTTCCCAAGCCATAGTCTAGGCAAATCAAACGAATCCATAAGAAAGGTTGTGTTATTGAGAATTTGAGAAACATTCGGAATCGCATGATTCGTATGCTTGTGTTGGTGTTGTTTGGTGATCTTTCTATCAATTTATATTAGTTCAAAGATTTTTTTACGAGAAAAAGAATGGAAACCAATGGTTCCCAAACCATAGCCTAGGAAAATCAAACTAATCAAAAAGAAAGGATGTGTTATTGAGAATTTGAGAAACATTCGGAATCGCATGATTCGTATGCTTGTGTTTGTGTTGTTTGGTGATCTTTCTACCAAGTTCTATTAGTTCAAACATTTATGGACTAGAAACAGAATGGAAACCAACGGTTCCCAAACCATAGCCTAGGCAAATCAAACCAATCAATAAGACAGGTTGTGTTATTGAGAATTTGAGAAACATTCGGAATCGCATGATTCGTATGCTTGTGTATGTGTTGTTTCGTGATCTTTCTATCAAGTTCTATTAGTTCAAACATTTATGGACTAGAAAAAGAATGGAACCCAACGGTTCCCAAACCATAGCCTAGGCAAATCAAACCAATCAATAAGACAGGTTGTGTTATTGAGAATTTGAGAAACATTCGGAATCGCATGATTCGTATGCTTGTGTTTGTGTTGTTTGGTGATCGTTCTACCAAGTTCTAATAGTTCAAACATTTATGGACTAGAAAAACAATGGAAACGAACGGTTCTCAAACGATAGCCTAGGCAAATCAAACGAATCAATAAGAAAGGTTGTGTTATTGAGAATTTGAGAAACATTCGGAATCGCATGATTCGTATGCTTGTGTTTGTGCTGTTTGGTGATCTTTCTACCAAGTTCTATTAGTTCAAACATTTATGGACTAGAAAAAGAATGGAACCCAACGGTTCCCAAACCATAGCCTAGGCAAATCAAACCAATCAATAGGACATGTTGTGTTATTGAGAATTTGAGAAACATTCGGAATCGCATGATTCGTATGCTTGTGTACGTGTTGTTTCGTGATCTTTCTATCAAGTTCTATTAGTTCAAACATTTATGGACTAGAAAAAGAATGGAAACAACGGTTCCCAAACCATAGTCTAGGCAAATCAAACCAATCAATAAGACAGGTTGTGTTATCGAGAATTTGAGAAACATTCGGAATCGCATGATTCGTATGCTTGTGTTTGTGTTGTTTGGTCATCTTTCTACCAAGTTCTAATAGTTCAAACATTTATGGACTAGAAAAAGAATGGAAACGAACGGTTCCCAAACGATAGCCTAGGCAAATCAAACGAATCAATAAGAAAGGTTGTGTTATTGAGAATTTGAGAAACATTCGGAATCGCATGATTCGTATGCTTGTGTTTGTGTTGTTTGGTGATCTTTCTACCAAGTTCTATTAGTTCAAACATTTATGGACTAGAAAAAGAATGGAAACCAACGGTTCCCAAACCATAGCCTAGGCAAATCAAACCAATCAATAAGACAGGTTGTGTTATTGAGAATTTGAGAAACATTCGGAATCGCATGATTCGTATGCTTGTGTATGTGTTGTTTCGTGATCTTTCTATCAAGTTCTATTAGTTCAAACATTTATGGACTAGAAAAAGAATGGAACCCAACGGTTCCCAAACCATAGCCTAGGCAAATCAAACCAATCAATAAGACAGGTTGTGTTATTGAGAATTTGAGAAACATTCGGAATCGCATGATTCGTATGCTTGTGTTTGTGTTGTTTGGTGATCGTTCTACCAAGTTCTAATAGTTCAAACATTTATGGACTAAAAAAACAATGGAAACGAACGGTTCTTAAACGATAGCCTAGGCAAATCAAACGAATCAATAAGAAAGGTTGTGTTATTGAGAATTTGAGAAACATTCGGAATCGCATGATTCGTATGCTTGTGTTTGTGTTGTTTGGTGATCGTTCTACCAAGTTCTAATAGTTCAAACATTTATGGACTAGAAAAACAATGGAAACGAACGGTTCCCAAACGATAGCATAGGCAAATCAAACGAATCAATAAGAAAGGTTGTGTTATTGAGAATTTGAGAAACATTCGGAATCGCATGATTCGTATGCTTGTGTTTGTGCTGTTTGGTGATCTTTCTACCAAGCTCTATTAGTTCAAACATTTATGGACTAGAAAAAGAATAGAAACCAACGGTTCCCAAGCCATAGTCTAGGCAAATCAAACGAATCCATAAGAAAGGTTGTGTTATTGAGAATTTGAGAAACATTCGGAATCGCATGATTCGTATGCTTGTGTTGGTGTTGTTTGGTGATCTTTCTATCAATTTATATTAGTTCAAAGATTTTTTTACGAGAAAAAGAATGGAAACCAATGGTTCCCAAACCATAGCCTAGGAAAATCAAACTAATCAAAAAGAAAGGATGTGTTATTGAGAATTTGAGAAACATTCGGAATCGCATGATTCGTATGCTTGTGTTTGTGTTGTTTGGTGATCTTTCTACCAAGTTCTATTAGTTCAAACATTTATGGACTAGAAAAAGAATGGAACCCAACGGTTCCCAAACCATAGCCTAGGCAAATCAAACCAATCAATAAGACAGGTTGTGTTATTGAGAATTTGAGAAACATTCGGAATCGCATGATTCGTATGCTTGTGTTTGTGTTGTTTGGTGATCGTTCTACCAAGTTCTAATAGTTCAAACATTTATGGACTAGAAAAACAATGGAAACGAACGGTTCCCAAACGATAGCCTAGGCAAATCAAACGAATCAATAAGAAAGGTTGTGTTATTGAGAATTTGAGAAACATTCGGAATCGCATGATTCGTATGCTTGTGTTTGTGCTGTTTGGTGATCTTTCTACCAAGTTCTATTAGTTCAAACATTTATGGACTAGAAAAAGAATGGAACCCAACGGTTCCCAAACCATAGCCTAGGCAAATCAAACCAATCAATAAGACATGTTGTGTTATTGAGAATTTGAGAAACATTCGGAATCGCATGATTCGTATGCTTGTGTACGTGTTGTTTCGTGATCTTTCTATCAAGTTCTATTAGTTCAAACATTTATGGACTAGAAAAAGAATGGAAACAACGGTTCCCAAACCATAGTCTAGGCAAATCAAACCAATCAATAAGACAGGTTGTGTTATCGAGAATTTGAGAAACATTCGGAATCGCATGATTCGTATGCTTGTGTTTGTGTTGTTTGGTCATCTTTCTACCAAGTTCTAATAGTTCAAACATTTATGGACTAGAAAAAGAATGGAAACGAACGGTTCCCAAACGATAGCCTAGGCAAATCAAACGAATCAATAAGAAAGGTTGTGTTATTGAGAATTTGAGAAACATTCGGAATCGCATGATTCGTATGCTTGTGTTTGTGTTGTTTGGTGATCTTTCTACCAAGTTCTATTAGTTCAAACATTTATGGACTAGAAAAAGAATGGAAACCAACGGTTCCCAAACCATAGCCTAGGCAAATCAAACCAATCAATAAGACAGGTTGTGTTATTGAGAATTTGAGAAACATTCGGAATCGCATGATTCGTATGCTTGTGTATGTGTTGTTTCGTGATCTTTCTATCAAGTTCTATTAGTTCAAACATTTATGGACTAGAAAAAGAATGGTACCCAACGGTTCCCAAACCATAGCCTAGGCAAATCAAACCAATCAATAAGACAGGTTGTGTTATTGAGAATTTGAGAAACATTCGGAATCGCATGATTCGTATGCTTGTGTTTGTGTTGTTTGGTGATCGTTCTACCAAGTTCTAATAGTTCAAACATTTATGGACTAGAAAAACAATGGAAACGAACGGTTCCCAAATGATAGCCTAGGTAAATCAAACGAATCAATAAGAAAGGTTGTGTTATTGAGAATTTGAGAAACATTCGGAATCGCATGATTCGTATGCTTGTGTTTGTGCTGTTTGGTGATCTTTCTACCAAGCTCTATTAGTTCAAACATTTATGGACTAGAAAAAGAATAGAAACCAACGGTTCCCAAGCCATAGTCTAGGCAAATCAAACGAATCCATAAGAAAGGTTGTGTTATTGAGAATTTGAGAAACATTCGGAATCGCATGATTCGTATGCTTGTGTTGGTGTTGTTTGGTGATCTTTCTATCAATTTATATTAGTTCAAAGATTTTTTTACGAGAAAAAGAATGGAAACCAATGGTTCCAAAACCATAGCCTAGGAAAATCAAACTAATCAAAAAGAAAGGATGTGTTATTGAGAATTTGAGAAACATTCGGAATCGCATGATTCGTATGCTTGTGTTTGTGTTGTTTGGTGATCTTTCTACCAAGTTCTATTAGTTCAAACATTTATGGACTAGAAACAGAATGGAAACCAACGGTTCCCAAACCATAGCCTAGGCAAATCAAACCAATCAATAAGACAGGTTGTGTTATTGAGAATTTGAGAAACATTCGGAATCGCATGATTCGTATGCTTGTGTATGTGTTGTTTCGTGATCTTTCTATCAAGTTCTATTAGTTCAAACATTTATGGACTAGAAAAAGAATGGAACCCAACGGTTCCCAAACCATAGCCTAGGCAAATCAAACCAATCAATAAGACAGGTTGTGTTATTGAGAATTTGAGAAACATTCGGAATCGCATGATTCGTATGCTTGTGTTTGTATTGTTTGGTGATCGTTCTACCAAGTTCTAATAGTTCAAACATTTATGGACTAGAAAAACAATGGAAACGAACGGTTCCCAAACGATAGCCTAGGCAAATCAAACGAATCAATAAGAAAGGTTGTGTTATTGAGAATTTGAGAAACATTCGGAATCGCATGATTCGTATGCTTGTGTTTGTGCTGTTTGGTGATCTTTCTACCAAGTTCTATTAGTTCAAACATTTATGAACTAGAAAAAGAATGGAACCCAACGGTTCCCAAACCATAGCCTAGGCAAATCAAACCAATCAATAGGACATGTTGTGTTATTGAGAATTTGAGAAACATTCGGAATCGCATGATTCGTATGCTTGTGTACGTGTTGTTTCGTGATCTTTCTATCAAGTTCTATTAGTTCAAACATTTATGGACTAGAAAAAGAATGGAAACAACGGTTCCCAAACCATAGTCTAGGCAAATCAAACCAATCAATAAGACAGGTTGTGTTATCGAGAATTTGAGAAACATTCGGAATCGCATGATTCGTATGCTTGTGTTTGTGTTGTTTGGTCATCTTTCTACCAAGTTCTAATAGTTCAAACATTTATGGACTAGAAAAAGAATGGAAACGAACGGTTCCCAAACGATAGCCTAGGCAAATCAAACGAATCAATAAGAAAGGTTGTGTTATTGAGAATTTGAGAAACATTCGGAATCGCATGATTCGTATGCTTGTGTTTGTGTTGTTTGGTGATCTTTCTACCAAGTTCTATTAGTTCAAACATTTATGGACTAGAAAAAGAATGGAAACCAACGGTTCCCAAACCATAGCCTAGGCAAATCAAACCAATCAATAAGACAGGTTGTGTTATTGAGAATTTGAGAAACATTCGGAATCGCATGATTCGTATGCTTGTGTATGTGTTGTTTCGTGATCTTTCTATCAAGTTCTATTAGTTCAAACATTTATGGACTAGAAAAAGAATGGAACCCAACGGTTCCCAAACCATAGCCTAGGCAAATCAAACCAATCAATAAGACAGGTTGTGTTATTGAGAATTTGAGAAACATTCGGAATCGCATGATTCGTATGCTTGTGTTTGTGTTGTTTGGTGATCGTTCTACCAAGTTCTAATAGTTCAAACATTTATGGACTAAAAAAACAATGGAAACGAACGGTTCTTAAACGATAGCCTAGGCAAATCAAACGAATCAATAAGAAAGGTTGTGTTATTGAGAATTTGAGAAACATTCGGAATCGCATGATTCGTATGCTTGTGTTTGTGTTGTTTGGTGATCGTTCTACCAAGTTCTAATAGTTCAAACATTTATGGACTAGAAAAACAATGGAAACGAACGGTTCCCAAACGATAGCATAGGCAAATCAAACGAATCAATAAGAAAGGTTGTGTTATTGAGAATTTGAGAAACATTCGGAATCGCATGATTCGTATGCTTGTGTTTGTGCTGTTTGGTGATCTTTCTACCAAGCTCTATTAGTTCAAACATTTATGGACTAGAAAAAGAATAGAAACCAACGGTTCCCAAGCCATAGTCTAGGCAAATCAAAGGAATCCATAAGAAAGGTTGTGTTATTGAGAATTTGAGAAACATTCGGAATCGCATGATTCGTATGCTTGTGTTGGTGTTGTTTGGTGATCTTTCTATCAATTTATATTAGTTCAAAGATTTTTTTACGAGAAAAAGAATGGAAACCAATGGTTCCCAAACCATAGCCTAGGAAAATCAAACTAATCAAAAAGAAAGGATGTGTTATTGAGAATTTGAGAAACATTCGGAATCGCATGATTCGTATGCTTGTGTTTGTGTTGTTTGGTGATCTTTCTACCAAGTTCTATTAGTTCAAACATTTATGGACTAGAAAAAGAATGGAACCCAACGGTTCCCAAACCATAGCCTAGGCAAATCAAACCAATCAATAAGACAGGTTGTGTTATTGAGAATTTGAGAAACATTCGGAATCGCATGATTCGTATGCTTGTGTTTGTGTTGTTTGGTGATCGTTCTACCAAGTTCTAATAGTTCAAACATTTATGGACTAGAAAAACAATGGAAACGAACGGTTCCCAAACGATAGCCTAGGCAAATCAAACGAATCAATAAGAAAGGTTGTGTTATTGAGAATTTGAGAAACATTCGGAATCGCATGATTCGTATGCTTGTGTTTGTGCTGTTTGGTGATCTTTCTACCAAGTTCTATTAGTTCAAACATTTATGGACTAGAAAAAGAATGGAACCCAACGGTTCCCAAACCATAGCCTAGGCAAATCAAACCAATTAATAAGACATGTTGTGTTATTGAGAATTTGAGAAACATTCGGAATCGCATGATTCGTATGCTTGTGTTTGTGTTGTTTGGTGATCTTTCTACCAAGTTCTATTAGTTCAAACATTTATGGACTAGAAAAAGAATGGAAACCAACGGTTCCCAAACCATAGCCTAGGCAAATCAAACCAATCAATAAGACAGGTTGTGTTATTGAGAATTTGAGAAACATTCGGAATCGCATGATTCGTATGCTTGTGTATGTGTTGTTTCGTGATCTTTCTATCAAGTTCTATTAGTTCAAACATTTATGGACTAGAAAAAGAATGGTACCCAACGGTTCCCAAACCATAGCCTAGGCAAATCAAACCAATCAATAAGACAGGTTGTGTTATTGAGAATTTGAGAAACATTCGGAATCGCATGATTCGTATGCTTGTGTTTGTGTTGTTTGGTGATCGTTCTACCAAGTTCTAATAGTTCAAACATTTATGGACTAGAAAAACAATGGAAACGAACGGTTCCCAAATGATAGCCTAGGCAAATCAAACGAATCAATAAGAAAGGTTGTGTTATTGAGAATTTGAGAAACATTCGGAATCGCATGATTCGTATGCTTGTGTTTGTGCTGTTTGGTGATCTTTCTACCAAGCTCTATTAGTTCAAACATTTATGGACTAGAAAAAGAATAGAAACCAACGGTTCCCAAGCCATAGTCTAGGCAAATCAAACGAATCCATAAGAAAGGTTGTGTTATTGAGAATTTGAGAAACATTCGGAATCGCATGATTCGTATGCTTGTGTTGGTGTTGTTTGGTGATCTTTCTATCAATTTATATTAGTTCAAAGATTTTTTTACGAGAAAAAGAATGGAAACCAATGGTTCCCAAACCATAGCCTAGGAAAATCAAACTAATCAAAAAGAAAGGATGTGTTATTGAGAATTTGAGAAACATTCGGAATCGCATGATTCGTATGCTTGTGTTTGTGTTGTTTGGTGATCTTTCTACCAAGTTCTATTAGTTCAAACATTTATGGACTAGAAACAGAATGGAAACCAACGGTTCCCAAACCATAGCCTAGGCAAATCAAACCAATCAATAAGACAGGTTGTGTTATTGAGAATTTGAGAAACATTCGGAATCGCATGATTCGTATGCTTGTGTATGTGTTGTTTCGTGATCTTTCTATCAAGTTCTATTAGTTCAAACATTTATGGACTAGAAAAAGAATGGAACCCAACGGTTCCCAAACCATAGCCTAGGCAAATCAAACCAATCAATAAGAAAGGTTGTGTTATTGAGAATTTGAGAAACATTCGGAATCGCATGATTCGTATGCTTGTGTTTGTGTTGTTTGGTGATCGTTCTACCAAGTTCTAATAGTTCAAACATTTATGGACTAGAAAAACAATGGAAACGAACGGTTCCCAAACGATAGCCTAGGCAAATCAAACGAATCAATAAGAAAGGTTGTGTTATTGAGAATTTGAGAAACATTCGGAATCGCATGATTCGTATGCTTGTGTTTGTGCTGTTTGGTGATCTTTCTACCAAGTTCTATTAGTTCAAACATTTATGGACTAGAAAAAGAATGGAACCCAACGGTTCCCAAACCATAGCCTAGGCAAATCAAACCAATCAATAGGACATGTTGTGTTATTGAGAATTTGAGAAACATTTGGAATCGCATGATTCGTATGCTTGTGTACGTGTTGTTTCGTGATCTTTCTATCAAGTTCTATTAGTTCAAACATTTATGGACTAGAAAAAGAATGGAAACAACGGTTCCCAAACCATAGTCTAGGCAAATCAAACCAATCAATAAGACAGGTTGTGTTATCGAGAATTTGAGAAACATTCGGAATCGCATGATTCGTATGCTTGTGTTTGTGTTGTTTGGTCATCTTTCTACCAAGTTCTAATAGTTCAAACATTTATGGACTAGAAAAAGAATGGAAACGAACGGTTCCCAAACGATAGCCTAGGCAAATCAAACGAATCAATAAGAAAGGTTGTGTTATTGAGAATTTGAGAAACATTCGGAATCGCATGATTCGTATGCTTGTGTTTGTGTTGTTTGGTGATCTTTCTACCAAGTTCTATTAGTTCAAACATTTATGGACTAGAAAAAGAATGGAAACCAACGGTTCCCAAACCATAGCCTAGGCAAATCAAACCAATCAATAAGACAGGTTGTGTTATTGAGAATTTGAGAAACATTCGGAATCGCATGATTCGTATGCTTGTGTATGTGTTGTTTCGTGATCTTTCTATCAAGTTCTATTAGTTCAAACATTTATGGACTAGAAAAAGAATGGAACCCAACGGTTCCCAAACCATAGCCTAGGCAAATCAAACCAATCAATAAGACAGGTTGTGTTATTGAGAATTTGAGAAACATTCGGAATCGCATGATTCGTATGCTTGTGTTTGTGTTGTTTGGTGATCGTTCTACCAAGTTCTAATAGTTCAAACATTTATGGACTAAAAAAACAATGGAAACGAACGGTTCTTAAACGATAGCCTAGGCAAATCAAACGAATCAATAAGAAAGGTTGTGTTATTGAGAATTTGAGAAACATTCGGAATCGCATGATTCGTATGCTTGTGTTTGTGCTGTTTGGTGATCTTTCTACCAAGCTCTATTAGTTCAAACATTTATGGACTAGAAAAAGAATAGAAACCAACGGTTCCCAAGCCATAGTCTAGGCAAATCAAACGAATCCATAAGAAAGGTTGTGTTATTGAGAATTTGAGAAACATTCGGAATCGCATGATTCGTATGCTTGTGTTGGTGTTGTTTGGTGATCTTTCTATCAATTTATATTAGTTCAAAGATTTTTTTACGAGAAAAAGAATGGAAACCAATGGTTCCCAAACCATAGCCTAGGAAAATCAAACTAATCAAAAAGAAAGGATGTGTTATTGAGAATTTGAGAAACATTCGGAATCGCATGATTCGTATGCTTGTGTTTGTGTTGTTTGGTGATCTTTCTACCAAGTTCTATTAGTTCAAACATTTATGGACTAGAAAAAGAATGGAAACCAACGGTTCCCAAACCATAGCCTAGGCAAATCAAACCAATCAATAAGACAGGTTGTGTTATTGAGAATTTGAGAAACATTCGGAATCGCATGATTCGTATGCTTGTGTTTGTGTTGTTTGGTGATCTTTCTACCAAGTTCTAATAGTTCAAACATTTATGGACTAGAAAAAGAATGGAAACGAACGGTTCCCAAACGATAGCCTAGGCAAATCAAACGAATCAATAAGAAAGGTTGTGTTATTGAGAATTTGAGAAACATTCGGAATCGCATGATTCGTATGCTTGTGTTTGTGTTGTTTGGTGATCTTTCTACCAAGTTCTAATAGTTCAAACATTTATGGACTAGAAAAAGAATGGAAACGAACGGTTCCCAAACGATAGCTTAGGCAAATCAAACGAATCAATAAGAAAGGTTGTGTTATTGAGAATTTGAGAAACATTCGGAATCGCATGATTCGTATGCTTGTGTTTGTGTTGTTTCGTGATCTTTCTACCAAGTTCTATTAGTTCAAACATTTATGGACTAGAAAAAGAATGGAAACCAACGGTTCCCAAACCATAGCCTAGGCAAATCAAACCAATCAATAAGACAGGTTGTGTTATTGAGAATTTGAGAAACATTCGGAATCGCATGATTCGTATGCTTGTGTTTGTGTTGTTTGGTGATCTTTCTACCAAGTTCTAATAGTTCAAACATTTATGGACTAGAAAAAGAATGGAAACCAACGGTTCCCAAACCATAGCCTAGGCAAATCAAACGAATCAATAAGAAAGGTTGTGTTATTGAGAATTTGAGAAACATTCGGAATCGCATGATTCGTATGCTTGTGTTTGTGTTGTTTCGTGATCTTTCTACCAAGTTCTATTAGTTCAAACATTTATGGACTAGAAAAAGAATGGAAACCAACGGTTCCCAAACCATAGCCTAGGCAAATCAAACCAATCAATAAGACAGGTTGTGTTATTGAGAATTTGAGAAACATTCGGAATCGCATGATTCGTATGCTTGTGTTTGTGCTTTTTGGTGATCTTTCTACCAAGTTCTATTAGTTCAAACATTTATGCACTAGAAAAAGAATGGAACCCAACGGTTCCCAAACCATAGCCTAGGCAAATCAAACCAATCAATAAGACAGGTTGTGTTATTGAGAATTTGAGAAACATTCGGAATCGCATGATTCGTATGCTTGTGTTTGTGCTGTTTGGTGATCTTTCTACCAAGCTCTTTTAGTTCAAACATTTATGGACTAGAAAAAGAATAGAAACCAACGGTTCCCAAGCCATAGTCTAGGCAAATCAAACGAATCCATAAGAAAGGTTGTGTTATTGAGAATTTGAGAAACATTCGGAATCGCATGATTCGTATGCTTGTGTTGGTGTTGTTTGGTGATCTTTCTATCAATTTATATTAGTTCAAAGATTTTTTTACGAGAAAAAGAATGGAAACCAATGGTTCCCAAACCATAGCCTAGGAAAATCAAACTAATCAAAAAGAAAGGATGTGTTATTGAGAATTTGAGAAACATTCGGAATCGCATGATTCGTATGCTTGTGTTTGTGTTGTTTGGTGATCTTTCTACCAAGTTCTATTAGTTCAAACATTTATGGACTAGAAAAAGAATGGAAACCAACGGTTCCCAAACCATAGCCTAGGCAAATCAAACCAATCAATAAGACAGGTTGTGTTATTGAGAATTTGAGAAACATTCGGAATCGCATGATTCGTATGCTTGTGTTTGTGTTGTTTGGTGATCTTTCTACCAAGTTCTAATAGTTCAAACATTTATGGACTAGAAAAAGAATGGAAACGAACGGTTCCCAAACGATAGCCTAGGCAAATCAAACGAATCAATAAGAAAGGTTGTGTTATTGAGAATTTGAGAAACATTCGGAATCGCATGATTCGTATGCTTGTGTTTGTGTTGTTTGGTGATCTTTCTACCAAGTTCTAATAGTTCAAACATTTATGGACTAGAAAAAGAATGGAAACGAACGGTTCCCAAACGATAGCTTAGGCAAATCAAACGAATCAATAAGAAAGGTTGTGTTATTGAGAATTTGAGAAACATTCGGAATCGCATGATTCGTATGCTTGTGTTTGTGTTGTTTCGTGATCTTTCTACCAAGTTCTATTAGTTCAAACATTTATGGACTAGAAAAAGAATGGAAACCAACGGTTCCCAAACCATAGCCTAGGCAAATCAAACCAATCAATAAGACAGGTTGTGTTATTGAGAATTTGAGAAACATTCGGAATCGCATGATTCGTATGCTTGTGTTTGTGTTGTTTGGTGATCTTTCTACCAAGTTCTAATAGTTCAAACATTTATGGACTAGAAAAAGAATGGAAACCAACGGTTCCCAAACCATAGCCTAGGCAAATCAAACGAATCAATAAGAAAGGTTGTGTTATTGAGAATTTGAGAAACATTCGGAATCGCATGATTCGTATGCTTGTGTTTGTGTTGTTTCGTGATCTTTCTACCAAGTTCTATTAGTTCAAACATTTATGGACTAGAAAAAGAATGGAAACCAACGGTTCCCAAACCATAGCCTAGGCAAATCAAACCAATCAATAAGACAGGTTGTGTTATTGAGAATTTGAGAAACATTCGGAATCGCATGATTCGTATGCTTGTGTTTGTGCTTTTTGGTGATCTTTCTACCAAGTTCTATTAGTTCAAACATTTATGCACTAGAAAAAGAATGGAACCCAACGGTTCCCAAACCATAGCCTAGGCAAATCAAACCAATCAATAAGACAGGTTGTGTTATTGAGAATTTGAGAAACATTCGGAATCACATGATTCGTATGCTTGTGTTTGTGTTGTTTGGTGATCGTTCTACCAAGTTCTAATAGTTCAAACATTTATGGACTAGAAAAAGAATGGAAACGAACGGTTCCCAAACGATTCCCTAGGCAAATCAAACGAATCAATAAGAAAGGTTGTGTTATTGAGAATTGGAGAAACATTCGGAATCGCATGATTCGTATGCTTGTGTTTGTGCTGTTTGGTGATCTTTCTACCAAGTTCTATTAGTTCAAACATTTATGGACTAGAAAATGAATGGAAACCAACCGTTCCCAAACCATAGCCTAGGCAAATAAAACCAATCAATAAGACAGGTTGTGTTATTGAGAATTTGAGAAACATTCGGAATCGCATGATTCGTATGCTTGTGTTTATGTTGTTTGGTGATCTTTCTATCAAGTTCTATTAGTTCAAAGATTTTTGGACTAGAAAAAGAATAGAAACCAACGGTTCCCAAACCATAGCCTAGGAAAATCAAGCGAATCAATAAGAAAGGTTGTGTTATTGAGAATTTGAGAAACATTCGGAATCGCATGATTCGTATGCTTGTGTTGGTGTTGTTTGGTGATCTTTCTATCAATTTATATTAGTTCAAAGATTTTTTTACGAGAAAAAGAATGGAAACCAATGGTTCCCAAACCATAGCCTAGGCAAATCAAACTAATCAAAAAGAAAGGATGTGTTATTGAGAATTTGAGAAACATTCGGAATCGCATGATTCGTATGCTTGTGTTTGTGTTGTTTGGTGATCTTTCTACCAAGTTCTATTAGTTCAAACATTTATGGACTAGAAAAAGAATGGAAACCAACGGTTCCCAAATCATAGCCTAGGCAAATCAAACCAATCAATAAGACAGGTTGTGTTATTGAGAATTTGAGAAACATTCGGAATCGCATGATTCGTTTGCTTGTGTTTGTGTTGTTTGGTGATCTTTCCGTCAAGTTCTATTCATTCAAAGATTTTTGGACTAGAAAAAGAATGGAAACCAACGATTCCCAAACCATAGCCTAGGCAAATCAAACGAATCAATAAGAAAGGTTGTGTTATTGAGAATTTGGGAAACATTCGGAATCGCATGATTCGTATGCTTGTGTTTGTGTTGTTTGGTGATCTTTCTACCAAGTTCTATTAGTTCAAACATTTATGGACTAGAAAAAGAATGGAAACCAACGGTTCCCAAATCATAGCCTAGGCAAATCAAACCAATCAATAAGACAGGTTGTGTTATTGAGAATTTGAGAAACATTCGGAATCGCATGATTCGTTTGCTTGTGTTTGTGTTGTTTGGTGATCTTTCCGTCAAGTTCTATTCATTCAAAGATTTTTGGACTAGAAAAAGAATGGAAACCAACGATTCCCAAACCATAGCCTAGGCAAATCAAACGAATCAATAAGAAAGGTTGTGTTATTGAGAATTTGAGAAACATTCGGAATCGCCTGATTCGTATGATTGCGTTTGTGTTGTTTGGTCATCTTTCTACCAAGTTCTATTAGTTCAAACATTTATGGACTAGTAAAAGAATGGAAACAAACGGTTCCCAAACCATAGCCTAGGCAAATCAAGCGAATCAATAAGAAAGTTTGTGTTATTGAGAATTTGAGAAACATTCGGAATCTCATGATTCGTATGATTGTGTTTGTGTTGTTTGGTCATCTTTCTACCAAGTTCTATTAGTTCAAACATTTATGGACTAGTAAAAGAATGGAAACCAATGGTTCCCAAACCATAGCCTAAGCAAATCAAACGAATCAAAAAGAAAGGATGTGTTATTGAGGGTTTGAGAAACATTCGGAATCGCATGATTCGTATGCTTGTGTTTATGTTGTTTGGTGATCTTTCTATCAAGTTCTATTAGTTCAAAGATTTTTGGACTAGAAAAAGAATAGAAACCAACGGTTCCCAAACCATAGCCTAGGCAAATCAAACGAATCAATAAGAAAGGTTGTGTTATTGAGAATTTGAGAAACATTCGGAATCGCCTGATTCGTATGATTGTGTTTGTGTTGTTTGGTGATCTTTCTACCAAGTTCTAATAGTTCAAACATTTATGGACTAGAAAAAGAATGGAAACGAACGGTTCCCAAACGATAGCTTAGGCAAAGCAAACGAATCAATAAGAAAGGTTGCGTTATTGAGAATTTGAGAAACATTCGGAATCGCATGATTCGTATGCTTGTGTTTGTGTTGTTTCGTGATCTTTCTACCAAGTTCTATTAGTTCAAACATTTATGGACTAGAAAAAGAATGGAAACCAACGGTTCCCAAACCATAGCCTAGGCAAATCAAACGAATCAAAAAGAAAGGATGTGTTATTGAGAATTTGAGAAACATTCGGAATCGCATGATTCGTATGCTTGTGTTTGTGTTGTTTGGTGATCTTTCTACCAAGTTCTATTAGTTCAAACATTTATGGACTAGAAAAAGAATGGAAACCAACGGTTCCCAAATCATAGCCTAGGCAAATCAAACCAATCAATAAGACAGGTTGTGTTATTCAGAATTTGAGAAACATTCGGAATCGCATGATTCGTATGCTTGTGTATGTGTTGTTTCGTGATCTTTCTATCAAGTTCTATTAGTTCAAACATTTATGGACTAGAAAAAGAATGGAACCCAACGGTTCCCAAACCATAGCCTAGGCAAATCAAACCAATCAATAAGACAGGTTGTGTTATTGAGAATTTGAGAAACATTCGGAATCTCATGATTCGTATGATTGTGTTTGTGTTGTTTGGTCATCTTTCTACCAAGTTCTATTAGTTCAAACATTTATGGACTAGTAAAAGAATGGAAACCAATGGTTCCCAAACCATAGCCTAAGCAAATCAAACGAATCAAAAAGAAAGGATGTGTTATTGAGGGTTTGAGAAACATTCGGAATCGCATGATTCGTATGCTTGTGTTTATGTTGTTTGGTGATCTTTCTATCAAGTTCTATTAGTTCAAAGATTTTTGGACTAGAAAAAGAATAGAAACCAACGGTTCCCAAACCATAGCCTAGGCAAATCAAACGAATCAATAAGAAAGGTTGTGTTATTGAGAATTTGAGAAACATTCGGAATCGCCTGATTCGTATGATTGTGTTTGTGTTGTTTGGTGATCTTTCTACCAAGTTCTAATAGTTCAAACATTTATGGACTAGAAAAAGAATGGAAACGAACGGTTCCCAAACGATAGCTTAGGCAAAGCAAACGAATCAATAAGAAAGGTTGCGTTATTGAGAATTTGAGAAACATTCGGAATCGCATGATTCGTATGCTTGTGTTTGTGTTGTTTCGTGATCTTTCTACCAAGTTCTATTAGTTCAAACATTTATGGACTAGAAAAAGAATGGAAACCAACGGTTCCCAAACCATAGCCTAGGCAAATCAAACGAATCAAAAAGAAAGGATGTGTTATTGAGAATTTGAGAAACATTCGGAATCGCATGATTCGTATGCTTGTGTTTGTGTTGTTTGGTGATCTTTCTACCAAGTTCTATTAGTTCAAACATTTATGGACTAGAAAAAGAATGGAAACCAACGGTTCCCAAATCATAGCCTAGGCAAATCAAACCAATCAATAAGACAGGTTGTGTTATTCAGAATTTGAGAAACATTCGGAATCGCATGATTCGTATGCTTGTGTATGTGTTGTTTCGTGATCTTTCTATCAAGTTCTATTAGTTCAAACATTTATGGACTAGAAAAAGAATGGAACCCAACGGTTCCCAAACCATAGCCTAGGCAAATCAAACCAATCAATAAGACAGGTTGTGTTATTGAGAATTTGAGAAACATTCGGAATCGCATGATTCGTATGCTTGTGTTTGTGTTGTTTGGTGATCGTTCTACCAAGTTCTAATAGTTCAAACATTTATGGACTAGAAAAAGAATGGAAACGAACGGTTCCCAAACGATAGCCTAGGCAAATCAAACGAATCAATAAGAAAGGTTGTGTTATTGAGAATTTGAGAAACATTCGGAATCGCATGATTCGTATGCTTGTGTTTGTGCTTTTTGGTGATCTTTCTACCAAGTTCTATTAGTTCAAACATTTATGCACTAGAAAAAGAATGGAACCCAACGGTTCCCAAACCATAGCCTAGGCAAATCAAACCAATCAATAAGACAGGTTGTGTTATTGAGAATTTGAGAAACATTCGGAATCACATGATTCGTATGCTTGTGTTTGTGTTGTTTGGTGATCGTTCTACCAAGTTCTAATAGTTCAAACATTTATGGACTAGAAAAAGAATGGAAACGAACGGTTCCCAAACGATTCCCTAGGCAAATCAAACGAATCAATAAGAAAGGTTGTGTTATTGAGAATTTGAGAAACATTCGGAATCGCATGATTCGTATGCTTGTGTTTGTGCTGTTTGGTGATCTTTCTACCAAGTTCTATTAGTTCAAACATTTATGGACTAGAAAATGAATGGAAACCAACCGTTCCCAAACCATAGCCTAGGCAAATAAAACCAATCAATAAGACAGGTTGTGTTTGAGAAACATTCGGAATCGCATGATTCGTATGCTTGTGTTTATGTTGTTTGGTGATCTTTCTATCAAGTTCTATTAGTTCAAAGATTTTTGGACTAGAAAAAGAATAGAAACCAACGGTTCCCAAACCATAGCCTAGGCAAATCAAGCGAATCAATAAGAAAGGTTGTGTTATTGAGAATTTGAGAAACATTCGGAATCGCATGATTCGTATGCTTGTGTTGGTGTTGTTTGGTGATCTTTCTATCAATTTATATTAGTTCAAAGATTTTTTTACGAGAAAAAGAATGGAAACCAATGGTTCCCAAACCATAGCCTAGGCAAATCAAACTAATCAAAAAGAAAGGATGTGTTATTGAGAATTTGAGAAACATTCGGAATCGCATGATTCGTATGCTTGTGTTTGTGTTGTTTGGTGATCTTTCTACCAAGTTCTATTAGTTCAAACATTTATGGACTAGAAAAAGAATGGAAACCAACGGTTCCCAAACCATAGCCTAGGCAAATCAAACCAATCAATAAGACAGGTTGTGTTATTGAGAATTTGAGAAACATTCGGAATCGCATGATTCGTATGCTTGTGTATGTGTTGTTTCGTGATCTTTCTATCAAGTTCTATTAGTTCAAACATTTATGGACTAGAAAAAGATTGGAACCCAACGGTTCCCAAACCATAGCCTAGGCAAATCAAACCAATCAATAAGACAGGTTGTGTTATTGAGAATTTGAGAAACATTCGGAATCGCATGATTCGTATGCTTGTGTTTGTGTTGTTTGGTGATCGTTCTACCAAGTTCTAATAGTTCAAACATTTATGGACTAGGAAAACAATGGAAACGAACGGTTCCCAAACGATAGCCTAGGCAAATCAAACGAATCAATAAGAAAGGTTGTGTTATTGAGAATTTGAGAAACATTCGGAATCGCATGATTCGTATGCTTGTGTTTGTGCTGTTTGGTGATCTTTCTACCAAGTTCTATTAGTTCAAACATTTATGGACTAGAAAAAGAATGGAACCCAACGGTTCCCAAACCATAGCCTAGGCAAATCAAACCAATCAATAAGACAGGTTGTGTTATTGAGAATTTGAGAAACATTCGGAATCGCATGATTCGTATGCTTGTGTTTGTGTTGTTTGGTGATCGTTCTACCAAGTTCTAATAGTTCAAACATTTATGGACTAGAAAAAGAATGGAAACGAACGGTTCCTAAACGATACCCTAGGCAAATCAAACGAATCAATAAGAAAGGTTGTGTTATTGAGAATTTGAGAAACATTCGGAATCGCATGATTCGTATGCTTGTGTTTGTGCTGTTTGGTGATCTTTCTACCAAGTTCTATTAGTTCAAACATTTATGGACTAGAAAATGAATGGAAACCAACCGTTCCCAAACCATAGCCTAGGCAAATCAAACCAATCAATAAGACAGGTTGTGTTATTGAGAATTTGAGAAACATTCGGAATCGCATGATTCGTATGCTTGTGTTTATGTTGTTTGGTGATCTTTCTATCAAGTTCTATTAGTTCAAAGATTTTTGGACTAGAAAAAGAATAGAAACCAACGGTTCCCAAACCATGGCCTAGGCAAATCAAGCGAATCAATAAGAAAGTTTGTGTTATTGAGAATTTGAGAAACATTCGGAATCTCATGATTCGTATGATTGTGTTTGTGTTGTTTGGTCATCTTTCTACCAAGTTCTATTAGTTCAAACATTTATGGACTAGTAAAAGAATGGAAACCAATGGTTCCCAAACCATAGCCTAAGCAAATCAAACGAATCAAAAAGAAAGGATGTGTTATTGAGGGTTTGAGAAACATTCGGAATCGCATGATTCGTATGCTTGTGTTTATGTTGTTTGGTGATCTTTCTATCAAGTTCTATTAGTTCAAAGATTTTTGGACTAGAAAAAGAATAGAAACCAACGGTTCCCAAACCATAGCCTAGGCAAATCAAACGAATCAATAAGAAAGGTTGTGTTATTGACAATTTGAGAAACATTCGGAATCGCCTGATTCGTATGATTGTGTTTGTGTTGTTTGGTCATCTTTCTACCAAGTTCTATTAGTTGAAACATTTATGGACTAGTAAAAGAATGGAAACCAACGGTTCCCAAACCATAGCCTAGGCAAATCAAACTAATCAAAAAGAAAGGATGTGTTATTGAGAATTTGAGAAACATTCGGAATCGCATGATTCGTATGCTTGTGTTTGTGTTGTTTGGTGATCTTTCTACGAAGTTCTATTAGTTCAAACATTTATGGACTAGAAAAAGAATTGAAACCTACGGTTCCCAAACCATAGCCTAGGCAAATCAAACCAATCAATAAGACAGGTTGTGTTATTGAGAATTTGAGAAACATTCGGAATCGCATGATTCGTATGCTTGTGTTTATGTTGTTTGGTGATCAATATCAAGTTCTATTAGTTCAAAGATTTTTGTACTAGAAAAAGAATAGAAACCAACGGTTCCCAAACCATAGCCTAGGCAAATCAAGCGAATCAATAAGAAAGTTTGTGTTATTGAGAATTTGAGAAACATTCGGAATCTCATGATTCGTATGATTGTGTTTGTGTTGTTTGGTCATCTTTCTACCAAGTTCTATTAGTTCAAACATTTATGGACTAGTAAAAGAATGGAAACCAATGGTTCCCAAACCATAGCCTAAGCAAATCAAACGAATCAAAAAGAAAGAATGTGTTATTGAGGGTTTTAGAAACATTCGGAATCGCATGATTCGTATGCTTGTGTTTATGTTGTTTGGTGATCTTTCTATCAAGTTCTACTAGTTCAAAGATTTTTGGACTAGAAAAAGAATAGAAACCAACGGTTCCCAAACCATAGCCTAGGCAAATCAAACGAATCAATAAGAAAGGTTGTGTTATTGAGAATTTGAGAAACATTCGGAATCGCCTGATTCGTATGATTGCGTTTGTGTTGTTTGGTCATCTTTCTACCAAGTTCTATTAGTTCAAACATTTATGGACTAGTAAAAGAATGGAAACAAACGGTTCCCAAACCATAGCCTAGGCAAATCAAGCGAATCAATAAGAAAGTTTGTGTTATTGAGAATTTGAGAAACATTCGGAATCTCATGATTCGTATGATTGTGTTTGTGTTGTTTGGTCATCTTTCTACCAAGTTCTATTAGTTCAAACATTTATGGACTAGTAAAAGAATGGAAACATTTATGTGTTTGTGTTGTTTGGTGATCTTTCTACCAAGTTCTATTAGTTCAAACATTTATGGACTAGAAAAAGAATGGAAACCAATGGTTCCCAAACCATAGCCTAGGCAAATCAAACCAATCAATAAGACAGGTTGTGTTATTGAGAATTTGAGAAACATTCGGAATCGCATGATTCGTATGCTTGTGTGATGAAGGATCATCCAGTCAGCCTCCTCCAAGCGCCCCAACACTCTTTGAGGGGCCAATCACTAGATACCGAGCTAAGAAGCTACAAAGTGGAATGCATGCCTTTGTGTGTTTCATTTGTGCTAAGGAGGCGAGAGCGAGCATGGAGCCATGTGCCAAGGCTGTGTGCCTAGCAAGTGTGGGCGCCACCCATGAAGAGAGCCAAGGCACAAGCGACGTCGCATGAGTGCCGCGATTGGGCACCGGCGCTGCGGGTGTGCCTCGTTTGGGCACCGGCGCTGCGAGTGTGCCTCGTTTGGGCACCGACGCCTATTTTAGGCACCCAAGAGTGTTTGTTTCATTTTGGGCCTATTATGCTGTTTTGGGCCTATTTATCTTAGAATTAATTAGACCTTTTTAATTATTTCTTTTATTTCCAGAAGTGAGACATATAAGTATTGTTTTGATGGTTTGGAACACTTAGACAATTCAGAATATAGAAATCGTTTTCTCTTGAAAAGAGAGAGTTTGAAGCTTTGCTTCATTGAGTGTGTGAATCGCAGCTTGGTTTGTTTGATTTGTGTCAATCCTCTACGAAGCTTGGTGCTTATCAACGATCACGAGCCCCCTTCCTGTGCTTCAAGGTGTCGCCTTGTTGTGTAGGATTGTACAAGGTTGGTTCTTCGTCCATTCTATTAGGATTCTGGTTGAAATACATACCAGGGGTTTAATAGTTGTCTCGAAGGGTTATCCTTCTCGTCGTTTCTATCAATTTCCCTTTTCGTTTCTTCATTTCAGTTTGCTTCTTTGTTGTGTCGTTTTTCCTCTTGTTGAGTCGAGTTCATCATTTCCAGTTTCGTTCCATTCAATTCTAACCATTGTTTCCTTGTGTTTTCCTTGTTGAGTCGTGAACGTCGAAGATCGGGCATCCACACGGCTAACCCCGTATCAAAGTGGTATCAGAGCTGCGTTGACGGCGTTCTTTTCGTTCCCATCAAAAGAGTCTACAAAATACCAAAAAGAGTCCTCCGGAGATCAGGTTCGATTAATCAACTCTCTTTAATCTGAACTTGAAAGTACTAATCGGTTTGTTCTTGCGCAGTGGTTTGTTTTGCCTAGCCAATTACACCTTTAGCCAAGAAAAATCGTCCCCTCAGCCACCACAACCACCAACGCCCCACCACCTTCACAAAATCCGCCCACCACCTCCACAAATTCGACCACCACCTTGATTAAGTCAGCCGATTTGTTTTAATTAAATTGGAGTCATAAATCTGATTTAATTAATTCAAATTTGAATTAATCCTAAGCTGATTCCTATTTTTAAGGTTGACCAACAACAAACCATATCCCAGCCACATTATCCCACACCCACCTCCTAATATCAAGGAGAACCCATTCAGCTCATTTGAAATCAAAAGCCACGCCCAACCACCCATCCTCCAGCCTATTCCTTCTCCTAAAATCAAGGGATTTCAGCCACCAACATTTCAAACTCAAATCGCCACCTCTCCTCATTTCTAGCAAATTATTTTGCACCTTAGAATAGCATTTTATTTCAATTTCGAAATTATTTGTATTTTCTGATTATTTCTGATTAAAAAAAAAATCAAAAAAAAAAAAAATCAAAAAAAAAAAAAAAAAAAAAAAAAACGAAAATCAGAAATCAGATTTTATTCTTCTATTTCATTCATAGTATATCATTGCATTTTATTCTAGTGCATAGTGTAATTAAGGTGTGCGACATATCATCATCTTCCCTCTTCATCTTTTGAGTTAGACGATCCCATTGGAGAAGCTTTCGAACCTTACACTTTCAGCCTACCCTCACCTAAACAAACCACTCCAAGTTCATACTTGGTTACGGAAATCAAGGTGAGAGAAGCTTAATCGAGGTTTGTTCTCTTTCTCTATTCATCTCCATTCTTAAACACATTTGAGTCTTCTTTTCTTGGACGTTTCTTCCCCAGCCTTCATCTTCTCGTGAATTGTTGTTTACTAATCTTTGAATTGAGTTGTTGATCATTTCAAGCAGATTGAAACAACGAGCTCGATCACACACCGAGAGTGAGAGCGAGTGAAACACTTGAGAGGCTGATTTGGATTAAACTAACTTGACAAGTTTGCTTGTAAAGTGTTTTTGCTGATTGTGCAGAATGTCTAACGAAAGTAGTGATAACACCAACACACCCAAGAGCCCTGAGCCAATCCACCCCGAGGTGTTCAAGTTGTTGACCTCACTCAACAGCAACATCACACGCCTCAATTCTAGGATGACGGCCTTGGAGACGAGAGCCTTGGCGTTGCCTCCACCCGTGCCAAGCGTAGCCTTGGGCACCGATTCAGCGGCACACCAACAAGGCACCGGCGATGGCCAGGACCAAAACGCCCACAACACGGACCCTAACTTGGCGTCCACATCACAGCAACATGGTTTCCAAAACCAAACCAGGGAAGTGCCTCATAACTCTAATCCATTGCGTAATTCCTCGGGCAATCTTCCTAGAAGAGTGCCTTTTGGTTCCCAGCTCACTCCCCTTCGGGATGAGCATAATCGTGCTAATAGCTTTCAAGGATTTCAGGACCAAAGAGGATCACCAAGTGATATGGACCTTTATGATGATGAGTATGAGGGCGAGGAGGAGGATAATTGGGAGCGCGTCTCAAGAAGGGGAGGTAGGGAGCGCCGAGAAGGTCGAGATAGGCGTCCCATGAGACCTCGTGAGCAGGAGCAAGACGGAGTTGGCAAGATAAAGGTGAGGATCCCTGCTTTCGAAGGCAAGTGTGATCCGGATGTCTATATGGAATGGGAGACCAAGATCGAGCAAGTGTGGAACTGCCACAACTTCGCCGAGACCAAGAAGGTGCAGCTCGCTGTCCTTGAGTTCTCCGGTTATGCCCTCATATGGTGGGATAACTTGGTGAAAGAAAGGAGGCGCAATCTGGACGCACCCATAGCCAGCTGGGATCAAATGAAGGCGTTGATGAGAGGGCGTTTCATACCTCAACATTACGCCCGGGAGCTAAGACAGCGGCTGGAAAATTTGAAACAAGGTTCCATGAGTGCCGAGGAGTGCTACAATGCCATGCAAGTGGCGATGGTAAGGGCTGATGTGGTTGAGGATGAAGAGACCACCATGGCCAGGTATCTTCGTATCTTGCATCCTTATTTGGCAAATGAGATTGATTTATATCCCTACACTACTATGACTGACCTTTTCCATCTAGCTTTGAAAGTAGAAAGGAAATTCAAGTCTAGGTACTCGGGAGGAAGGAACGCGAACACTCAGCCCCAATCATGGAGGGGGAGCCGTGGCCAGCAAGGCGGATCGTATGGGAAGGAGGCCTCGCACCAAAAGGAGAGGAGCAATGCAGCCGGCGGTCAAGGAGACCAAGCTGGACGAGCCAAACAGCCCACAAGCTCCACGCCTTCACCATACAACAAGGGCAATTCTAGTGGGGTTTCAGCAGCTCCAAAGGGGAGTAATCCTACCTCTAACTCTTCGTCTAGGACTAGAGATATTGTGTGCTTTAAGTGCCAGGGTAGAGGACATTATGCAAGAGATTGCCCTAACAAGAAAACACTTTTAATCAATCATTTAGGTGAATATGAATCTGAAAGTGAGCATGAAAACGAGCCTAATGATGATTTGCATGAAAATGATAATGTTGAAGATGAAATTGAGTATGAATCTGGTGAATCTCTTATTGCTAGGAGGACATTGCATATTAAACCACAAGCATGCGATGATAATCAAAGAGAGAACTTGTTTCATACTAGGTGCTTGATTAAAGGGAAGGTTTGTAACATGATCATAGATAGTGGTAGTTGTTGTAACATTGCTAGCTTAGAGATGGTTAACAAACTGCAATTACCTATGACTCATCACCCTAGACCCTATAAGTTGCATTGGATGAATGACTGTGGTGAATTGAAAGTGCAAAGGCAAGTAAAGGTTTCTATTAAACTAGGACGTTATGAGGATAATGTTCTTTGTGATGTAGTACCTATGCAGGCTTGTCATATTCTATTAGGTCGTCCATGGCAATACGACAGGAAGGTTGTGCACGATGGATTCACCAACCGAAACACCTTCACCCACAACGGCCAGACCATAGTCCTTAAGCCCATGACGCCTACGCAGGTCTCGGAGGAGTGGGATCGGAAGCGTCAAGGTAAGAAGGTATGTTCTGACCTTGAGGGAGAGAATGGGAAGGAAGAGAAAGCTCGGGGTAAGACGAGCCAACCTCTCAGCCCTACACCTCCCTCCGCTCTTTTGGCTTCCAAGAGGGAGCTGGAAGACGAGTTTTTGGATGGGGAAACAATGCTTATGCTCTTATGCAAGGAGCTGAGCTTGTTAAGTGAAGAGCTTCGAGCTTCACTGCCCCCACGCATTTTGGGGCTCATCGAGGAGTACAAGGACGTATTCCCCGACGAGATACCGGCTGGCCTACCCCCAATTAGAGGAATCGAGCATCAAATTGATCTCATTCCCGGGGCGTCTTTGCCAAACAGGCCAGCTTACCGTATGAACCCCCAAGAGACCCAAGAGGTCCAATCCCAAGTCCAAGAGCTCTTGGATAAGGGATACATTAGGGAGAGTATGAGCCCTTGTGCTGTACCGGTGTTATTAGTACCCAAGAAAGACAACACATGGAGAATGTGTGTCGATTGCAGGGCCATTAATAACATCACGGTAAAGTATAGGCACCCCATTCCTCGTCTTGATGATATGCTAGACGAACTGCATGGATCCACCATTTTCTCAAAAATTGATTTAAAAAGTGGATACCACCAGATTCGTATGAGGGAGGGGGACGAGTGGAAAACAGCCTTCAAGACCAAGTTTGGTCTCTATGAATGGCTCGTTATGCCATTCGGGCTCACGAACGCCCCTAGTACATTCATGCGTCTCATGAACCATGTATTGCGACATTATATAGGGAAATTTGTAGTGGTCTATTTTGATGACATATTAGTGTATAGTAAGTCCCTAGAGGAGCATGAGTGTCATTTGAGAGATGTGCTTAATACCTTGCGTCTTGAACACTTGTTTGCGAATTTGAAAAAGTGTGAGTTATGTACTACTACTGTTACCTTTCTTGGTTTTGTGGTTAGCTCGCAGGGATTGCAAGTGGATGAGGCCAAGATCAAGGCCATAAACGAGTGGCCCACGCCAACTACTATTGGCCAGGTGCGGAGTTTCCATGGGCTGGCGAGCTTCTATAGGAGGTTTGTCAAGGATTTTAGCACCATTGCAGCCCCATTGACAGAAATTACAAAGAAGAGAAGTGAGTTCAAGTGGGGGCGTGCCCAGGAGAGAGCCTTCGAGACTCTCAAGCTGAAGTTGACGCAAGCCCCGCTATTGGTGTTGCCTGACTTCACACGACCGTTTGAGGTGGAGTGTGATGCAAGTGGAGTCGGCATAGGGGGCGTGCTTATGCAAGAAGGTAAACCTATCGCCTTCTTTTCTGAGAAATTAAAAGGTGCATGTTTAAACTACTCGACCTATGATAAAGAGTTGTATGCTTTGTATCGAGTGCTTAAAACATGGCAGCATTATCTTTGGCCTAGGGAATTTGTGCTTAAAACTGACAATGAATCCTTGAAACACTTTAAAAGTCAAGATAAAATGGATAGGAGGCATGGTAGATGGATGGAATTCATTGAAACATTCCCTTATGTGATTAAGTTTAAAAGAGGAAAAGATAATGTTGTAGCTGATGCCTTGTCTAGACGCCACACTTTGCTTGTTTCATTAGACTCTAGAGTATTAGGATTTACTTATATTCGTGAGTTATATGAAACTGATCTTGATTTTGGTGATGCGTTTAAGGCTTGTCTTGAAAAGAATTGTGTTGAGAAATACTATTTGCATCATGGCTTTCTTTTTCTAGTTGATAAAGTTTGCATACCTCGTTGTTCATTGCGTTTGCTGCTTGTTGAGGAAGCCCATAGGGGCGGCCTAATGGGGCATTTTGGGAGGGACAAAACTTATCACACTCTTAGGACTCATTTCTATTGGCCACACATGCTTAGGGATGTTGAGAATGTAGTTAAAAGATGCATGGACTGTCTTAGGGCTAAATCTAGACTTATGCCACATGGACTTTACACACCATTGCCCACGCCTACAGCCCCTTGGGAGGACCTTTCTATGGACTTTATAGTTGGGTTGCCTAGGACTAAGAAGGGGAGGGATTCAATCATGGTTGTAGTGGATAGGTTTAGTAAGATGGCACATTTTATAGCATGTCATAAGACCGACGATGCTACTAATGTGGCTGGATTATTCTTTAGGGAGATAGTCAGATTGCATGGGGTTCCTAAAACCATAGTTAGTGACCGAGATACTAAGTTCCTTAGCCACTTTTGGAGAACCTTATGGAGTAAACTAGGAACTAAGTTGCTGTTTTCTACCTCTAGTCACCCTCAAACTGATGGGCAAACCGAGGTCACCAATAGGACACTAGCTACGATTCTTAGGGCCATAATTAGGAAGAACTTGAAGATGTGGGAAGAGGCCTTACCTCATGTGGAGTTTGCATATAACAGGATTGTTCATTCTTCTACTAAATTGACTCCATTTGAATGTGTTTATGGTACTAACCCTCTCACCCCACTAGATCTTACCCCATTGCCAATGAGGGAAAATGAGCACTTTGACGCAGGAAAACATGTGGAGTTTATTAGGGAACTGCATGCTCGCACCAAACTGAAGTTGGAGCAAAAGGCCGAGTACAATGCAAGGAGAGCGAACCATGGGAGGCGCCACGTTGTTTTCCAGCCCGGAGACTTGGTGTGGGTTCATTTGAGGAAAGAGAGATTCCCGGAGCAAAGGAAGAACAAGCTGTCCCCTCGAGGAGATGGACCTTTCAAGGTGCTTAAGAGGATCGGGGACAATGCATACAAGCTGGAGCTGCCCGGTGATTATGGTGTAAGCGCAACTTTCAACGTCGCTGATCTCACGCCATACCTTGCTCTTGATGAAGACTTGGATTCGGGGTCGAATCCTTTCCAAGAAGGGGAGGTTGATGAAGGATCATCCAGTCAGCCTCCTCCAAGCGCCCCAACACTCTTTGAGGGGCCAATCACTAGATCCCGAGCTAAGAAGCTACAAAGTGGAATGCATGCCTTTGTGTGTTTCATTTGTGCTAAGGAGGCGAGAGCGAGCATGGAGCCATGTGCCAAGGCTGTGTGCCTAGCAAGTGTGGGCGCCACCCATGAAGAGAGCCAAGGCACAAGCGACGTCGCATGAGTGCCGCGATTGGGCACCGGCGCTGCGGGTGTGCCTCGTTTGGGCACCAGCGCTGCGAGTGTGCCTCGTTTGGGCACCGACGCCTATTTTAGGCACCCAAGAGTGTTTGTTTCATTTTGGGCCTATTATGCTGTTTTGGGCCTATTTATCTTAGAATTAATTAGACCTTTTTAATTATTTCTTTTATTTCCAGAAGTGAGACATATAAGTATTGTTTTGATGGTTTGGAACACTTAGACAATTCAGAATATAGAAATCGTTTTCTCTTGAAAAGAGAGAGTTTGAAGCTTTGCTTCATTGAGTGTGTGAATCGCAGCTTGGTTTGTTTGATTTGTGTCAATCCTCTACGAAGCTTGGTGCTTATCAACGATCACGAGCCCCCTTCCTGTGCTTCAAGGTGTCGCCTTGTTGTGTAGGATTGTACAAGGTTGGTTCTTCGTCCATTCTATTAGGATTCTGGTTGAAATACATACCAGGGGTTTAATAGTTGTCTCGAAGGGTTATCCTTCTCGTCGTTTCTATCAATTTCCCTTTTCATTTCTTCATTTCAGTTTGCTTCTTTGTTGTGTCGTTTTTCCTCTTGTTGAGTCGAGTTCATCATTTCCAGTTTCGTTCCATTCAATTCTAACCATTGTTTCCTTGTGTTTTCCTTGTTGAGTCGTGAACGTCGAAGATCGGGCATCCACACGGCTAACCCCGTATCATTTTGTATGTGTTGTTTCGTGATCTTTCTATCAAGTTCTATTAGTTCAAACATTTATGGACTAGAAAAAGATTGGAACCCAACGGTTCCCAAACCATAGCCTAGGCAAATCAAACCAATCAATAAGACAGGTTGTGTTATTGAGAATTTGAGAAACATTCGGAATCGCATGATTCGTATGCTTGTGTTTGTGTTGTTTGGTGATCGTTCTACCAAGTTCTAATAGTTCAAACATTTATGGACTAGAAAAACAATGGAAACGAACGGTTCCCAAACGATAGCCTAGGCAAATCAAACGAATCAATAAGAAAGGTTGTGTTATTGAGAATTTGAGAAACATTCGGAATCGCATGATTCGTATGCTTGTGTTTGTGCTGTTTGGTGATCTTTCTACCAAGTTCTATTAGTTCAAACATTTATGGACTAGAAAAAGAATGGAACCCAACGGTTCCCAAACCATAGCCTAGGCAAATCAAACCAATCAATAAGACAGGTTGTGTTATTGAGAATTTGAGAAACATTCGGAATCGCATGATTCGTATGCTTGTGTTTGTGTTGTTTGGTGATCGTTCTACCAAGTTCTAATAGTTCAAACATTTATGGACTAGAAAAAGAATGGAAACGAACGGTTCCTAAACGATACCCTAGGCAAATCAAACGAATCAATAAGAAAGGTTGTGTTATTGAGAATTTGAGAAACATTCGGAATCGCATGATTCGTATGCTTGTGTTTGTGCTGTTTGGTGATCTTTCTACCAAGTTCTATTAGTTCAAACATTTATGGACTAGAAAATGAATGGAAACCAACCGTTCCCAAACCATAGCCTAGGCAAATCAAACCAATCAATAAGACAGGTTGTGTTATTGAGAATTTGAGAAACATTCGGAATCGCATGATTCGTATGCTTGTGTTTATGTTGTTTGGTGATCTTTCTATCAAGTTCTATTAGTTCAAAGATTTTTGGACTAGAAAAAGAATAGAAACCAACGGTTCCCAAACCATGGCCTAGGCAAATCAAGCGAATCAATAAGAAAGTTTGTGTTATTGAGAATTTGAGAAACATTCGGAATCTCATGATTCGTATGATTGTGTTTGTGTTGTTTGGTCATCTTTCTACCAAGTTCTATTAGTTCAAACATTTATGGACTAGTAAAAGAATGGAAACCAATGGTTCCCAAACCATAGCCTAAGCAAATCAAACGAATCATAAAGAAAGGATGTGTTATTGAGGGTTTGAGAAACATTCGGAATCGCATGATTCGTATGCTTGTGTTTATGTTGTTTGGTGATCTTTCTATCAAGTTCTATTAGTTCAAAGATTTTTGGACTAGAAAAAGAATAGAAACCAACGGTTCCCAAACCATAGCCTAGGCAAATCAAACGAATCAATAAGAAAGGTTGTGTTATTGACAATTTGAGAAACATTCGGAATCGCCTGATTCGTATGATTGTGTTTGTGTTGTTTGGTCATCTTTCTACCAAGTTCTATTAGTTGAAACATTTATGGACTAGTAAAAGAATGGAAACCAACGGTTCCCAAACCATAGCCTAGGCAAATCAAACTAATCAAAAAGAAAGGATGTGTTATTGAGAATTTGAGAAACATTCGGAATCGCATGATTCGTATGCTTGTGTTTGTGTTGTTTGGTGATCTTTCTACGAAGTTCTATTAGTTCAAACATTTATGGACTAGAAAAAGAATGGAAACCTACGGTTCCCAAACCATAGCCTAGGCAAATCAAACCAATCAATAAGACAGGTTGTGTTATTGAGAATTTGAGAAACATTCGGAATCGCATGATTCGTATGCTTGTGTTTATGTTGTTTGGTGATCTTTCTATCAAGTTCTATTAGTTCAAAGATTTTTGGACTAGAAAAAGAATAGAAACCAACGGTTCCCAAACCATAGCCTAGGCAAATCAAGCGAATCAATAAGAAAGTTTGTGTTATTGAGAATTTGAGAAACATTCGGAATCTCATGATTCGTATGATTGTGTTTGTGTTGTTTGGTCATCTTTCTACCAAGTTCTATTAGTTCAAACATTTATGGACTAGTAAAAGAATGGAAACCAATGGTTCCCAAACCATAGCCTAAGCAAATCAAACGAATCAAAAAGAAAGAATGTGTTATTGAGGGTTTTAGAAACATTCGGAATCGCATGATTCGTATGCTTGTGTTTATGTTGTTTGGTGATCTTTCTATCAAGTTCTACTAGTTCAAAGATTTTTGGACTAGAAAAAGAATAGAAACCAACGGTTCCCAAACCATAGCCTAGGCAAATCAAACGAATCAATAAGAAAGGTTGTGTTATTGAGAATTTGAGAAACATTCGGAATCGCCTGATTCGTATGATTGCGTTTGTGTTGTTTGGTCATCTTTCTACCAAGTTCTATTAGTTCAAACATTTATGGACTAGTAAAAGAATGGAAACAAACGGTTCCCAAACCATAGCCTAGGCAAATCAAGCGAATCAATAAGAAAGTTTGTGTTATTGAGAATTTGAGAAACATTCGGAATCTCATGATTCGTATGATTGTGTTTGTCTTGTTTGGTCATCTTTCTACCAAGTTCTATTAGTTCAAACATTTATGGACTAGTAAAAGAATGGAAACATTTATGTGTTTGTGTTGTTTGGTGATCTTTCTACCAAGTTCTATTAGTTCAAACATTTATGGACTAGAAAAAGAATGGAAACCAACGGTTCCCAAACCATAGCCTAGGCAAATCAAACCAATCGATAAGACAGGTTGTGTTATTGAGAATTTGAGAAACATTCGGAATCGCATGATTCGTATGCTTGTGTATGTGTTGTTTCGTGATCTTTCTATCAAGTTCTATTAGTTCAAACATTTATGGACTAGAAAAAGATTGGAACCCAACGGTTCCCAAACCATAGCCTAGGCAAATCAAACCAATCAATAAGACAGGTTGTGTTATTGAGAATTTGAGAAACATTCGGAATCGCGTGATTCGTATGCTTGTGTTTGTGTTGTTTGGTGATCGTTCTACCAAGTTCTAATAGTTCAAACATTTATGGACTAGAAAAACAATGGAAACGAACGGTTCCCAAACGATAGCCTAGGCAAATCAAACGAATCAATAAGAAAGGTTGTGTTATTGAGAATTTGAGAAACATTCGGAATCGCATGATTCGTATGCTTGTGTTTGTGCTGTTTGGTGATCTTTCTACCAAGTTCTATTAGTTCAAACATTTATGGACTAGAAAAAGAATGGAACCCAACGGTTCCCAAACCATAGCCTAGGCAAATCAAACCAATCAATAAGACAGGTTGTGTTATTGAGAATTTGAGAAACATTCGGAATCGCATGATTCGTATGCTTGTGTTTGTGTTGTTTGGTGATCGTTCTACCAAGTTCTAATAGTTCAAACATTTATGGACTAGAAAAAGAATGGAAACGAACGGTTCCTAAACGATACCCTAGGCAAATCAAACGAATCAATAAGAAAGGTTGTGTTATTGAGAATTTGAGAAACATTCGGAATCGCATGATTCGTATGCTTGTGTTTGTGCTGTTTGGTGATCTTTCTACCAAGTTCTATTAGTTCAAACATTTATGGACTATAAAATGAATGGAAACCAACCGTTCCCAAACCATAGCCTAGGCAAATCAAACCAATCAATAAGACAGGTTGTGTTATTGAGAATTTGAGAAACTGATGAAGGATCATCCAGTCAGCCTCCTCCAAGCGCCTCAACACTCTTTGAGGGGCCAATCACTAGATCCCGAGCTAAGAAGCTACAAAGTGGAATGCATGCCTTTGTGTGTTTCATTTGTGCTAAGGAGGCGAGAGCGAGCATGGAGCCATGTGCCAAGGCTGTGTGCCTAGCAAGTGTGGGCGCCACCCATGAAGAGAGCCAAGGCACAAGCGACGTCGCATGAGTGCCGCGATTGGGCACCGGCGCTGCGGGTGTGCCTCGTTTGGGCACCGGCGCTGCGAGTGTGCCTCGTTTGGGCACCGACGCCTATTTTAGGCACCCAAGAGTGTTTGTTTCATTTTGGGCCTATTATGCTGTTTTGGGCCTATCTATCTTAGAATTAATTAGACCTTTTTAATTATTTCTTTTATTTCCAGAAGTGAGACATATAAGTATTGTTTTGATGGTTTGGAACACTTAGACAATTCAGAATATAGAAATCGTTTTCTCTTGAAAAGAGAGAGTTTGAAGCTTTGCTTCATTGAGTGTGTGAATCGCAGCTTGGTTTGTTTGATTTGTGTCAATCCTCTACGAAGCTTGGTGCTTATCAACGATCACGAGCCCCCTTCCTGTGCTTCAAGGTGTCGCCTTGTTGTGTAGGATTGTACAAGGTTGGTTCTTCGTCCATTCTATTAGGATTCTGGTTGAAATACATACCAGGGGTTTAATAGTTGTCTCGAAGGGTTATCCTTCTCGTCGTTTCTATCAATTTCCCTTTTCGTTTCTTCATTTCAGTTTGCTTCTTTGTTGTGTCGTTTTTCCTCTTGTTGAGTCGAGTTCATCATTTCCAGTTTCGTTCCATTCAATTCTAACCATTGTTTCCTTGTGTTTTCCTTGTTGAGTCGTGAACGTCGAAGATCGGGCATCCACACGGCTAACCCCGTATCAAAGTGGTATCAGAGCTGCGTTGACGACGTTCTTTTCGTTCCCATCGAAAAAGTCTACAAAATACCAAAAAGAGTCCTCCGGAGATCAGGTTCGATTAATCAACTCTCTTTAATCTGAACTTGAAAGTACTAATCGGTTTGTTCTTGCGCAGTGGTTTGTTTTGCCTAGCCAATTACACCTTTAGCCAAAAAAATCGTCCCCTCAGCCACCACAACCACCAACGCCCCACCACCTTCACAAAATCCGCCCACCACCTCCACAAATTCGACCACCACCTTGATTAAGTCAGCCGATTTGTTTTAATTAAATTGGAGTCATAAATCTGATTTAATTAATTCAAATTTGAATTAATCCTAAGCTGATTCCTATTTTTAAGGTTGACCAACAACAAACCATATCCCAGCCACATTATCCCACACCCACCTCCTAATATCAAGGAGAACCCATTCAGCTCATTTGAATTCAAAAGCCACGCCCAACCACCATCCTCCAGCCTATTCCTTCTCCTAAAATCAAGGGATTTCAGCCACCAACATTTCAAACTCAAATCGCCACCTCTCCTCATTTCTAGCAAATTATTTTGCACCTTAGAATAGCATTTTATTTCAATTTCGAAATTATTTGTATTTTCTGATTATTTCTGATTAAAAAAAAAAAGAAAAGAAAATCAAAAAAAAAAAAAAAAAAAAAAAAAACGAAAATCAGAAATCAGATTTTATTCTTCTATTTCATTCATAGTATATCATTGCATTTTATTCTAGTGCATAGTGTAATTAAGGTGTGCGACATATCATCATCTTCCCTCTTCATCTCTTGAGTTGGACGATCCCATTGGAGAAGCTTTCGAACCTTACACTTTCAGCCTACCCTCACCTAAACAAACCACTCCAAGTTCATACTTGGTTACGGAAATCAAGGTGAGAGAAGCTTAATCGAGGTTTGTTCTCTTTCTCTATTCATCTCCATTCTTAAACAGATTTGAGTCTTCTTTTCTTGGACGTTTCTTCCCCAGCCTTCATCTTCTCGTGAATTGTTGTTTACTAATCTTTGAATTGAGTTGTTGATCATTTCAAGCAGATTGAAACAACGAGCTCGATCACACACCGAGAGTGAGAGCGAGTGAAACACTTGAGAGGCTGATTTGGATTAAACTAACTTGACAAGTTTGCTTGTAAAGTGTTTTTGCTGATTGTGCAGAATGTCTAACGAAAGTAGTGATAACACCAACACACCCAAGAGCCCTGAGCCAATCCACCCCGAGGTGTTCAAGTTGTTGACCTCACTCAACAGCAACATCACACGCCTCAATTCTAGGATGACGGCCTTGGAGACGAGAGCCTTGGCGTTGCCTCCACCCGTGCCAAGCGTAGCCTTGGGCACCGATTCAGCGGCACACCAACAAGGCACCGGCGATGGCCAGGACCAAAACGCCCACAACACGGACCCTAACTTGGCGTCCACATCACAGCAACATGGTTTCCAAAACCAAACCAGGGAAGTGCCTCATAACTCTAATCCATTGCGTAATTCCTCGGGCAATCTTCCTAGAAGAGTGCCTTTTGGTTCCCAGCTCACTCCCCTTCGGGATGAGCATAATCGTGCTAATAGCTTTCAAGGATTTCAGGACCAAAGAGGATCACCAAGTGATATGGACCTTTATGATGATGAGTATGAGGGCGAGGAGGAGGATAATTGGGAGCGCGTCTCAAGAAGGGGAGGTAGGGAGCGCCGAGAAGGTCGAGATAGGCGTCCCATGAGACCTCATGAGCAGGAGCAAGACGGAGTTGGCAAGATAAAGGTGAGGATCCCTGCTTTCGAAGGCAAGTGTGATCCGGATGTCTATATGGAATGGGAGACCAAGATCGAGCAAGTGTGGAACTGCCACAACTTTGCCGAGACCAAGAAGGTGCAGCTCGCTGTCCTTGAGTTCTCCGGTTATGCCCTCATATGGTGGGATAACTTGGTGAAAGAAAGGAGGCGCAATCTGGACGCACCCATAGCCAGCTGGGATCAAATGAAGGCGTTGATGAGAGGGCGTTTCATACCTCAACATTACGCCCGGGAGCTAAGACAGCGGCTGGAAAATTTAAAACAAGGTTCCATGAGTGCCGAGGAGTGTTACAATGCCATGCAAGTGGCGATGGTAAGGGCTGATGTGGTTGAGGATGAAGAGACCACCATGGCCAGGTATCTTCGTATCTTGCATCCTTATTTGGCTAATGAGATTGATTTATATCCCTACACTACTATGACTGACCTTTTCCATCTAGCTTTGAAAGTAGAAAGGAAATTCAAGTCTAGGTACTCGGGAGGAAGGAACGCGAACACTCAGCCCCAATCATGGAGGGGGAGCCGTGGCCAGCAAGGCGGATCGTATGGGAAGGAGGCCTCGCACCAAAAGGAGAGGAGCAATGCAGCCGGCGGTCAAGGAGACCAAGCTGGACGAGCCAAACAGCCCACAAGCTCCACGCCTTCACCATACAACAAGGGCAATTCTAGTGGGGTTTCAGCAGCTCCAAAGGGGAGTAATCCTACCTCTAACTCTTCGTCTAGGACTAGAGATATTGTGTGCTTTAAGTGCCAGGGTAGAGGACATTATGCAAGAGATTGCCCTAACAAGAAAACACTTTTAATCAATCATTTAGGTGAATATGAATCTGAAAGTGAGCATGAAAACGAGCCTAATGATGATTTGCATGAAAATGATAATGTTGAAGATGAAATTGAGTATGAATCTGGTGAATCTCTTATTGCTAGGAGGACATTGCATATTAAACCACAAGCATGCGATGATAATCAAAGAGAGAACTTGTTTCATACTAGGTGCTTGATTAAAGGGAAGGTTTGTAACATGATCATAGATAGTGGTAGTTGTTGTAACATTGCTAGCTTAGAGATGGTTAACAAACTGCAATTACCTATGACTCATCACCCTAGACCCTATAAGTTGCATTGGATGAATGACTGTGGTGAATTGAAAGTGCAAAGGCAAGTAAAGGTTTCTATTAAACTAGGACGTTATGAGGATAATGTTCTTTGTGATGTAGTACCTATGCAGGCTTGTCATATTCTATTAGGTCGTCCATGGCAATACGACAGGAAGGTTGTGCACGATGGATTCACCAACCGAAACACCTTCACCCACAACGGCCAGACCATAGTCCTTAAGCCCATGACGCCTACGCAGGTCTCGGAGGAGTGGGATCGGAAGCGTCAAGGTAAGAAGGTATGTTCTGACCTTGAGGGAGAGAATGGGAAGGAAGAGAAAGCTCGGGGTAAGACGAGCCAACCTCTCAGCCCTACACCTCCCTCCGCTCTTTTGGCTTCCAAGAGGGAGCTGGAAGACGAGTTTTTGGATGGGGAAACAACGCTTATGCTCTTATGCAAGGAGCTGAGCTTGTTAAGTGAAGAGCTTCGAGCTTCACTGCCCCCACGCATTTTGGGGCTCATCGAGGAGTACAAGGACGTATTCCCCGACGAGATACCGGCTGACCTACCCCCAATTAGAGGAATCGAGCATCAAATTGATCTCATTCCCGGGGCGTCTTTGCCAAACAGGCCAGCTTACCGTATGAACCCCCAAGAGACCCAAGAGGTCCAATCCCAAGTCCAAGAGCTCTTGGATAAGGGATACATTAGGGAGAGTATGAGCCCTTGTGCTGTACCGGTGTTATTAGTACCCAAGAAAGACAACACATGGAGAATGTGTGTCGATTGCAGGGCCATTAATAACATCACGGTAAAGTATAGGCACCCCATTCCTCGTCTTGATGATATGCTAGACGAACTGCATGGATCCACCATTTTCTCAAAAATTGATTTAAAAAGTGGATACCACCAGATTCGTATGAGGGAGGGGGACGAGTGGAAAACAGCCTTCAAGACCAAGTTTGGTCTCTATGAATGGCTCGTTATGCCATTCGGGCTCACGAACGCCCCTAGTACATTCATGCGTCTCATGAACCATGTATTGCGACATTATATAGGGAAATTTGTAGTGGTCTATTTTGATGACATATTAGTGTATAGTAAGTCCCTAGAGGAGCATGAGTGTCATTTGAGAGATGTGCTTAATACCTTGCGTCTTGAACACTTGTTTGCGAATTTGAAAAAGTGTGAGTTATGTACTACTACTGTTACCTTTCTTGGTTTTGTGGTTAGCTCGCAGGGATTGCAAGTGGATGAGGCCAAGATCAAGGCCATAAACGAGTGGCCCACGCCAACTACTATTGGCCAGGTGCGGAGTTTCCATGGGCTGGCGAGCTTCTATAGGAGGTTTGTCAAGGATTTTAGCACCATTGCAGCCCCATTGACAGAAATTACAAAGAAGAGAAGTGAGTTCAAGTGGGGGCATGCCCAGGAGAGAGCCTTCGAGACTCTCAAGCTGAAGTTGACGCAAGCCCCGCTATTGGTGTTGCCTGACTTCACACGACCGTTTGAGGTGGAGTGTGATGCAAGTGGAGTCGGCATAGGGGGCGTGCTTATGCAAGAAGGTAAACCTATCGCCTTCTTTTCTGAGAAATTAAAAGGTGCATGTTTAAACTACTCGACCTATGATAAAGAGTTGTATGCTTTGTATCGAGTGCTTAAAACATGGCAGCATTATCTTTGGCCTAGGGAATTTGTGCTTAAAACTGACAATGAATCCTTGAAACACTTTAAAAGTCAAGATAAAATGGATAGGAGGCATGGTAGATGGATGGAATTCATTGAAACATTCCCTTATGTGATTAAGTTTAAAAGAGGAAAAGATAATGTTGTAGCTGATGCCTTGTCTAGACGCCACACTTTGCTTGTTTCATTAGACTCTAGAGTATTAGGATTTACTTATATTCGTGAGTTATATGAAACTGATCTTGATTTTGGTGATGCGTTTAAGGCTTGTCTTGAAAAGAATTGTGCTGAGAAATACTATTTGCATGATGGCTTTCTTTTTCTAGTTGATAAAGTTTGCATACCTCGTTGTTCATTGCGTTTGCTGCTTGTTGAGGAAGCCCATAGGGGCGGCCTAATGGGGCATTTTGGGAGGGACAAAACTTATCACACTCTTAGGACTCATTTCTATTGGCCACACATGCTTAGGGATGTTGAGAATGTAGTTAAAAGATGCATGGACTGTCTTAGGGCTAAATCTAGACTTATGCCACATGGACTTTACACACCATTGCCCACGCCTACAGCCCCTTGGGAGGACCTTTCTATGGACTTTATAGTTGGGTTGCCTAGGACTAAGAAGGGGAGGGATTCAATCATGGTTGTAGTGGATAGGTTTAGTAAGATGGCACATTTTATAGCATGTCATAAGACCGACGATGCTACTAATGTGGCTGGATTATTCTTTAGGGAGATAGTCAGATTGCATGGGGTTCCTAAAACCATAGTTAGTGACCGAGATACTAAGTTCCTTAGCCACTTTTGGAGAACCTTATGGAGTAAACTAGGAACTAAGTTGCTGTTTTCTACCTCTAGTCACCCTCAAACTGATGGGCAAACCGAGGTCACCAATAGGACACTAGCTACGATTCTTAGGGCCATAATTAGGAAGAACTTGAAGATGTGGGAAGAGGCCTTACCTCATGTGGAGTTTGCATATAACAGGATTGTTCATTCTTCTACTAAATTGACTCCATTTGAATGTGTTTATGGTACTAACCCTCTCACCCCACTAGATCTTACCCCATTGCCAATGAGGGAAAATGAGCACTTTGACGCAGGAAAACATGTGGAGTTTATTAGGGAATTGCATGCTCGCACCAAACTGAAGTTGGAGCAAAAGGCCGAGTACAATGCAAGGAGAGCGAACCATGGGAGGCGCCACGTTGTTTTCCAGCCCGGAGACTTGGTGTGGGTTCATTTGAGGAAAGAGAGATTCCCGGAGCAAAGGAAGAACAAGCTGTCCCCTCGAGGAGATGGACCTTTCAAGGTGCTTAAGAGGATCGGGGACAATGCATACAAGCTGGAGCTGCCCGGTGATTATGGTGTAAGCGCAACTTTCAACGTCGCTGATCTCACGCCATACCTTGCTCTTGATGAAGACTTGGATTCGGGGTCGAATCCTTTCCAAGAAGGGGAGGTTGATGAAGGATCATCCAGTCAGCCTCCTCCAAGCGCCCCAACACTCTTTGAGGGGCCAATCACTAGATCCCGAGCTAAGAAGCTACAAAGTGGAATGCATGCCTTTGTGTGTTTCATTTGTGCTAAGGAGGCGAGAGCGAGCATGGAGCCATGTGCCAAGGCTGTGTGCCTAGCAAGTGTGGGCGCCACCCATGAAGAGAGCCAAGGCACAAGCGACGTCGCATGAGTGCCGCGATTGGGCACCGGCGCTGCGGGTGTGCCTCGTTTGGGCACCAGCGCTGCGAGTGTGCCTCGTTTGGGCAGGCACCGACGCCTATTTTAGGCACCCAAGAGTGTTTGTTTCATTTTGGGCCTATTATGCTGTTTTGGGCCTATCTATCTTAGAATTAATTAGACCTTTTTAATTATTTCTTTTATTTCCAGAAGTGAGACATATAAGTATTGTTTTGATGGTTTGGAACACTTAGACAATTCAGAATATAGAAATCGTTTTCTCTTGAAAAGAGAGAGTTTGAAGCTTTGCTTCATTGAGTGTGTGAATCGCAGCTTGGTTTGTTTGATTTGTGTCAATCCTCTACGAAGCTTGGTGCTTATCAACGATCACGAGCCCCCTTCCTGTGCTTCAAGGTGTCGCCTTGTTGTGTAGGATTGTACAAGGTTGGTTCTTCGTCCATTCTATTAGGATTCTGGTTGAAATACATACCAGGGGTTTAATAGTTGTCTCGAAGGGTTATCCTTCTCGTCGTTTCTATCAATTTCCCTTTTCGTTTCTTCATTTCAGTTTGCTTCTTTGTTGTGTCGTTTTTCCTCTTGTTGAGTCGAGTTCATCATTTCCAGTTTCGTTCCATTCAATTCTAACCATTGTTTCCTTGTGTTTTCCTTGTTGAGTCGTGAACGTCGAAGATCGGGCATCCACACGGCTAACCCCGTATCAGAAACATTCGGAATCGCATGATTCGTATGCTTGTGTTTATGTTGTTTGGTGATCTTTCTATCAAGTTCTATTAGTTCAAAGATTTTTGGACTAGAAAAAGAATAGAAATCAACGGTTCCCAAACCATGGCCTAGGCAAATCAAGCGAATCAATAAGAAAGTTTGTGTTATTGAGAATTTGAGAAACATTCGGAATCTCATGATTCGTATGATTGTGTTTGTGTTGTTTGGTCATCTTTCTACCAAGTTCTATTAGTTCAAACATTTATGGACTAGTAAAAGAATGGAAACCAATGGTTCCCAAACCATAGCCTAAGCAAATCAAACGAATCAAAAAGAAAGGATGTGTTATTGAGGGTTTGAGAAACATTCGGAATCGCATGATTCGTATGCTTGTGTTTATGTTGTTTGGTGATCTTTCTATCAAGTTCTATTAGTTCAAAGATTTTTGGACTAGAAAAAGAATAGAAACCAACGGTTCCCAAACCATAGCCTAGGCAAATCAAACGAATCAATAAGAAAGGTTGTGTTATTGACAATTTAAGAAACATTCGGAATCGCCTGATTCGTATGATTGTGTTTGTGTTGTTTGGTCATCTTTCTACCAAGTTCTATTAGTTCAAACATTTATGGACTAGTAAAAGAATGGAAACTAACGGTTCCCAAACCATAGCCTAGGCAAATCAAACTAATCAAAAAGAAAGGATGTGTTATTGAGAATTTGAGAAACATTCGGAATCGCATGATTCGTATGCTTGTGTTTGTGTTGTTTGGTGATCTTTCTACGAAGTTCTATTAGTTCAAACATTTATGGACTAGAAAAAGAATGGAAACCTACGGTTCCCAAACCATAGCCTAGGCAAATCAAACCAATCAATAAGACAGGTTGTGTTATTGAGAATTTGAGAAACATTCGGAATCGCATGATTCGTATGCTTGTGTTTATGTTGTTTGGTGATCTTTCTATCAAGTTCTATTAGTTCAAAGATTTTTGGACTAGAAAAAGAATAGAAACCAACGGTTCCCAAACCATAGCCTAGGCAAATCAAGCGAATCAATAAGAAAGTTTGTGTTATTGAGAATTTGAGAAACATTCGGAATCTCATGATTCGTATGATTGTGTTTGTGTTGTTTGGTCATCTTTCTACCAAGTTCTATTAGTTCAAACATTTATGGACTAGTAAAAGAATGGAAACCAATGGTTCCCAAACCATAGCCTAAGCAAATCAAACGAATCAAAAAGAAAGAATGTGGTATTGAGGGTTTTAGAAACATTCGGAATCGCATGATTCGTATGCTTGTGTTTATGTTGTTTGGTGATCTTTCTATCAAGTTCTACTAGTTCAAAGATTTTTGGACTAGAAAAAGAATAGAAACCAACGGTTCCCAAACCATAGCCTAGGCAAATCAAACGAATCAATAAGAAAGGTTGTGTTATTGAGAATTTGAGAAACATTCGGAATCGCCTGATTCGTATGATTGCGTTTGTGTTGTTTGGTCATCTTTCTACCAAGTTCTATTAGTTCAAACATTTATGGACTAGTAAAAGAATGGAAACAAACGGTTCCCAAACCATAGCCTAGGCAAATCAAGCGAATCAATAAGAAAGTTTGTGTTATTGAGAATTTGAGAAACATTCGGAATCTCATGATTCGTATGATTGTGTTTGTGTTGTTTGGTCATCTTTCTACCAAGTTCTATTAGTTCAAACATTTATGGACTAGTAAAAGAATGGAAACCAATGGTTCCCAAACCATAGCCTAAGCAAATCAAACGAATCAAAAAGAAAGGATGTGTTATTGAGGGTTTGAGAAACATTCGGAATCGCATGATTCGTATGCTTGTGTTTGTGTTGTTTGGTGATCTTTCTACCAAGTTCTATTAGTTCAAACATTTATGGACTAGAAAAAGAATGGAAACCAACGGTTCCCAAACCATAGCCTAGGCAAATCAAACCAATCAATAAGACAGGTTGTGTTATTGAGAATTTGAGAAACATTCGGAATCGCATGATTCGTATGCTTGTGTATGTGTTGTTTCGTGATCTTTCTATCAAGTTCTATTAGTTCAAACATTTATGGACTAGAAAAAGATTGGAACCCAACGGTTCCCAAACCATAGCCTAGGCAAATCAAACCAATCAATAAGACAGGTTGTGTTATTGAGAATTTGAGAAACATTCGGAATCGCATGATTCGTATGCTTGTGTTTGTGTTGTTTGGTGATCGTTCTACCAAGTTCTAATAGTTCAAACATTTATGGACTAGAAAAACAATGGAAACGAACGGTTCCCAAACGATAGCCTAGGCAAATCAAACGAATCAATAAGAAAGGTTGTGTTATTGAGAATTTGAGAAACATTCGGAATCGCATGATTCGTATGCTTGTGTTTGTGCTGTTTGGTGATCTTTCTACCAAGTTCTATTAGTTCAAACATTTATGGACTAGAAAAAGAATGGAACCCAACGGTTCCCAAACCATAGCCTAGGCAAATCAAACCAATCAATAAGACAGGTTGTGTTATTGAGAATTTGAGAAACATTCGGAATCGCATGATTCGTATGCTTGTGTTTGTGTTGTTTGGTGATCGTTCTACCAAGTTCTAATAGTTCAAGGATTTATGGACTAGAAAAAGAATGGAAACGAACGGTTCCTAAACGATACCCTAGGCAAATCAAACGAATCAATAAGAAAGGTTGTGTTATTGAGAATTTGAGAAACATTCGGAATCGCATGATTCGTATGCTTGTGTTTGTGCTGTTTGGTGATCTTTCTACCAAGTTCTATTAGTTCAAACATTTATGGACTAGAAAATGAATGGAAACCAACCGTTCCCAAACCATAGCCTAGGCAAATCAAACCAATCAATAAGACAGGTTGTGTTATTGAGAATTTGAGAAACATTCGGAATCGCATGATTCGTATGCTTGTGTTTATGTTGTTTGGTGATCTTTCTATCAAGTTCTATTAGTTCAAAGATTTTTGGACTAGAAAAAGAATAGAAACCAACGGTTCCCAAACCATGGCCTAGGCAAATCAAGCGAATCAATAAGAAAGTTTGTGTTATTGAGAATTTGAGAAACATTCGGAATCTCATGATTCGAATGATTGTGTTTGTGTTGTTTGGTCATCTTTCTACCAAGTTCTATTAGTTCAAACATTTATGGACTAGTAAAAGAATGGAAACCAATGGTTCCCAAACCATAGCCTAAGCAAATCAAACGAATCAAAAAGAAAGGATGTGTTATTGAGGGTTTGAGAAACATTCGGAATCGCATGATTCGTATGCTTGTGTTTATGTTGTTTGGTGATCTTTCTATCAAGTTCTATTAGTTCAAAGATTTTTGGACTAGAAAAAGAATAGAAACCAACGGTTCCCAAACCATAGCCTAGGCAAATCAAACGAATCAATAAGAAAGGTTGTGTTATTGACAATTTGAGAAACATTCGGAATCGCCTGATTCGTATGATTGTGTTTGTGTTGTTTGGTCATCTTTCTACCAAGTTCTATTAGTTCAAACATTTATGGACTAGTAAAAGAATGGAAACCAACGGTTCCCAAACCATAGCCTAGGCAAATCAAACTAATCAAAAAGAAAGGATGTGTTATTGAGAATTTGAGAAACATTCGGAATCGCATGATTCGTATGCTTGTGTTTGTGTTGTTTGGTGATCTTTCTACGAAGTTCTATTAGTTCAAACATTTATGGACTAGAAAAAGAATGGAAACCTACGGTTCCCAAACCATAGCCTAGGCAAATCAAACCAATCAATAAGACAGGTTGTGTTATTGAGAATTTGAGAAACATTCGGAATCGCATGATTCGTATGCTTAAGTTTATGTTGTTTGGTGATCTTTCTATCAAGTTCTATTAGTTCAAAGATTTTTGGACTAGAAAAAGAATAGAAACCAACGGTTCCCAAACCATAGCCTAGGCAAATCAAGCGAATCAATAAGAAAGTTTGTGTTATTGAGAATTTGAGAAACATTCGGAATCTCATGATTCGTATGATTGTGTTTGTGTTGTTTGGTCATCTTTCTACCAAGTTCTATTAGTTCAAACATTTATGGACTAGTAAAAGAATGGAAACCAATGGTTCCCAAACCATAGCCTAAGCAAATCAAACGAATCAAAAAGAAAGAATGTGTTATTGAGGGTTTTAGAAACATTCGGAATCGCATGATTCGTATGCTTGTGTTTATGTTGTTTGGTGATCTTTCTATCAAGTTCTACTAGTTCAAAGATTTTTGGACTAGAAAAAGAATAGAAACCAACGGTTCCCAAACCATAGCCTAGGCAAATCAAACGAATCAATAAGAAAGGTTGTGTTATTGAGAATTTGAGAAACATTCGGAATCGCCTGATTCGTATGATTGCGTTTGTGTTGTTTGGTCATCTTTCTACCAAGTTCTATTAGTTCAAACATTTATGGACTAGTAAAAGAATGGAAACAAACGGTTCCCAAACCATAGCCTAGGCAAATCAAGCGAATCAATAAGAAAGTTTGTGTTATTGAGAATTTGAGAAACATTCGGAATCTCATGATTCGTATGATTGTGTTTGTGTTGTTTGGTCATCTTTCTACCAAGTTCTATTAGTTCAAACATTTATGGACTAGTAAAAGAATGGAAACCAATGGTTCCCAAACCATAGCCTAAGCAAATCAAACGAATCAAAAAGAAAGGATGTGTTATTGAGGGTTTCAGAAACATTCGGAATCGCATGATTCGTATGCTTGTGTTTGTGTTGTTTGGTGATCTTTCTACCAAGTTCTATTAGTTCAAACATTTATGGACTAGAAAAAGAATGGAAACCAACGGTTCCCAAACCATAGCCTAGGCAAATCAAACCAATCAATAAGACAGGTTGTGTTATTGAGAATTTGAGAAACATTCGGAATCGCATGATTCGTATGCTTGTGTATGTGTTGTTTCGTGATCTTTCTATCAAGTTCTATTAGTTCAAACATTTATGGACTAGAAAAAGATTGGAACCCAACGGTTCCCAAACCATAGCCTAGGCAAATCAAACCAATCAATAAGACAGGTTGTGTTATTGAGAATTTGAGAAACATTCGGAATCGCATGATTCGTATGCTTGTGTTTGTGTTGTTTGGTGATCGTTCTACCAAGTTCTAATAGTTCAAACATTTATGGACTAGAAAAACAATGGAAACGAACGGTTCCCAAACGATAGCCTAGGCAAATCAAACGAATCAATAAGAAAGGTTGTGTTATTGAGAATTTGAGAAACATTCGGAATCGCATGATTCGTATGCTTGTGTTTGTGCTGTTTGGTGATCTTTCTTCCAAGTTCTATTAGTTCAAACATTTATGGACTAGAAAAAGAATGGAACCCAACGGTTCCCAAACCATAGCCTAGGCAAATCAAACCAATCAATAAGACAGGTTGTGTTATTGAGAATTTGAGAAACATTCGGAATCGCATGATTCGTATGCTTGTGTTTGTGTTGTTTGGTGATCGTTCTACCAAGTTCTAATAGTTCAAACATTTATGGACTAGAAAAAGAATGGAAACGAACGGTTCCTAAACGATACCCTAGGCAAATCAAACGAATCAATAAGAAAGGTTGTGTTATTGAGAATTTGAGAAACATTCGGAATCGCATGATTCGTATGCTTGTGTTTGTGCTGTTTGGTGATCTTTCTACCAAGTTCTATTAGTTCAAACATTTATGGACTAGAAAATGAATGGAAACCAACCGTTCCCAAACCATAGCCTAGGCAAATCAAACCAATCAATAAGACAGGTTGTGTTATTGAGAATTTGAGAAACATTCGGAATCGCATGATTCGTATGCTTGTGTTTATGTTGTTTGGTGATCTTTCTATCAAGTTCTATTAGTTCAAAGATTTTTGGACTAGAAAAAGAATAGAAACCAACGGTTCCCAAACCATGGCCTCGGCAAATCAAGCGAATCAATAAGAAAGTTTGTGTTATTGAGAATTTGAGAAACATTCGGAATCTCATGATTCGTATGATTGTGTTTGTGTTGTTTGGTCATCTTTCTACCAAGTTCTATTAGTTCAAACATTTATGGACTAGTAAAAGAATGGAAACCAATGGTTCCCAAACCATAGCCTAAGCAAATCAAACGAATCAAAAAGAAAGGATGTGTTATTGAGGGTTTGAGAAACATTCGGAATCGCATAATTCGTATGCTTGTGTTTATGTTGTTTGGTGATCTTTCTATCAAGTTCTATTAGTTCAAAGATTTTTGGACTAGAAAAAGAATAGAAACCAACGGTTCCCAAACCATAGCCTAGGCAAATCAAACGAATCAATAAGAAAGGTTGTGTTATTGACAATTTAAGAAACATTCGGAATCGCCTGATTCGTATGATTGTGTTTGTGTTGTTTGGTCATCTTTCTACCAAGTTCTATTAGTTCAAACATTTATGGACTAGTAAAAGAATGGAAACCAACGGTTCCCAAACCATAGCCTAGGCAAATCAAACTAATCAAAAAGAAAGGATGTGTTATTGAGAATTTGAGAAACATTCGGAATCGCATGATTCGTATGCTTGTGTTTGTGTTGTTTGGTGATCTTTCTACGAAGTTCTATTAGTTCAAACATTTATGGATTAGAAAAAGAATGGAAACCTACGGTTCCCAAACCCTAGGCAAATCAAACCAATCAATAAGACAGGTTGTGTTATTGAGAATTTGAGAAACATTCGGAATCGCATGATTCGTATGCTTATGTTGTTTGGTGATCTTTCTATCAAGTTCTATTAGTTCAAAGATTTTTGGACTAGAAAAAGAATAGAAACCAACGGTTCCCAAACCATAGCCTAGGCAAATCAAGCGAATCAATAAGAAAGTTTGTGTTATTGAGAATTTGAGAAACATTCGGAATCTCATGATTCGTATGATTGTGTTTGTGTTGTTTGGTCATCTTTCTACCAAGTTCTATTAGTTCAAACATTTATGGACTAGTAAAAGAATGGAAACCAATGGTTCCCAAACCATAGCCTAAGCAAATCAAACGAATCAAAAAGAAAGAATGTGTTATTGAGGGTTTTAGAAACTGATACGGGGATTAGCCGTCGGTGGCCCGATCTTCAACACCATAGACTCAAACAAAGGAACAATGGTCAGATTTGACTCGAAAATGAAAGAAACAACAAGGAAACGAATCAGAAATGAGGAAGAAACAAATGATAACAATGGAAACGAAGGATAGATTGATAATGGAAGGGATAACCCAACGAAACAACACAAAGACCCTCGTTGCTTTTAAAACGAGAACCAGAATGAATGATCGAAAGACCAACCCAATACAACCCTACACAAGAGGAGAACGCAGCTCCAAAAGCACAAGGAGGATGCTTGTGATCGGCTGCTAGCACCAATCCTCGACGGAATCGACACACACAATCACGAGCCAAGCTACAACCATCGAAACCGAACCCCTTCAAGAGGCACTCGGCCCCCTTAGGGAGAAACACTCTCCAAATCTGATTTCTAATCAAGGCTAGGCTAAAACTGCTGAAATTCAAAACTAACTATGGCTATTTATACTAAAATGCTAAATAAAAGAAATTACATTAAAAGCTAATAAAATGCTAATGGCCCAAAATAACAAGTGTGGCCCAAAACACAACTAGGCTGGAAATTGGCGTTTCACTCAGCTAGATATGCATCTTGGTCCTTGCAAAGGTTCTTCTTGGATGTCCTGGAATAATCCTTCATCATCCTCCCCTTCTTAAAGAAGATTCGTCCTCGAATCTTGAGTGTCGTCTACGTCAACATGGGGCTGGATGAAGTCGTTTGATCCACATGATTCTTCAGGCTCTTCATGATGTAGCTCCGAATATGTATAATCTGAAGAAGACATAATGCTACAACACTTTGCAATGTTAGAATGAAATCAAATCCTCACAAGTGTTTCGCTCATGTGTTTTCACTCTAAATCTGATTTTATGATGACCCTTCCATTGTATATGTGCTTGGCTTGGAACGACTACAAAACGAGGTTGGACACAAGAAAACTAAACACATAATCCCACAGAGAAACATACTTAGGCAATTGGCCTTATGTGACACAAAACAGAAACAAACGCATGACCCACAAACTGAAAGTTCAGAGAAATAGGATAGATATAAGAAGAACCCTTAAGAATGATCGAAAAACCCATGTTCGCACATGAACAAGAACCCAACGAAACAACTTAAAAACCCCTCTTTCTTCCATCCTACACACTCTAGACTCTTTGTTTGGATTTTTGTGGATGACTCTAAGGAATAAAAAGAAGAATAACGATGAAAAACTTACATGCTCGTGTGTGATTTACAACCCAAAGATGCGTTGTGGCTGGTTGGAGGGTGTCTTGGCTGGTGGCTGAGTAGGTGGCGGTTTAGGCTGATTTAGGGTGTGTTTGGTATGGGCAACAACCAGGCACAACATTTCTGCTCATCAAGGGGTTAGAAAACCAATTAAACACGAGAAAGTAAGGTATGAAAGACTAACCAAGAGATTTTGTTCTTGGTGACACAACCGACTCTTTTTTTGGGGTTTTCTGACTTAGAACGACTCCATGAACGACTCAACCATGGTGCTGGCAACCTGTAGCTCTGATACCAATTTGATACGGGGATTAGCCGTCGGTGGCCCGATCTTCAACACCATAGACTCAAACAAAGGAACAATGGTCAGATTTGACTCGAAAATGAAAGAAACAACAAGGAAACGAATCAGAAATGAGGAAGAAACAAATGATAACAATGGAAACGAAGGATAGATTGATAATGGAAGGGATAACCCAACGAAACAACACAAAGACCCTCGTTGCTTTTAAAACGAGAACCAGAATGAATGATCGAAAGACCAACCCAATACAACCCTACACAAGAGGAGAACGCAGCTCCAAAAGCACAAGGAGGATGCTTGTGATCGGCTGCTAGCACCAATCCTCGACGGAATCGACACACACAATCACGAGCCAAGCTACAACCATCGAAACCGAACCCCTTCAAGAGGCACTCGGCCCCCTTAGGGAGAAACACTCTCCAAATCTGATTTCTAATCAAGGCTAGGCTAAAACTGCTGAAATTCAAAACTAACTATGGCTATTTATACTAAAATGCTAAATAAAAGAAATTACATTAAAAGCTAATAAAATGCTAATGGCCCAAAATAACAAGTGTGGCCCAAAACACAACTAGGCTGGAAATTGGCGTTTCACTCAGCTAGATATGCATCTTGGTCCTTGCAAAGGTTCTTCTTGGATGTCCTGGAATAATCCTTCATCAGAAACATTCGGAATCGCATGATTCGTATGCTTGTGTTTATGTTGTTTGGTGATCTTTCTATCAAGTTCTACTAGTTCAAAGATTTTTGGACTAGAAAAAGAATAGAAACCAACGGTTCCCAAACCAAAGCCTAGGCAAATCAAACGAATCAATAAGAAAGGTTGTGTTATTGAGAATTTGAGAAACATTCGGAATCGCCTGATTCGTATGATTTCGTTTGTGTTGTTTGGTCATCTTTCTACCAAGTTCTATTAGTTCAAACATTTATGGACTAGTAAAAGAATGGAAACAAACGGTTCCCAAACCATAGCCTAGGCAAATCAAGCGAATCAATAAGAAAGTTTGTGTTATTGAGAATTTGAGAAACATTCGGAATCTCATGATTCGTATGATTGTGTTTGTGTTGTTTGGTCATCTTTCTACCAAGTTCTATTAGTTCAAACATTTATGGACTAGTAAAAGAATGGAAACCAATGGTTCCCAAACCATAGCCTAAGCAAATCAAACGAATCAAAAAGAAAGGATGTGTTATTGAGGGTTTGAGAAACATTCGGAATCGCATGATTCGTATGCTTGTGTTTATGTTGTTTGGTGATCTTTCTATCAAGTTCTATTAGTTCAAAGATTTTTGGACTAGAAAAAGAATAGAAACCAACGGTTCCCAAACCATAGCCTAGGCAAATCAAACGAATCAATAAGAAAGGTTGTGTTATTGAGAATTTGAGAAACATTCGGAATCGCCTGATTCGTATGATTGTGTTTGTGTTGTTTGGTCATCTTTCTACCAAGTTCTATTAGTTCAAACATTTATGGACTAGTAAAAGAATGGAAACCAAGGGTTCCCAAACCATAGCCTAGGCAAATCAAACTAATCAAAAAGAAAGGATGTGTTATTGAGAATTTGAGAAACATTTGGAATCGCATGATTCGTATGCTTGTGTTTGTGTTGTTTGGTGATCTTTCTACGAAGTTCTATTAGTTTAAACATTTATGGACTAGAAAAAGAATGGAAACCAACGGTTCCCAAACCATAGCCTAGGCAAATCAAACCAATCAATAAGACAGGTTGTGTTATTGAGAATTTGAGAAACATTCGGAATCGCATGATTCGTATGCTTGTGTTTGTGTTGTTTCGTGATCTTTCTACCAAGTTCTATTAGTTCAAACATTTATGGACCAGAAAAAGAATGGAAACGAACGGTTCCCAAACGATAGCTTAGGCAAATCAAACGAATCAATAAGAAAGGTTGTGTTATTGAGAATTTGAGAAACATTCGGAATCGCATGATTCGTATGCTTGTGTATGTGTTGTTTCGTGATCTTTCTATCAAGTTCTTTTAGTTCAAACATTTATGGACTAGAAAAAGAATGGAACCCAACGGTTCCCAAACCATAGCCTAGGCAAATCAAACCAATCAATAAGACAGGTTGAGTTATTGAGAATTTGAGAAACATTCGGAATCGCATGATTCGTATGCTTGTGTTTGTGTTGTTTGGTGATCGTTCTACGAAGTTCTATTAGTTCAAACATTTATGGACTAGAAAAAGAATGGAAACCAACGGTTCCCAAACCATAGCCTTGGCAAATCAAACCAACCAATAAGACAGGTTGTGTTATTGAGAATTTGAGAAACATTCGGAATCGCATGATTCGTATGCTTGTGTTTGTGTTGTTTGGTGATCGTTCTACCAAGTTCTAATAGTTCAAACATTTATGGACTAGAAAAAGAATGGAAACGAACGGTTCCCAAACGATAGCTTAGGCAAATCAAACGAATCAATAAGAAAGGTTGTGTTATTGAGAATTTGAGAAACATTCGGAATCGCATGATTCGTATGCTTTTGTTTGTGCTGTTTGGTGATCTTTCTACCAAGTTCTATTAGTTCAAACATTTATGCACTAGAAAAAGAATGGAACCCAACGGTTCCCAAACCATAGCCTAGGCAAATCAAACCAATCAATAAGACAGGTTGTGTTATTGAGAATTTGAGAAACATTCGGAATCACATGATTCGTATGCTTGTGTTTGTGTTGTTTGGTGATCGTTCTACCAAGTTCTAATAGTTCAAACATTTATGGACTAGAAAAAGAATGGAAACGAACGGTTCCCAAACGATTCCCTAGGCAAATCAAACGAATCAATAAGAAAGGTTGTGTTATTGAGAATTTGAGAAACATTCGGAATCGCATGATTCGTATGCTTGTGTTTGTGCTGTTTGGTGATCTTTCTACCAAGTTCTATTAGTTCAAACATTTATGCACTAGAAAAAGAATGGAACCCAACGGTTCCCAAACCATAGCCTAGGCAAATCAAACCAATCAATAAGACAGGTTGTGTTATTGAGAATTTGAGAAACATTCGGAATCACATGATTCGTATGCTTGTGTTTGTGTTGTTTGGTGATCGTTCTACCAAGTTCTAATAGATCAAACATTTATGGACTAGAAAAAGAATGGAAACGAACGGTTCCCAAACGATTCCCTAGGCAAATCAAACGAATCAATAAGAAAGGTTGTGTTATTGAGAATTTGAGAAACATTCGGAATCGCATGATTCGTATGCTTGTGTTTGTGCTGTTTGGTGATCTTTCTACCAAGTTCTATTAGTTCAAACATTTATGGACTAGAAAATGAATGGAAACCAACCGTTCCCAAACCATAGCCTAGGCAAATCAAACCAATCAAGAAGACAGGTTGTGTTATCGAGAATTTGAGAAACATTCGGAATCGCATGATTCGTATGCTTGTGTTTGTGTTGTTTCGTGATCTTTCTATCAAGTTCTATTAGTTCAAACATTTATGGACTAGAAAAAGAATGGAACCCAACGGTTCCCAAACCATAGCCTAGGCAAATCAAACCAATCAATAAGACAGGTTGTGTTATTGAGAATTTGAGAAACATTCGGAATCGCATGATTCGTATGCTTGTGTATGTGTTGTTTCGTGATCTTTCTATCAAGTTCTATTAGTTCAAACATTTATGGACTAGAAAAAGAATGGAAACCAACGGTTCCCAAACCATAGCCTAGGCAAATCAAACCAATCAATAAGACAGGTTGTGTTATCGAGAATTTGAGAAACATTCGGAAGCGCATGATTTGTATGCTTGTGTTTGTGTTGTTTGGTGATCTTTCTACCAAGTTCTAATAGTTCAAACATTTATGGACTAGAAAAAGAATGGAAACGAACGGTTCCCAAACCATAGCCTAGGCAAATCAAACCAATCAATAAGACAGGTTGTGTTATATAGGAATTTGAGAAACATTCGGAATCGCATGATTCGTATGCTTGTGTTTGTGCTGTTTGGTGATCTTTCTACCAAGTTCTATTAGTTCAAACATTTATGGACTAGAAAATGAATGGAAACCAACCGTTCCCAAACCATAGCCTAGGCAAATCAAACCAATCAATAAGACAGGTTGTGTTATTGAGAATTTGAGAAACATTCGGAATCGCATGATTCGTATGCTTGTGTATGTGTTGTTTCGTGATCTTTCTATCAAGTTCTATTAGTTCAAACATTTATGGACTAGAAAAAGAATGGAAACCAACGGTTCCCAAACCATAGCCTAGGCAAATCAAACCAATCAATAAGACAGGTTGTGTTATATAGGAATTTGAGAAACATTCGGAATCGCATGATTCGTATGCTTGTGTTTGTGCTGTTTGGTGATCTTTCTACCAAGTTCTATTAGTTCAAACATTTATGGACTAGAAAATGAATGGAAACCAACCGTTCCCAAACCATAGCCTAGGCAAATCAAACCAATCAATAAGACAGGTTGTGTTATTGAGAATTTGAGAAACATTCGGAATCGCATGATTCGTATGCTTGTGTTTATGTTGTTTGGTGATCTTTCTATCAAGTTTTATTAGTTCAAAGATTTTTGGACTAGAAAGAGAATAGAAACCAACGGTTCCCAAACCATAGCCTAGGCAAATCAAGCGAATCAATAAGAAAGTTTGTGTTATTGAGAATTTGAGAAACATTCGGAATCTCATGATTCGTATGATTGTGTTTGTGTTGTTTGGTCATCTTTCTACCAAGTTCTATTAGTTCAAACATTTATGGACTAGTAAAAGAATGGAAACCAATGGTTCCCAAACCATAGCCTAAGCAAATCAAACGAATCAAAAAGAAAGGATGTGTTATTGAGGGTTTGAGAAACATTCGGAATCGCATGATTCGTATGCTTGTGTTTATGTTGTTTGGTGATCTTTCTATCAAGTTCTATTAGTTCAAAGATTTTTGGACTAGAAAAAGAATTGAAACCAACGGTTCCCAAACCATAGCCTAGGCAAATCAAACGAATCAATAAGAAAGGTTGTGTTATTGAGAATTTGAGAAACATTCGGAATCGCCTGATTCGTATGATTGTGTTTGTGTTGTTTGGTCATCTTTCTACCAAGTTCTATTAGTTCAAACATTTATGGACTAGTAAAAGAATGGAAACCAACGGTTCCCAAACCATAGCCTAGGCAAATCAAACTAATCAAAAAGAAAGGATGTGTTATTGAGAATTTGAGAAACATTCGGAATCGCATGATTCGTATGCTTGTGTTTGTGTTGTTTGGTGATCTTTCTACCAAGTTCTATTAGTTCAAACATTTATGGACTAGAAAAAGAATGGAAACCAACGGTTCCCAAACCATAGCCTAGGCAAATCAAACCAATCAATAAGACAGGTTGTGTTATTGAGAATTTGAGAAACATTCGGAATCGCATGATTCGTATCCTTGTGTTTGTGTTGTTTGGTGATCTTTCTACCAAGTTCTAATGGTTCAAACATTTATGGACTAGAAAAAGAATGGAAACGAACGGTTCCCAAACGATAGCTTAGGCAAATCAAACGAATCAATAAGAAAGGTTGTGTTATTGAGAATTTGAGAAACATTCGGAATTGCATGATTCGTATGCTTGTGTTTGTGCTGTTTGGTGATCTTTCTACCAAGTTCTATTAGTTCAAACATTTATGGACTAGAAAAAGAATGGAAACCAACCGTTCCCAAACCATAGCCTAGGCAAATCAAACCAATCAATAAGACAGGTTGTGTTATTGAGAATTTGAGAAACATTCGGGATCGCTTGATTCGTATGCTTGTGTATGTGTTGTTTCGTGATCTTTCTATCAAGTTCTATTAGTTCAAACATTTATGAACTAGAAAAAGAATGGAAACCAACGGTTCCCAAACCATAGCCTAGGCAAATCAAACCAATCAATAAGACAGGTTGTGTTATCGAGAATTTGAGAAACATTCGGAAGCGCATGATTTGTATGCTTGTGTTTGTGTTGTTTGGTGATCTTTCTACCAAGTTCTAATAGTTCAAACACTTATGGACTAGAAAAATAATGGAAACGAACGGTTCCCAAACGATTCCCTAGGCAAATCAAACGAATCAATAAGAAAGGTTGTTTTATTGAGAATTTGAGAAACATTCGGAATCGCATGATTCGTATGCTTGTGTTTGTGCTGTTTGGTGATCTTTCTACCAACTCTATTAGTTCAAACATTTATGGACTAGAAAATGAATGGAAACCAACCGTTCCCAAACCATAGCCTAGGCAAATCAAACCAATCAATAAGACAGGTTGTGTTATTGAGAATTTGAGAAACATTCGGAATCGCATGATTCGTATGCTTGTGTTTGTGTTGTTTGGTGATCGTTCTATCAAGTTCTATTAGTTCAAAGATTTTTGGACTAGAAAAAGAATGGAAACCAACGGTACCCAAACCATAGCCTAGGCAAATCAAACGAATCAAAAAGAAAGGTTGTGTTATTGAGAATTTGAGAAACATGCGGAATTGCATGATTCGTATGCTTGTGTTTGTGTTGTTTGGTGATCTTTCTACCAAGTTCTATTAGTTCAAACATTTATGGACTAGAAAAAGAATGGAAACCAACGGTTCCCAATCCATAGCCTAGGTAAATCAAACCATTCAATAAGAAAGGTTGTGTTATTGAGAATTTGAGAAACATTCGGAATCGCATGATTCGTATGCTTGTGTTTGCGTTGTTTGGTGATCTTTTTATAGAGTTCCATTAGTTCAAAGATTTTAGGACTAGAAAAAGAATGGAAACCAACGGTTCCCAATCCATAGCCTAGGTAAGTCAAACCAATCAATAAGAAAGGTTATGTTATTGAGAATTTGAGAAACATTCGGAATCGCATGATTCGTATGCTTGTGTTTGCGTTGTTTGGTGATCTTTCTACCAAGTTTCATTAGTTCAAACATTTATGGACTAGAAAAAGAATGGAAACCAACGGTTCCCAATCCATAGCCTAGGTAAATCAAACCATTCAATAAGAAAGGTTGTGTTATTGAGAATTTGAGAAACATTCGGAATCGCATGATTCGTATGCTTGTGTTTGCGTTGTTTGGTGATCTTTTTATAGAGTTCCATTAGTTCAAAGATTTTAGGACTAGAAAAAGAATGGAAACCAACGGTTCCCAAACCATAGCCTAGGCAAATCAAACGAATCAAAAAGAAAGGTTGTGTTATTGAGAATTTGAGAAACATGCGGAATTGCATGATTCGTATGCTTGTGTTTGTGTTGTTTGGTGATCTTTCTACCAAGTTCTATTAGTTCAAACATTTATGGACTAGAAAAAGAATGGAACTCAACGGTTCCCAAACCATAGCCTAGGCAAATCAAACCAATCAATAAGAAAGGTTGTGTTATTGAGAATTTGAGAAACATTCGGAATCGCATGATTTTTATGCTTGTGTTTGTGTTGTTTGGTGATCTTTCTACCAAGTTTCATTAGTTCAAACATTTATGGACTAGAAAAAGAATGGAAACCAACGGTTCCCAAACCATAGCTTAGGTAAGTCAAACCAATCAATAAGAAAGGTTATGTTATTGAGAATTTGAGAAACATTCGGAATCGCATGATTCGTATGCTTGTGTTTGCGTTGTTTGGTGATCTTTCTACCAAGTTTCATTAGTTCAAACATTTATGGACTAGAAAAAGAATGGAAACCAACGGTTCCCAATCCATAGCCTAGGTAAATCAAACAATTCAATAAGAAAGGTTGTGTTATTGAGAATTTGAGAAACATTCGGAATCGCATGATTCGTATGCTTGTGTTTGCGTTGTTTGGTGATCTTTTTATAGAGTTCCATTAGTTCAAAGATTTTAGGACTAGAAAAAGAATGGAAACCAACGGTTCCCAAACCATAGCCTAGGCAAATCAAACGAATCAAAAAGAAAGGATGTGTTATTGAGAATTTGAGAAACATTCGGAATCGCATGATTCGTATGCTTGTGTTTGTGTTGTTTGGTGATCTTTTTATAGAGTTCCATTAGTTCAAAGATTTTAGGACTAGAAAAAGAATGGAAACCAACGGTTCCCAAACCATAGCCTAGGTAAATCAAACCAATCTATAAGAAAGGTTGTGTTATTGAGAATTTGAGAAACATTCGGAATCGCATGATTCGTATGCTTGTGTTTGTGTTGTTTGGTGATCTTTCTATAGAGTTCCATTAGTTCAAAGATTTTTGAACTAGAAAAAGAATGGAAACCAACGGTTCCCAAACCATAGCCTAGGCAAATCAAACAAATCAAAAAGAAAGGATGTGTTATTGAGAATTTGAGAAACATTCGGAATCGCATGGTTCGTATGCTTGTGTTTGTGTTGTTTGGTGATCTTTCTATAGAGTTCTATTAGTTCAAACATTTTTGGACTAGAAAAAGAATGGAACCAACGGTTCCCAAACCATAGCCTAGGCAAATCAAACGAATCAAAAAGAAAGGTTGTGTTATTGAGAATTTGAGAAACATGCGGAATCGCATGCTTCATATGCTTGTTCTTGTGATGTTTGGTGAACTTTCTAACAAGTTCTATTAGTTCAAACATTTATGGACTAGAAAAAGAATGGAAACCAACGGTTCCCAAACCATAGCCTAGGCAAATCAAACCAATCAATAAGAAAGGTTGTGTTATTGACAATTTGAGAAACATTCGGAATCGCATGATTCGTATGCTTGTGTTTGTGTTGTTTGGTAATCTTTCTATAGAGTTCCATTAGTTCAAAGATTTTTGGACTAGAAAAAGAATGGAAACCAACGGTTCCCAAACCATAGCCTAGGCAAATCAAACGAATCAAAAAGAAAGGATGTGTTATTGAGAATTTGAGAAACATTCGGAATCGCATGATTCGTATGCTTGTGTTTGTGTTGTTTGGTGATCTTTTTATAGAGTTCCATTAGTTCAAAGATTTTAGGACTAGAAAAAGAATGGAAACCAACGGTTCCCAAACCATAGCCTAGGCAAATCAAACGAATCAAAAAGAAAGGATGTGTTATTGAGAATTTGAGAAACATTCGGAATCGCATGATTCGTATGCTTGTGTTTGTGTTGTTTGGTGATCTTTCTACCAAGTTTCTTTAGTTCAAACATTTATGGACTAGAAAAAGAATGGAAACCAACGGTTCCCAAACCATAGCCTAGGTAAATCAAACCAATCAATAAGAAAGGTTGTGTTATGGAGAATTTGAGAAACATTCGGAATCGCATGATTCGTATGCTTGTGTTTGTGTTGTTTGGTGATCTTTCTACCTAGTTTCATTAGTTCAAACATTTATGGACTAGAAAAATAATGGAAACCAACGGTTCCCAAACCATAGCCTAGGCAAATCAAACGAATCAAAAAGAAAGGTTGTGTTATTGAGAATTTGAGAAACATTCGGAATTTCGTGATTCGTATGCCTGTGTTTGTGTTGTTTGGTGATATTTCTATCAAGTTTTATTAGTTCAAAGATTTTTGGACTAGAAAAAGAATGGAAACCAACGGTTTCCAAACCATAGCCTAGGCAAATCAAACGAATCAAACAGAAAGGTTGTGTTATTGAGAATTTGAGAAACATGCGGAATCGCATGATTCGTATGCTTGTGTTTGTGTTGTTTGGTGATCTTTCTACCAAGTTTCTTTAGTTCAAACATTTATGGACTAGAAAAAGAATGGAAACCAACGGTTCCCAAACCATAGCCTAGGTAAATCAAACCAATCAATAAGAAAGGTTGTGTTATTGAGAATTTGAGAAACATTCGGAATCGCATGATTCGTATGCTTGTGTTTGTGTTGTTTGGTGATCTTTCTATAGAGTTCCATTAGTTCAAAGATTTTTGGACTAGAAAAAGAATGGAAACCAACGGTTCCCAAACCATACCCTAGGCAAATCAAACAAATCAAAAAGAAAGGATGTGTTATTGAGAATTTGAGAAACATTCGGAATCGCATGGTTCGTATGCTTGTGTTTGTGTTGTTTGGTGATCTTTCTACCAAGTTCTATTAGTTCAAACATTTATGGACTAGAAAAAGAATGGAACCAACGGTTCCCAAACCATAGCCTAGGCAAATCAAACGAATCAAAAAGAAAGGTTGTGTTATTGAGAATTTGAGAAACATGCGGAATCGCATGCTTCGTATGCTTGTGCTTGTGATGTTTGGTGAACTTTCTAACAAGTTCTATTAGTTCAAACATTTATGGACTAGAAAAAAAACGGAAACCAACGGTTCCCAAACCATAGCCTAGGCAAATCAAACCAATCAATAAGAAAGGTTGTGTTATTGAGAATTTGAGAAACATTCGGAATCGCATGATTCGTATGCTTGTGTTGGTGTTGTTTGGTGATCTTTCTATCAAGTTCTATTAGTTTAAAGATTTTTTTACGAGAAAAAGAATGGAAACCAACGGTTCCCAAACCATAGCCTAGGCAAATCAAACCAATCAATAAGAAAGGTTGTGTTATTGAGAGTTTGAGAAACATTAGGAATCGCATGATTCGTATGCTTGTGTTTGTGTTGTTTGGTGATCTTTCTACCAAGTTCTATTGGTTCAAACATTTATGGACTAGAAAAAGAATGGAGACCAACGGTTCCCAAACCATAGCCTAGGCAAATCAAACCAATCAATAAGAAAGGTTGTGTTATTGAGAATTTGAGAAACATTCGGAATCGCATGATTCGTATGCTTGTGTTTGTGTTGTTTGGTGATCTTTCTATAGAGTTCCATTAGTTCAAAGATTTTTGGACTAGAAAAAGAATGGAAACCAACGGTTCCCAAACCATAGCCTAGGCAAATCAAACGAATCAAAAAGAAAGGATGTGTTATTGAGAATTTGAGAAACATTCGGAATCGCATGGTTCGTATGCTTGTGTTTGTGTAGTTTGGTGATCTTTCTACCAAGTTCTATTAGTTCAAACATTTATGGACTAGAAAAAGAATGGAAACCAACGGTTCCCAAACCATAGCCTAGGCAAATCAAACCAATCAATAAGAAAGGTTGTGTTATTGAGAATTTGAGAAACATTCGGAATCGCATGATTCGTATGCTTGTGTTTGTGTTGTTCCGTGATCTTTTTATAGAGTTCCATTAGTTCAAAGATTTTAGGACTAGAAAAAGAATGGAAACCAACGGTTCCCAAACCATAGCCTAGGTAAATCAAACCAATCAATAAGAAAGGTTGTGTTATTGAGAATTTGAGAAACATTCGGAATCGCATGATTCGTATGCTTGTGTTTGTGTTGTTTGGTGATCTTTCTATAGAGTTCCATTAGTTCAAAGATTTTTGGACTAGAAAAAGAATGGAAACCAACGGTTCCCAAACCATAGCCTAGGCAAATCAAACAAATCAAAAAGAAATGATGTGTTTTTGAGAATTTGAGAAACATTCGGAATCGCATGGTTCGTATGCTTGTGTTTGTGTTGTTTGGTGATCTTTCTATAGAGTTCTATTAGTTCAAACATTTTTGGACTAGAAAAAGAATGGAACCAACGGTTCCCAAACCATAGCCTAGGCAAATCAAATGAATCAAAAAGAAAGGTTGTGTTATTGAGAATTTGAGAAACATGCGGAATCGCATGCTTCGTATGCTTGTGCTTGTGATGTTTGGTGAACTTTCTAACAAGTTCTATTAGTTCAAACATTTATGGACTAGAAAAAGAATGGAAACCAACGGTTCCCAAACCATAGCCTAGGCAAATCAAACCAATCAATAAGAAAGGTTGTGTTATTGACAATTTGAGAAACATTCGGAATCGCATGATTCGTATGCTTGTGTTTGTGTTGTTTGGTAATCTTTCTATAGAGTTCCATTAGTTCAAAGATTTTTGGACTAGAAAAACAATGGAAACCAACGGTTCCCAAACCATAGCCTAGGCAAATCAAACGAATCAAAAAGAAAGGATGTGTTATTGAGAATTTGAGAAACATTCGGAATCGCATGATTCGTATGCTTGTGTTTGTGTTGTTTGGTGATCTTTTTATAGAGTTCCATTAGTTCAAAGATTTTAGGACTAGAAAAAGAATGGAAACCAACGGTTCCCAAACCATAGCCTAGGCAAATCAAACGAATCAAAAAGAAAGGATGTGTTATTGAGAATTTGAGAAACATTCGGAATCGCATGATTCGTATGCTTGTGTTTGTGTTGTTTGGTGATCTTTCTACCAAGTTTCTTTAGTTCAAACATTTATGGACTAGAAAAAGAATGGAAACCAACGGTTCCCAAACCATAGCCTAGGTAAATCAAACCAATCAATAAGAAAGGTTGTGTTATGGAGAATTTGAGAAACATTCGGAATCGCATGATTCGTATGCTTGTGTTTGTGTTGTTTGGTGATCTTTCTACCAAGTTTCATTAGTTAAAACATTTATGGACTAGAAAAAGAATGGAAACCAACGGTTCCCAAACCATAGCCTAGGCAAATCAAATGAATCAAAAAGAAAGGTTGTGTTATTGAGAATTTGAGAAACATGCGGAATCGCATGCTTCGTATGCTTGTGCTTGTGATGTTTGGTGAACTTTCTAACAAGTTCTATTAGTTCAAACATTTATGGACTAGAAAAAGAATGGAAACCAACGGTTCCCAAACCATAGCCTAGGCAAATCAAACCAATCAATAAGAAAGGTTGTGTTATTGACAATTTGAGAAACATTCGGAATCGCATGATTCGTATGCTTGTGTTTGTGTTGTTTGGTAATCTTTCTATAGAGTTCCATTAGTTCAAAGATTTTTGGACTAGAAAAACAATGGAAACCAACGGTTCCCAAACCATAGCCTAGGCAAATCAAACGAATCAAAAAGAAAGGATGTGTTATTGAGAATTTGAGAAACATTCGGAATCGCATGATTCGTATGCTTGTGTTTGTGTTGTTTGGTGATCTTTCTACCAAGTTTCTTTAGTTCAAACATTTATGGACTAGAAAAAGAATGGAAACCAACGGTTCCCAAACCATAGCCTAGGCAAATCAAACCAATCAATAAGAAAGGTTGTGTTATTGACAATTTGAGAAACATTCGGAATCGCATGATTCGTATGCTTGTGTTTGTGTTGTTTGGTAATCTTTCTATAGAGTTCCATTAGTTCAAAGATTTTTGGACTAGAAAAACAATGGAAACCAACGGTTCCCAAACCATAGCCTAGGCAAATCAAACGAATCAAAAAGAAAGGATGTGTTATTGAGAATTTGAGAAACATTCGGAATCGCAGGATTCGTATGCTTGTGTTTGTGTTGTTTGGTGATCTTTTTATAGAGTTCCATTAGTTCAAAGATTTTAGGACTAGAAAAAGAATGGAAACCAACGGTTCCCAAACCATAGCCTAGGCAAATCAAACGAATCAAAAAGAAAGGTTGTGTTATTGAGAATTTGAGAAACATGCGGAATCGCATGCTTCGTATGCTTGTGCTTGTGATGTTTGGTGAACTTTCTAACAAGTTCTATTAGTTCAAACATTTATGGACTAGAAAAAGAACGGAAACCAACGGTTCCCAAACCATAGCCTAGGCAAATCAAACCAATCAAAAAGAAAGGTTGTGTTATTGAGAATTTGAGAAACATGCGGAATCGCATGCTTCGTATGCTTGTGCTTGTGATGTTTGGTGAACTTTCTACCAAGTTCTATTAGTTCAAACATTTATGGACTAGAAAAAGAATGGAACCAACGGTTCCCAAACCATAGCCTAGGCAAATCAAACGAATCAAAAAGAAAGGTTGTGTTATTGAGAATTTGAGAAACATGCGGAATCGCATGCTTCGTATGCTTGTGCTTGTGATGTTTGGTGAACTTTCTAACAAGTTCTATTAGTTCAAACATTTATGGACTAGAAAAAGAACGGAAACCAACGGTTCCCAAACCATAGCCTAGGCAAATCAAACCAATCAATAAGAAAGGTTGTGTTATTGAGAATTTGAGAAACATTCGGAATCGCATGATTCGTATGCTTGTGTTGGTGTTGTTTGGTGATCTTTCTATCAAGTTCTATTAGTTTAAAGATTTTTTTACGAGAAAAAGAATGGAAACCAACGGTTCCCAAACCATAGCCTAGGCAAATCAAACCAATCAATAAGAAAGGTTGTGTTATTGAGAGTTTGAGAAACATTAGGAATCGCATGATTCGTATGCTTGTGTTTGTGTTGTTTGGTGATCTTTCTACCAAGTTCTATTGGTTCAAACATTTATGGACTAGAAAAAGAATGGAGACCAACGGTTCCCAAACCATAGCCTAGGCAAATCAAACCAATCAATAAGAAAGGTTGTGTTATTGAGAATTTGAGAAACATTCGGAATCGCATGATTCGTATGCTTGTGTTTGTGTTGTTTGGTGATCTTTCTATAGAGTTCCATTAGTTCAAAGATTTTTGGACTAGAAAAAGAATGGAAACCAACGGTTCCCAAACCATAGCCTAGGCAAATCAAACGAATCAAAAAGAAAGGATGTGTTATTGAGAATTTGAGAAACATTCGGAATCGCATGGTTCGTATGCTTGTGTTTGTGTAGTTTGGTGATCTTTCTACCAAGTTCTATTAGTTCAAACATTTATGGACTAGAAAAAGAATGGAAACCAACGGTTCCCAAACCATAGCCTAGGCAAATCAAACCAATCAATAAGAAAGGTTGTGTTATTGAGAATTTGAGAAACATTCGGAATCGCATGATTCGTATGCTTGTGTTTGTGTTGTTCCGTGATCTTTTTATAGAGTTCCATTAGTTCAAAGATTTTAGGACTAGAAAAAGAATGGAAACCAACGGTTCCCAAACCATAGCCTAGGTAAATCAAACCAATCAATAAGAAAGGTTGTGTTATTGAGAATTTGAGAAACATTCGGAATCGCATGATTCGTATGCTTGTGTTTGTGTTGTTTGGTGATCTTTCTATAGAGTTCCATTAGTTCAAAGATTTTTGGACTAGAAAAAGAATGGAAACCAACGGTTCCCAAACCATAGCCTAGGCAAATCAAACAAATCAAAAAGAAAGGATGTGTTATTGAGAATTTGAGAAACATTCGGAATCGCATGATTCGTATGCTTGTGTTTGTGTTGTTTGGTGATCTTTTTATAGAGTTCCATTAGTTCAAAGATTTTAGGACTAGAAAAAGAATGGAAACCAACGGTTCCCAAACCATAGCCTAGGCAAATCAAACGAATCAAAAAGAAAGGATGTGTTATTGAGAATTTGAGAAACATTCGGAATCGCATGATTCGTATGCTTGTGTTTGTGTTGTTTGGTGATCTTTCTACCAAGTTTCTTTAGTTCAAACATTTATGGACTAGAAAAAGAATGGAAACCAACGGTTCCCAAACCATAGCCTAGGTAAATCAAACCAATCAATAAGAAAGGTTGTGTTATGGAGAATTTGAGAAACATTCGGAATCGCATGATTCGTATGCTTGTGTTTGTGTTGTTTGGTGATCTTTCTACGTGTTTCATTAGTTAAAACATTTATGGACTAGAAAAATAATGGAAACCAACGGTTCCCAAACCATAGCCTAGGCAAATCAAACGAATCAAAAAGAAAGGTTGTGTTATTGAGAATTTGAGAAACATTCGGAATTTCGTGATTCGTATGCCTGTGTTTGTGTTGTTTGGTGATATTTCTATCAAGTTTTATTAGTTCAAAGATTTTTGGACTAGAAAAAGAATGGAAACCAACGGTTTCCAAACCATAGCTGATACGGGGTTAGCCGTGTGGATGCCCGATCTTCGACGTTCACGACTCAACAAGGAAAACACAAGGAAACAATGGTTAGAATTGAATGGAACGAAACTGGAAATGATGAACTCGACTCAACAAGAGGAAAAACGACACAACAAAGAAGCAAACTGAAATGAAGAAACGAAAAGGGAAATTGATAGAAACGACGAGAAGGATAACCCTTCGAGACAACTATTAAACCCCTGGTATGTATTTCAACCAGAATCCTAATAGAATGGACGAAGAACCAACCTTGTACAATCCTACACAACAAGGCGACACCTTGAAGCACAGGAAGGGGGCTCGTGATCGTTGATAAGCACCAAGCTTCGTAGAGGATTGACACAAATCAAACAAACCAAGCGGCGATTCACACACTCAATGAAGCAAAGCTTCAAACTCTCTCTTTTCAAGAGAAAACGATTTCTATATTCTGAATTGTCTAAGTGTTCCAAACCATCAAAACAATACTTATATGTCTCACTTCTGGAAATAAAAGAAATAATTAAAAAGGTCTAATTAATTCTAAGATAGATAGGCCCAAAACAGCATAATAGGCCCAAAATGAAACAAACACTCTTGGGTGCCTAAAATAGGCGTCGGTGCCCAAACGAGGCACACTCGCAGCGCCGGTGCCCAAACGAGGCACACCCGCAGCGCCGGTGCCCAATCGCGGCACTCATGCGACGTCGCTTGTGCCTTGGCTCTCTTCATGGGTGGCGCCCACACTTGCTAGGCACACAGCCTTGGCACATGGCTCCATGCTCGCTCTCGCCTCCTTAGCACAAATGAAACACACAAAGGCATGCATTCCACTTTGTAGCTTCTTAGCTCGGGATCTAGTGATTGGCCCCTCAAAGAGTGTTGGGGCGCTTGGAGGAGGCTGACTGGATGATCCTTCATCAACCTCCCCTTCTTGGAAAGGATTCGACCCCGAATCCAAGTCTTCATCAAGAGCAAGGTATGGCGTGAGATCAGCGACGTTGAAAGTTGCGCTTACACCATAATCACCGGGCAGCTCCAGCTTGTATGCATTGTCCCCGATCCTCTTAAGCACCTTGAAAGGTCCATCTCCTCGAGGGGACAGCTTGTTCTTCCTTTGCTCCGGGAATCTCTCTTTCCTCAAATGAACCCACACCAAGTCTCCGGGCTGGAAAACAACGTGGCGCCTCCCATGGTTCGCTCTCCTTGCATTGTACTCGGCCTTTTGCTCCAACTTCAGTTTGGTGCGAGCATGCAATTCCCTAATAAACTCCACATGTTTTCCTGCGTCAAAGTGCTCATTTTCCCTCATTGGCAATGGGGTAAGATCTAGTGGGGTGAGAGGGTTAGTACCATAAACACATTCAAATGGAGTCAATTTAGTAGAAGAATGAACAATCCTGTTATATGCAAACTCCACATGAGGTAAGGCCTCTTCCCACATCTTCAAGTTCTTCCTAATTATGGCCCTAAGAATCGTAGCTAGTGTCCTATTGGTGACCTCGGTTTGCCCATCAGTTTGAGGGTGACTAGAGGTAGAAAACAGCAACTTAGTTCCTAGTTTACTCCATAAGGTTCTCCAAAAGTGGCTAAGGAACTTAGTATCTCGGTCACTAACTATGGTTTTAGGAACCCCATGCAATCTGACTATCTCCCTAAAGAATAATCCAGCCACATTAGTAGCATCGTCGGTCTTATGACATGCTATAAAATGTGCCATCTTACTAAACCTATCCACTACAACCATGATTGAATCCCTCCCCTTCTTAGTCCTAGGCAACCCAACTATAAAGTCCATAGAAAGGTCCTCCCAAGGGGCTGTAGGCGTGGGCAATGGTGTGTAAAGTCCATGTGGCATAAGTCTAGATTTAGCCCTAAGACAGTCCATGCATCTTTTAACTACATTCTCAACATCCCTAAGCATGTGTGGCCAATAGAAATGAGTCCTAAGAGTGTGATAAGTTTTGTCCCTCCCAAAATGCCCCATTAGGCCGCCCCTATGGGCTTCCTCAACAAGCAGCAAACGCAATGAACAACGAGGTATGCAAACTTTATCAACTAGAAAAAGAAAGCCATCATGCAAATAGTATTTCTCAACACAATTCTTTTCAAGACAAGCCTTAAACGCATCACCAAAATCAAGATCAGTTTCATATAACTCACGAATATAAGTAAATCCTAATACTCTAGAGTCTAATGAAACAAGCAAAGTGTGGCGTCTAGACAAGGCATCAGCTACAACATTATCTTTTCCTCTTTTAAACTTAATCATATAAGGGAATGTTTCAATGAATTCCATCCATCTACCATGCCTCCTATCCATTTTATCTTGACTTTTAAAGTGTTTCAAGGATTCATTGTCAGTTTTAAGCACAAATTCCCTAGGCCAAAGATAATGCTGCCATGTTTTAAGCACTCGATACAAAGCATACAACTCTTTATCATAGGTCGAGTAGTTTAAACATGCACCTTTTAATTTCTCAGAAAAGAAGGCGATAGGTTTACCTTCTTGCATAAGCACGCCCCCTATGCCGACTCCACTTGCATCACACTCCACCTCAAACGGTCGTGTGAAGTCAGGCAACACCAATAGCGGGGCTTGCGTCAACTTCAGCTTGAGAGTCTCGAAGGCTCTCTCCTGGGCACGCCCCCACTTGAACTCACTTCTCTTCTTTGTAATTTCTGTCAATGGGGCTGCAATGGTGCTAAAATCCTTGACAAACCTCCTATAGAAGCTCGCCAGCCCATGGAAACTCCGCACCTGGCCAATAGTAGTTGGCGTGGGCCACTCGTTTATGGCCTTGATCTTGGCCTCATCCACTTGCAATCCCTGCGAGCTAACCACAAAACCAAGAAAGGTAACAGTAGTAGTACATAACTCACACTTTTTCAAATTCGCAAACAAGTGTTCAAGACGCAAGGTATTAAGCACATCTCTCAAATGACACTCATGCTCCTCTAGGGACTTACTATACACTAATATGTCATCAAAATAGACCACTACAAATTTCCCTATATAATGTCGCAATACATGGTTCATGAGACGCATGAATGTACTAGGGGCGTTCGTGAGCCCGAATGGCATAACGAGCCATTCATAGAGACCAAACTTGGTCTTGAAGGCTGTTTTCCACTCGTCCCCCTCCCTCATACGAATCTGGTGGTATCCACTTTTTAAATCAATTTTTGAGAAAATGGTGGATCCATGCAGTTCGTCTAGCATATCATCAAGACGAGGAATGGGGTGCCTATACTTTACCGTGATGTTATTAATGGCCCTGCAATCGACACACATTCTCCATGTGTTGTCTTTCTTGGGTACTAATAACACCGGTACAGCACAAGGGCTCATACTCACCCTAATGTATCCCTTATCCAAGAGCTCTTGGACTTGGGATTGGACCTCTTGGGTCTCCTGGGGGTTCATACGGTAAGCTGGCCTGTTTGGCAAAGACGCCCCGGGAATGAGATCAATTTGATGCTCGATTCCTCTAATTGGGGGTAGGCCAGCCGGTATCTCGTCGGGGAATACGTCCTTGTACTCCTCGATGAGCCCCAAAATGCGTGGGGGCAGTGAAGCTCGAAGCTCTTCACTTAACAAGCTCAGCTCCTTGCATAAGAGCATAAGCGTTGTTTCCCCATCCAAAAACTCGTCTTCCAGCTCCCTCTTGGAAGCCAAAAGAGCGGAGGGAGGTGTAGGGCTGAGAGGTTGGCTCGTCTTACCCCGAGCTTTCTCTTCCTTCCCATTCTCTCCCTCAAGGTCAGAACATACCTTCTTACCTTGACGCTTCCGATCCCACTCCTCCGAGACCTGCGTAGGCGTCATGGGCTTAAGGACTATGGTCTGGCCGTTGTGGGTGAAGGTGTTTCGGTTGGTGAATCCATCGTGCACAACCTTCCTGTCGTATTGCCATGGACGACCTAATAGAATATGACAAGCCTGCATAGGTACTACATCACAAAGAACATTATCCTCATAACGTCCTAGTTTAATAGAAACCTTTACTTGCCTTTGCACTTTCAATTCACCACAGTCATTCATCCAATGCAACTTATAGGGTCTAGGGTGATGAGTCATAGGTAATTGCAGTTTGTTAACCATCTCTAAGCTAGCAATGTTACAACAACTACCACTATCTATGATCATGTTACAAACCTTCCCTTTAATCAAGCACCTAGTATGAAACAAGTTCTCTCTTTGATTATCATCGCATGCTTGTGGTTTAATATGCAATGTCCTCCTAGCAATAAGAGATTCACCAGATTCATACTCAATTTCATCTTCAACATTATCATTTTCATGCAAATCATCATTAGGCTCGTTTTCATGCTCACTTTCAGATTCATATTCACCTAAATGATTGATTAAAAGTGTTTTCTTGTTAGGGCAATCTCTTGCATAATGTCCTCTACCCTGGCACTTAAAGCACACAATATCTCTAGTCCTAGACGAAGAGTTAGAGGTAGGATTACTCCCCTTTGGAGCTGCTGAAACCCCACTAGAATTGCCCTTGTTGTATGGTGAAGGCGTGGAGCTTGTGGGCTGTTTGGCTCGTCCAGCTTGGTCTCCTTGACCGCCGGCTGCATTGCTCCTCTCCTTTTGGTGCGAGGCCTCCTTCCCATACGATCCGCCTTGCTGGCCACGGCTCCCCCTCCATGATTGGGGCTGAGTGTTCGCGTTCCTTCCTCCCGAGTACCTAGACTTGAATTTCCTTTCTACTTTCAAAGCTAGATGGAAAAGGTCAGTCATAGTAGTGTAGGGATATAAATCAATCTCATTTGCCAAATAAGGATGCAAGATACGAAGATACCTGGCCATGGTGGTCTCTTCATCCTCAACCACATCAGCCCTTACCATCGCCACTTGCATGGCATTGTAGCACTCCTCGGCACTCATGGAACCTTGTTTCAAATTTTCCAGCCGCTGTCTTAGCTCCCGGGCGTAATGTTGAGGTATGAAACGCCCTCGCATCAACGCCTTCATTTGATCCCAGCTGGCTATGGGTGCGTCCAGATTGCGCCTCCTTTCTTTCACCAAGTTATCCCACCATATGAGGGCATAACCGGAGAACTCAAGGACAGCGAGCTGCACCTTCTTGGTCTCGGCAAAGTTGTGGCAGTTCCACACTTGCTCGATCTTGGTCTCCCATTCCATATAGACATCCGGATCACACTTGCCTTCGAAAGCAGGGATCCTCACCTTTATCTTGCCAACTCCGTCTTGCTCCTGCTCACGAGGTCTCATGGGACGCCTATCTCGACCTTCTCGGCGCTCCCTACCTCCCCTTCTTGAGACGCGCTCCCAATTATCCTCCTCCTCGCCCTCATACTCATCATCATAAAGGTCCATATCACTTGGTGATCCTCTTTGGTCCTGAAATCCTTGAAAGCTATTAGCACGATTATGCTCATCCCGAAGGGGAGTGAGCTGGGAACCAAAAGGCACTCTTCTAGGAAGATTGCCCGAGGAATTACGCAATGGATTAGAGTTATGAGGCACTTCCCTGGTTTGGTTTTGGAAACCATGTTGTTGTGATGTGGACGCCAAGTTAGGGTCCGTGTTGTGGGCGTTTTGGTCCTGGCCATCGCCGGTGCCTTGTTGGTGTGCCGCTGAATCGGTGCCCAAGGCTACGCTTGGCACGGGTGGAGGCAACGCCAAGGCTCTCGTCTCCAAGGCCGTCATCCTAGAATTGAGGCGTGTGATGTTGCTGTTGAGTGAGGTCAACAACTTGAACACCTCGGGGTGGATTGGCTCAGGGCTCTTGGGTGTGTTGGTGTTATCACTACTTTCGTTAGACATTCTGCACAATCAGCAAAAACACTTTACAAGCAAACTTGTCAAGTTAGTTTAATCCAAATCAGCCTCTCAAGTGTTTCACTCGCTCTCACTCTCGGTGTGTGATCGAGCTCGTTGTTTCAATCTGCTTGAAATGATCAACAACTCAATTCAAAGATTAGTAAACAACAATTCACGAGAAGATGAAGGCTGGGGAAGAAACGTCCAAGAAAAGAAGACTCAAATGTGTTTAAGAATGGAGATGAATAGAGAAAGAGAACAAACCTCGATTAAGCTTCTCTCACCTTGATTTCCGTAACCAAGTATGAACTTGGAGTGGTTTGTTTAGGTGAGGGTAGGCTGAAAGTGTAAGGTTCGAAAGCTTCTCCAATGGGATCGTCTAACTCAAGAGATGAAGAGGGAAGATGATGATATGTCGCACACCTTAATTACACTATGCACTCTTATAAAATGCAATGATATACTATGAATGAAATAGAAGAATAAAATCTGATTTCTGATTTTCGTTTTTTTTTTTTTTTTTTTTTTTTTTAATCAGAAATAATCAGAAAATACAAATAATTTCGAAATTGAAATAAAATGCTATTCTAAGGTGCAAAATAATTTGCTAGAAATGAGGAGAGGTGGCGATTTGAGTTTGAAATGTTGGTGGCTGAAATCCCTCGATTTTAGGAGAAGGAATAGGCTGGAGGATGGGTGGTTGGGCGTGGCTTTTGATTTCAAATGAGCTGAATGGGTTCTCCTTGATATTAGGAGGTGGGTGTGGGATAATGTGGCTGGGATATGGTTTGTTGTTGGTCAACCTTAAAAATAGGAATCAGCTTAGGATTAATTCAAATTTGAATTAATTAAATCAGATTTATGACTCCAATTTAATTAAAACAAATCGGCTGACTTAATCAAGGTGGTGGTCGAATTTGTGGAGGTGGTGGGCGGATTTTGTGAAGGTGGTGGGGCGTTGGTGGTTGTGGTGGCTGAGGGGACGATTTTTCTTGGCTAAAGGTGTAATTGGCTAGGCAAAACAAACCACTGCGCAAGAACAAACCGATTAGTACTTTCAACTTCAGATTAAAGAGAGTTGATTAATCGAACCTGATCTCCGGAGGACTCTTTTTGGTATTTTGTAGACTCTTTTGATGGGAACGAAAAGAACGTCGTCAACGCAGCTCTGATACCACTTTGATACGGGGTTAGCCGTGTGGATGCCCGATCTTCGACGTTCACGACTCAACAAGGAAAACACAAGGAAACAATGGTTAGAATTGAATGGAACGAAACTGGAAATGATGAACTCGACTCAACAAGAGGAAAAACGACACAACAAAGAAGCAAACTGAAATGAAGAAACGAAAAGGGAAATTGATAGAAACGACGAGAAGGATAACCCTTCGAGACAACTATTAAACCCCTGGTATGTATTTCAACCAGAATCCTAATAGAATGGACGAAGAACCAACCTTGTACAATCCTACACAACAAGGCGACACCTTGAAGCACAGGAAGGGGGCTCGTGATCGTTGATAAGCACCAAGCTTCGTAGAGGATTGACACAAATCAAACAAACCAAGCGGCGATTCACACACTCAATGAAGCAAAGCTTCAAACTCTCTCTTTTCAAGAGAAAACGATTTCTATATTCTGAATTGTCTAAGTGTTCCAAACCATCAAAACAATACTTATATGTCTCACTTCTGGAAATAAAAGAAATAATTAAAAAGGTCTAATTAATTCTAAGATAGATAGGCCCAAAACAGCATAATAGGCCCAAAATGAAACAAACACTCTTGGGTGCCTAAAATAGGCGTCGGTGCCCAAACGAGGCACACTCGCAGCGCCGGTGCCCAAACGAGGCACACCCGCAGCGCCGGTGCCCAATCGCGGCACTCATGCGACGTCGCTTGTGCCTTGGCTCTCTTCATGGGTGGCGCCCACACTTGCTAGGCACACAGCCTTGGCACATGGCTCCATGCTCGCTCTCGCCTCCTTAGCACAAATGAAACACACAAAGGCATGCATTCCACTTTGTAGCTTCTTAGCTCGGGATCTAGTGATTGGCCCCTCAAAGAGTGTTGGGGCGCTTGGAGGAGGCTGACTGGATGATCCTTCATCAATAGCCTAGGCAAATCAAACGAATCAAACAGAAAGGTTGTGTTATTGAGAATTTGAGAAACATGCGGAATCGCATGCTTCGTATGCTTGTGTTTGTGATGTTTGGTGAACTTTCTACCAAGTTCTATTAGTTCAAACATTTATGGACTAGAAAAAGAATGGAAACCAACGGTCCCCAAACCATATCCTAGCCAAATCAAACCAATCAATAAGAAAGGTTGTGTTATTGAGAATTTGAGAAACATTCGGAATCGCATGATTCGTATGCTTGTGTTTGTGTTGTTTGGTGATCTTTCTATAGAGTTCCATTAGTTCAAAGATTTTTGGACTAGAAAAAGAATGGAAACCAACGGTTCCCAAACCATCGCCTAGGCGAATCAAACGAATCAAAAAGAAAGGATGTCTTACTGAGAATTTGAGAAACATTCGGAATCGCATGATTCGTATGCTTGTGTTTGTGTTGTTTGGTGATCTTTCTACCATGTTTCTTTAGTTCAAACATTTATGGACTAGAAAAAGAGTGGAAACCAACGGTTCCCAAACCATAGCCTAGGTAAATCAAACCAACCAATAAGAAAGGTTGTGTTATTGAGAATTTGAGAAACATTCGGAATCGCATGATTCGTATGCTTGTGTTTGTGTTGTCTGGTGATCTTTCTACCAAGTTTCATTAGTTCAAACATTTATGGACTAGAAAAAGAATGGAAACCAACGGTTCCCAAACCATAGCCTAGCAAATCAAACGAATCAAAAAGAAAGGTTGTGTTATTGAGAATTTGAGAAACATTCGGAATTGCATGATTCGTATGCTTGTGTTTGTGTTGTTTGGTGATATTTCTATCAAGTTCTATTAGTTCAAAGATTTTTGGACTAGAAAAAGAATGGAAACCTACGGTTCCCAAACAAGAGCCTAGGCAAATCAAACGAATCAAAAAGAAAGGTTGTGTTATTGAGAATTTGAGAAACATGCGGAATTGCATGATTCGTATGCTTGTGTTTGTGTTGTTTGGTGATCTTTCTACCAAGTTCTATTAGTTCAAACATTTATGGACTAGAAAAAGAATGGAAATCAACGGTTCCCAAACCATAGCCTAGGTAAATCAAACCAATCAATAAGAAAGGTTGTGTTATTGAGAATTTGAGAAACATTCGGAATCGGATGATTCGTATGCTTGTGTTTATGTTGTTTGGTGATCTTTCTATCAAGTTCTATTAGTTCAAAGATTCTTGGACTAGAAAAAGAATGGAAACGAACGGTTCCCAAACCAAAGCCTAGGCACATCAAACGAATCAAAAAGAAAGGTTGTGTTATTGAGAATTTGAGAAACATTCTGAATTTCATGATTCCTATGCTTATGTTTGTGTTGTTTGGTGATATTTCTATCAAGTTCTATTAGTTCAAACATTTTTGGACTAGAAAAAGAATGGAAATCAACGGTTCCCAAACCATAGCCTAGGCAAATCAAACGAATCAAAAAGAAAGGATGTGTTATTGAGAATTTGAGAAACATTCGGAATCGCATGATTCGTATGCTTGTGTTTGTGTTGTTTGGTGATCTTTCTACCAAGTTTCATTAGTTCAAACATTTATGGACTAGAAAAAGAATGGAAACCAACGGTTCCCAATCCATAGCCTAGGTAAATCAAACCATTCAATAAGAAAGGTTGTGTTATTGAGAATTTGAGAAACATTCGGAATCGCATGATTCGTATGAGTTTGTGTTGTTTGGTGATCTTTCTACCAAGTTTCATTAGTTCAAACATTTATGGACTAGAAAAAGAATGGAAACCAACGGTTCCCAAACCATAGCCTAGGCAAATCAAACGAATCAAAAAGAAAGGTTGTGTTATTGAGAATTTGAGAAACATTCGGAATCTCATGATTCGTATGCTTGTGTTTGTGTTGTTTGGTGAGATTTCTATCAAGTTCTATTAGTTCAAAGATTTTTGGACTAGAAAAAGAATGGAAACCAACGGTTCCCAAACCATATCCTAGGCAAATCAAACGAATCAAAAAGAAAGGTTGTGTTATTGAGAGTTTGATAAACATGCGGTATTGCATGATTCGTATGCTTGTGTTGTGTTGTTTGGTGATCTTTCTACCAAGTTTCATTAGTTCAAACATTTATGGACTAGAAAAAGAATGGAAACCAACGGTTCCCAAACCATAGCCTAGGCAAATCAAACGAATCAAAAACAAAGGTTGTGTTATTGAGAATTTGAGAAACATTCGAAATTTCATGATTCGTAAGCTTTTGTTTGTGTTGTTTGGTGATATTTCTATCAAGTTCTATTAGTTCAAAGATTTTATGGACTAGAAAAAGAATGGAAACCAACGGTTCCCAAACCATAGCCTAGGCACATCAAACGAATCAAAAAGAAAGGTTGTGTTATTGAGAATTTGAGAAACATTCTGAATTTCATGATTCGTATGCTTATGTTTGTGTTGTTTGGTGATATTTCTATCAAGTTCTATTAGTTCAAAGTTTTTTGGTAGAAAAAGAATGGAAACCAACGGTTCCCAAACCATAGCCTAGGCAAATCAAACGAATCAAAAAGAAAGGTTGTGTTATTGAGAATTTGAGAAACATTCGGAATTTCGTGATTCGTATGCCTGTGTTTGTGTTGTTTGGTGATATTTCTATCAAGTTCTATTAATTCAAAGATTTTTGGACTAGAAAAAGAATGGAAACCAACGGTTCCCAAACCATAGCCTAGGCAAATCAAACGAATCAAAAAGAAAGGTTGTGTTATTGAGAATTTGAGAAACATCCGGAATTGCATGATTCGTATGCTTGTGTTTGTGTTGTTTGGTGATCTTTCTACCAAGTTCTATTAGTTCAAACATTTATGGACTAGAAAAAGAATGGAACTCAACGGTTCCCAAACCATAGCCTAGGCAAATCAAACCAATCAATAAGAAAGGTTGTGTTATTGAGAATTTGAGAAACATTCGGAATCGCATGATTTTTATGCTTGTGTTTGTGTTGTTTGGTGATCTTTCTACCAAGTTTCATTAGTTCAAACATTTATGGACTAGAAAAAGAATGGAAACCAACGGTTCCCAAACCATAGCCTAGGCAAATCAAACGAATCAAAAAGAAAGGTTGTGTTATTGAGAATTTGAGAAACATTCGAAATTTCATGATTCGTAAGCTTTTGTTTGTGTTGTTTGGTGATATTTCTATCAAGTTCTATTAGTTCAAAGATTTTATGGACTAGAAAAAGAATGGAAACCAACGGTTCCCAAACCATAGCCTAGGCACATCAAACGAATCAAAAAGAAAGGTTGTGTTATTGAGAATTTGAGAAACATTCTGAATTTCATGATTCGTATGCTTATGTTTGTGTTGTTTGGTGATGTTTCTATCAAGTTCTATTAGTTCAAAGTTTTTTGGTAGAAAAAGAATGGAAACCAACGGTTCCCAAACCATAGCCTAGGCAAATCAAACGAATCAAAAAGAAAGGTTGTGTTATTGAGAATTTGAGAAACATTCGGAATTTCGTGATTCGTATGCCTGTGTTTGTGTTGTTTGGTGATATTTCTATCAAGTTCTATTAATTCAAAGATTTTTGGACTAGAAAAAGAATGGAAACCAACGGTTCCCAAACCATAGCCTAGGCAAATCAAACGAATCAAAAAGAAAGGTTGTGTTATTGAGAATTTGAGAAACATGCGGAATTGCATGATTCGTATGCTTGTGTTTGTGTTGTTTGGTGATCTTTCTACCAAGTTCTATTAGTTCAAACATTTATGGACTAGAAAAAGAATGGAACTCAACGGTTCCCAAACCATAGCCTAGGCAAATCAAACCAATCAATAAGAAAGGTTGTGTTATTGAGAATTTGAGAAACATTCGGAATCGCATGATTTTTATGCTTGTGTTTGTGTTGTTTGGTGATCTTTCTACCAAGTTTCATTAGTTCAAACATTTATGGACTAGAAAAAGAATGGAAACCAACGGTTCCCAAACCATAGCCTAGGCAAATCAAACGAATCAAAAAGAAAGGTTGTGTTATTGAGAGTTTGAGAAACATGCGGTATCGCATGATTCGTATGCTTGTGTTGTGTTGTTTGGTGATCTTTCTACCAAGTTTCATTAGTTCAAACATTTATGGACTAGAAAAAGAATGGAAACCAACGGTTCCCAAACCATAGCCTTGGCAAATCAAACGAATCAAAAAGAAAGGTTGTGTTATTGAGAATTTGAGAAACATTCGGAATTTCATGATTCGTAAGCTTTTGTTTGTGTTGTTTGGTGATATTTCTATCAAGTTCTATTAGTTCAAAGATTTTATGGACTAGAAAAAGAATGGAAACCAACGGTTCCCAAACCATAGCCTAGGCACATCAAACGAATCAAAAAGAAAGGTTGTGTTATTGAGAATTTGAGAAACATTCGGAATTTCATGATTCGTAAGCTTTTGTTTGTGTTGTTTGGTGATATTTCTATCAAGTTCTATTAGTTCAAAGATTTTATGGACTAGAAAAAGAATGGAAACCAACGGTTCCCAAACCATAGCCTAGGCAAATCAAACGAATCAAAAAGAAAGGATGTGTTATTGAGAATTTGAGAAACATTCGGAATCGCATGATTCGTATGCTTGTGTTTGTGTTGTTCCGTGATCTTTTTATAGAGTTCCATTAGTTCAAAGATTTTAGGACTAGAAAAAGAATGGAAACCAACGGTTCCCAAACCATAGCCTAGGTAAATCAAACCAATCAATAAGAAAGGTTGTGTTATTGAGAATTTGAGAAACATTCGGAATCGCATGATTCGTATGCTTGTGTTTGTGTTGTTTGGTGATCTTTCTATAGAGTTCCATTAGTTCAAAGATTTTTGGACTAGAAAAAGAATGGAAACCAACGGTTCCCAAACCATAGCCTAGGCAAATCAAACAAATCAAAAAGAAAGGATGTGTTATTGAGAATTTGAGAAACATTCGGAATCGCATGGTTCGTATGCTTGTGTTTGTGTTGTTTGGTGATCTTTCTATAGAGTTCTATTAGTTCAAACATTTTTGGACTAGAAAAAGAATGGAACCAACGGTTCCCAAACCATAGCCTAGGCAAATCAAACGAATCAAAAAGAAAGGTTGTGTTATTGAGAATTTGAGAAACATGCGGAATCGCATGCTTCGTATGCTTGTGCTTGTGATGTTTGGTGAACTTTCTAACAAGTTCTATTAGTTCAAACATTTATGGACTAGAAAAAGAATGGAAACCAACGGTTCCCAAACCATAGCCTAGGCAAATCAAACCAATCAATAAGAAAGGTTGTGTTATTGACAATTTGAGAAACATTCGGAATCGCATGATTCGTATGCTTGTGTTTGTGTTGTTTGGTAATCTTTCTATAGAGTTCCATTAGTTCAAAGATTTTTGGACTAGAAAAAGAATGGAAACCAACGGTTCCCAAACCATAGCCTAGGCAAATCAAACGAATCAAAAAGAAAGGATGTGTTATTGAGAATTTGAGAAACATTCGGAATCGCATGATTCGTATGCTTGTGTTTGTGTTGTTTGGTGATCTTTTTATAGAGTTCCATTAGTTCAAAGATTTTAGGACTAGAAAAAGAATGGAAACCAACGGTTCCCAAACCATAGCCTAGGCAAATCAAACGAATCAAAAAGAAAGGATGTGTTATTGAGAATTTGAGAAACATTCGGAATCGCATGATTCGTATGCTTGTGTTTGTGTTGTTTGGTGATCTTTTTATAGAGTTCCATTAGTTCAAAGATTTTAGGACTAGAAAAAGAATGGAAACCAACGGTTCCCAAACCATAGCCTAGGCAAATCAAACGAATCAAAAAGAAAGGATGTGTTATTGAGAATTTGAGAAACATTCGGAATCGCATGATTCGTATGCTTGTGTTTGTGTTGTTTGGTGATCTTTCTACCAAGTTTCTTTAGTTCAAACATTTATGGACTAGAAAAAGAATGGAAACCAACGGTTCCCAAACCATAGCCTAGGTAAATCAAACCAATCAATAAGAAAGGTTGTGTTATGGAGAATTTGAGAAACATTCGGAATCGCATGATTCGTATGCTTGTGTTTGTGTTGTTTGGTGATCTTTCTACCAAGTTTCATTAGTTCAAACATTTATGGACTAGAAAAATAATGGAAACCAACGGTTCCCAAACCATAGCCTAGGCAAATCAAACGAATCAAAAAGAAAGGTTGTGTTATTGAGAATTTGAGAAACATTCGGAATTTCGTGATTCGTATGCCTGTGTTTGTGTTGTTTGGTGATATTTCTATCAAGTTTTATTAGTTCAAAGATTTTTGGACTAGAAAAAGAATGGAAACCAACGGTTTCCAAACCATAGCCTAGGCAAATCAAACGAATCAAACAGAAAGGTTGTGTTATTGAGAATTTGAGAAACATGCGGAATCGCATGCTTCGTATGCTTGTGTTTGTGATGTTTGGTGAACTTTCTACCAAGTTCTATTAGTTCAAACATTTATGGACTAGAAAAAGAATGGAAACCAACGGTCCCCAAACCATATCCTAGCCAAATCAAACCAATCAATAAGAAAGGTTGTGTTATTGAGAATTTGAGAAACATTCGGAATCGCATGATTCGTATGCTTGTGTTTGTGTTGTTTGGTGATCTTTCTATAGAGTTCCATTAGTTCAAAGATTTTTGGACTAGAAAAAGAATGGAAACCAACGGTTCCCAAACCATCGCCTAGGCGAATCAAACGAATCAAAAAGAAAGGATGTCTTACTGAGAATTTGAGAAACATTCGGAATCGCATGATTCGTATGCTTGTGTTTGTGTTGTTTGGTGATCTTTCTACCATGTTTCTTTAGTTCAAACATTTATGGACTAGAAAAAGAGTGGAAACCAACGGTTCCCAAACCATAGCCTAGGTAAATCAAACCAACCAATAAGAAAGGTTGTGTTATTGAGAATTTGAGAAACATTCGGAATCGCATGATTCGTATGCTTGTGTTTGTGTTGTCTGGTGATCTTTCTACCAAGTTTCATTAGTTCAAACATTTATGGACTAGAAAAAGAATGGAAACCAACGGTTCCCAAACCATAGCCTAGCAAATCAAACGAATCAAAAAGAAAGGTTGTGTTATTGAGAATTTGAGAAACATTCGGAATTGCATGATTCGTATGCTTGTGTTTGTGTTGTTTGGTGATATTTCTATCAAGTTCTATTAGTTCAAAGATTTTTGGACTAGAAAAAGAATGGAAACCTACGGTTCCCAAACTAGAGCCTAGGCAAATCAAACGAATCAAAAAGAAAGGTTGTGTTATTGAGAATTTGAGAAACATGCGGAATTGCATGATTCGTATGCTTGTGTTTGTGTTGTTTGGTGATCTTTCTACCAAGTTCTATTAGTTCAAACATTTATGGACTAGAAAAAGAATGGAAATCAACGGTTCCCAAACCATAGCCTAGGTAAATCAAACCAATCAATAAGAAAGGTTGTGTTATTGAGAATTTGAGAAACATTCGGAATCGCATGATTCGTATGCTTGTGTTTATGTTGTTTGGTGATCTTTCTATCAAGTTCTATTAGTTCAAAGATTCTTGGACTAGAAAAAGAATGGAAACGAACGGTTCCCAAACCAAAGCCTAGGCACATCAAACGAATCAAAAAGAAAGGTTGTGTTATTGAGAATTTGAGAAACATTCTGAATTTCATGATTCCTATGCTTATGTTTGTGTTGTTTGGTGATATTTCTATCAAGTTCTATTAGTTCAAACATTTTTGGACTAGAAAAAGAATGGAAATCAACGGTTCCCAAACCATAGCCTAGGCAAATCAAACGAATCAAAAAGAAAGGATGTGTTATTGAGAATTTGAGAAACATTCGGAATCGCATGATTCGTATGCTTGTGTTTGTGTTGTTTGGTGATCTTTCTACCAAGTTTCATTAGTTCAAACATTTATGGACTAGAAAAAGAATGGAAACCAACGGTTCCCAATCCATAGCCTAGGTAAATCAAACCATTCAATAAGAAAGGTTGTGTTATTGAGAATTTGAGAAACATTCGGAATCGCATGATTCGTATGAGTTTGTGTTGTTTGGTGATCTTTCTACCAAGTTTCATTAGTTCAAACATTTATGGACTAGAAAAAGAATGGAAACCAACGGTTCCCAAACCATAGCCTAGGCAAATCAAACGAATCAAAAAGAAAGGTTGTGTTATTGAGAATTTGAGAAACATTCGGAATCTCATGATTCGTATGCTTGTGTTTGTGTTGTTTGGTGAGATTTCTATCAAGTTCTATTAGTTCAAAGATTTTTGGACTAGAAAAAGAATGGAAACCAACGGTTCCCAAACCATATCCTAGGCAAATCAAACGAATCAAAAAGAAAGGTTGTGTTATTGAGAGTTTGATAAACATGCGGTATTGCATGATTCGTATGCTTGTGTTGTGTTGTTTGGTGATCTTTCTACCAAGTTTCATTAGTTCAAACATTTATGGACTAGAAAAAGAATGGAACCCAACGGTTCCCAAACCATAGCCTAGGCAAATCAAACGAATCAAAAAGAAAGGTTGTGTTATTGAGAATTTGAGAAACATTCGAAATTTCATGATTCGTAAGCTTTTGTTTGTGTTGTTTGGTGATATTTCTATCAAGTTCTATTAGTTCAAAGATTTTATGGACTAGAAAAAGAATGGAAACCAACGGTTCCCAAACCATAGCCTAGGCACATCAAACGAATCAAAAAGAAAGGTTGTGTTATTGAGAATTTGAGAAACATTCTGAATTTCATGATTCGTATGCTTATGTTTGTGTTGTTTGGTGATATTTCTATCAAGTTTCATTAGTTCAAAGTTTTTTGGTAGAAAAAGAATGGAAACCAACGGTTCCCAAACCATAGCCTAGGCAAATCAAACGAATCAAAAAGAAAGGTTGTGTTATTGAGAATTTGAGAAACATTCGGAATTTCGTGATTCGTATGCCTGTGTTTGTGTTGTTTGGTGATATTTCTATCAAGTTCTATTAATTCAAAGATTTTTGGACTAGAAAAAGAATGGAAACCAACGGTTCCCAAACCATAGCCTAGGCAAATCAAACGAATCAAAAAGAAAGGTTGTGTTATTGAGAATTTGAGAAACATCCGGAATTGCATGATTCGTATGCTTGTGTTTGTGTTGTTTGGTGATCTTTCTACCAAGTTCTATTAGTTCAAACATTTATGGACTAGAAAAAGAATGGAACTCAACGGTTCCCAAACCATAGCCTAGGCAAATCAAACCAATCAATAAGAAAGGTTGTGTTATTGAGAATTTGAGAAACATTCGGAATCGCATGATTTTTATGCTTGTGTTTGTGTTGTTTGGTGATCTTTCTACCAAGTTTCATTAGTTCAAACATTTATGGACTAGAAAAAGAATGGAAACCAACGGTTCCCAAACCATAGCCTAGGCAAATCAAACGAATCAAAAAGAAAGGTTGTGTTATTGAGAATTTGAGAAACATTCGAAATTTCATGATTCGTAAGCTTTTGTTTGTGTTGTTTGGTGATATTTCTATCAAGTTCTATTAGTTCAAAGATTTTATGGACTAGAAAAAGAATGGAAACCAACGGTTCCCAAACCATAGCCTAGGCACATCAAACGAATCAAAAAGAAAGGTTGTGTTATTGAGAATTTGAGAAACATTCTGAATTTCATGATTCGTATGCTTATGTTTGTGTTATTTGGTGATGTTTCTATCAAGTTCTATTAGTTCAAAGTTTTTTGGTAGAAAAAGAATGGAAACCAACGGTTCCCAAACCATAGCCTAGGCAAATCAAACGAATCAAAAAGAAAGGTTGTGTTATTGAGAATTTGAGAAACATTCGGAATTTCGTGATTCGTATGCCTGTGTTTGTGTTGTTTGGTGATATTTCTATCAAGTTCTATTAATTCAAAGATTTTTGGACTAGAAAAAGAATGGAAACCAACGGTTCCCAAACCATAGCCTAGGCAAATCAAACGAATCAAAAAGAAAGGATGTGTTATTGAGAATTTGAGAAACATTCGGAATCGCATGATTCGTATGCTTGTGTTTGTGTTGTTTGGTGATCTTTCTACCAAGTTTCTTTAGTTCAAACATTTATGGACTAGAAAAAGAATGGAAACCAACGGTTCCCAAACCATAGCCTAGGCAAATCAAACGAATCAAAAAGAAAGGTTGTGTTATTGAGAGTTTGAGAAACATGCGGTATCTCATGATTCGTATGCTTGTGTTGTGTTGTTTGGTGATCTTTCTACCAAGTTTCATTAGTTCAAACATTTATGGACTAGAAAAAGAATGGAAACCAACGGTTCCCAAACCATAGCCTAGGCAAATCAAACGAATCAAAAAGAAAGGTTGTGTTATTGAGAGTTTGAGAAACATGCGGTATCTCATGATTCGTATGCTTGTGTTGTGTTGTTTGGTGATCTTTCTACCAAGTTTCATTAGTTCAAACATTTATGGACTAGAAAAAGAATGGAAACCAACGGTTCCCAAACCATAGCCTAGGCAAATCAAACGAATCAAAAAGAAAGGTTGTGTTATTGAGAATTTGAGAAACATTCGGAATTTCGTGATTCGTATGCCTGTGTTTGTGTTGTTTGGTGATATTTCTATCAAGTTCTATTAATTCAAAGATTTTTGGACTAGAAAAAGAATGGAAACCAACGGTTCCCAAACCATAGCCTAGGCAAATCAAACCAATCAATAAGAAAGGTTGTGTTATTGACAATTTGAGAAACATTCGGAATCGCATGATTCGTATGCTTGTGTTTGTGTTGTTTGGTAATCTTTCTATAGAGTTCCATTAGTTCAAAGATTTTTGGACTAGAAAAAGAATGGAAACCAACGGTTCCCAAACCATAGCCTAGGCAAATCAAACGAATCAAAAAGAAAGGATGTGTTATTGAGAATTTGAGAAACATTCGGAATCGCATGATTCGTATGCTTGTGTTTGTGTTGTTTGGTGATCTTTTTATAGAGTTCCATTAGTTCAAAGATTTTAGGACTAGAAAAAGAATGGAAACCAACGGTTCCCAAACCATAGCCTAGGCAAATCAAACGAATCAAAAAGAAAGGATGTGTTATTGAGAATTTGAGAAACATTCGGAATCGCATGATTCGTATGCTTGTGTTTGTGTTGTTTGGTGATCTTTTTATAGAGTTCCATTAGTTCAAAGATTTTAGGACTAGAAAAAGAATGGAAACCAACGGTTCCCAAACCATAGCCTAGGCAAATCAAACGAATCAAAAAGAAAGGATGTGTTATTGAGAATTTGAGAAACATTCGGAATCGCATGATTCGTATGCTTGTGTTTGTGTTGTTTGGTGATCTTTCTACCAAGTTTCTTTAGTTCAAACATTTATGGACTAGAAAAAGAATGGAAACCAACGGTTCCCAAACCATAGCCTAGGTAAATCAAACCAATCAATAAGAAAGGTTGTGTTATGGAGAATTTGAGAAACATTCGGAATCGCATGATTCGTATGCTTGTGTTTGTGTTGTTTGGTGATCTTTCTACCAAGTTTCATTAGTTCAAACATTTATGGACTAGAAAAATAATGGAAACCAACGGTTCCCAAACCATAGCCTAGGCAAATCAAACGAATCAAAAAGAAAGGTTGTGTTATTGAGAATTTGAGAAACATTCGGAATTTCGTGATTCGTATGCCTGTGTTTGTGTTGTTTGGTGATATTTCTATCAAGTTTTATTAGTTCAAAGATTTTTGGACTAGAAAAAGAATGGAAACCAACGGTTTCCAAACCATAGCCTAGGCAAATCAAACGAATCAAACAGAAAGGTTGTGTTATTGAGAATTTGAGAAACATGCGGAATCGCATGCTTCGTATGCTTGTGTTTGTGATGTTTGGTGAACTTTCTACCAAGTTCTATTAGTTCAAACATTTATGGACTAGAAAAAGAATGGAAACCAACGGTCCCCAAACCATATCCTAGCCAAATCAAACCAATCAATAAGAAAGGTTGTGTTATTGAGAATTTGAGAAACATTCGGAATCGCATGATTCGTATGCTTGTGTTTGTGTTGTTTGGTGATCTTTCTATAGAGTTCCATTAGTTCAAAGATTTTTGGACTAGAAAAAGAATGGAAACCAACGGTTCCCAAACCATCGCCTAGGCGAATCAAACGAATCAAAAAGAAAGGATGTCTTACTGAGAATTTGAGAAACATTCGGAATCGCATGATTCGTATGCTTGTGTTTGTGTTGTTTGGTGATCTTTCTACCATGTTTCTTTAGTTCAAACATTTATGGACTAGAAAAAGAGTGGAAACCAACGGTTCCCAAACCATAGCCTAGGTAAATCAAACCAACCAATAAGAAAGGTTGTGTTATTGAGAATTTGAGAAACATTCGGAATCGCATGATTCGTATGCTTGTGTTTGTGTTGTCTGGTGATCTTTCTACCAAGTTTCATTAGTTCAAACATTTATGGACTAGAAAAAGAATGGAAACCAACGGTTCCCAAACCATAGCCTAGCAAATCAAACGAATCAAAAAGAAAGGTTGTGTTATTGAGAATTTGAGAAACATTCGGAATTGCATGATTCGTATGCTTGTGTTTGTGTTGTTTGGTGATATTTCTATCAAGTTCTATTAGTTCAAAGATTTTTGGACTAGAAAAAGAATGGAAACCTACGGTTCCCAAACTAGAGCCTAGGCAAATCAAACGAATCAAAAAGAAAGGTTGTGTTATTGAGAATTTGAGAAACATGCGGAATTGCATGATTCGTATGCTTGTGTTTGTGTTGTTTGGTGATCTTTCTACCAAGTTCTATTAGTTCAAACATTTATGGACTAGAAAAAGAATGGAAATCAACGGTTCCCAAACCATAGCCTAGGTAAATCAAACCAATCAATAAGAAAGGTTGTGTTATTGAGAATTTGAGAAACATTCGGAATCGCATGATTCGTATGCTTGTGTTTATGTTGTTTGGTGATCTTTCTATCAAGTTCTATTAGTTCAAAGATTCTTGGACTAGAAAAAGAATGGAAACGAACGGTTCCCAAACCAAAGCCTAGGCACATCAAACGAATCAAAAAGAAAGGTTGTGTTATTGAGAATTTGAGAAACATTCTGAATTTCATGATTCCTATGCTTATGTTTGTGTTGTTTGGTGATATTTCTATCAAGTTCTATTAGTTCAAACATTTTTGGACTAGAAAAAGAATGGAAATCAACGGTTCCCAAACCATAGCCTAGGCAAATCAAACGAATCAAAAAGAAAGGATGTGTTATTGAGAATTTGAGAAACATTCGGAATCGCATGATTCGTATGCTTGTGTTTGTGTTGTTTGGTGATCTTTCTACCAAGTTTCATTAGTTCAAACATTTATGGACTAGAAAAAGAATGGAAACCAACGGTTCCCAATCCATAGCCTAGGTAAATCAAACCATTCAATAAGAAAGGTTGTGTTATTGAGAATTTGAGAAACATTCGGAATCGCATGATTCGTATGAGTTTGTGTTGTTTGGTGATCTTTCTACCAAGTTTCATTAGTTCAAACATTTATGGACTAGAAAAAGAATGGAAACCAACGGTTCCCAAACCATAGCCTAGGCAAATCAAACGAATCAAAAAGAAAGGTTGTGTTATTGAGAATTTGAGAAACATTCGGAATCTCATGATTCGTATGCTTGTGTTTGTGTTGTTTGGTGAGATTTCTATCAAGTTCTATTAGTTCAAAGATTTTTGGACTAGAAAAAGAATGGAAACCAACGGTTCCCAAACCATATCCTAGGCAAATCAAACGAATCAAAAAGAAAGGTTGTGTTATTGAGAGTTTGATAAACATGCGGTATTGCATGATTCGTATGCTTGTGTTGTGTTGTTTGGTGATCTTTCTACCAAGTTTCATTAGTTCAAACATTTATGGACTAGAAAAAGAATGGAACCCAACGGTTCCCAAACCATAGCCTAGGCAAATCAAACGAATCAAAAAGAAAGGTTGTGTTATTGAGAATTTGAGAAACATTCGAAATTTCATGATTCGTAAGCTTTTGTTTGTGTTGTTTGGTGATATTTCTATCAAGTTCTATTAGTTCAAAGATTTTATGGACTAGAAAAAGAATGGAAACCAACGGTTCCCAAACCATAGCCTAGGCACATCAAACGAATCAAAAAGAAAGGTTGTGTTATTGAGAATTTGAGAAACATTCTGAATTTCATGATTCGTATGCTTATGTTTGTGTTGTTTGGTGATATTTCTATCAAGTTTCATTAGTTCAAAGTTTTTTGGTAGAAAAAGAATGGAAACCAACGGTTCCCAAACCATAGCCTAGGCAAATCAAACGAATCAAAAAGAAAGGTTGTGTTATTGAGAATTTGAGAAACATTCGGAATTTCGTGATTCGTATGCCTGTGTTTGTGTTGTTTGGTGATATTTCTATCAAGTTCTATTAATTCAAAGATTTTTGGACTAGAAAAAGAATGGAAACCAACGGTTCCCAAACCATAGCCTAGGCAAATCAAACGAATCAAAAAGAAAGGTTGTGTTATTGAGAATTTGAGAAACATCCGGAATTGCATGATTCGTATGCTTGTGTTTGTGTTGTTTGGTGATCTTTCTACCAAGTTCTATTAGTTCAAACATTTATGGACTAGAAAAAGAATGGAACTCAACGGTTCCCAAACCATAGCCTAGGCAAATCAAACCAATCAATAAGAAAGGTTGTGTTATTGAGAATTTGAGAAACATTCGGAATCGCATGATTTTTATGCTTGTGTTTGTGTTGTTTGGTGATCTTTCTACCAAGTTTCATTAGTTCAAACATTTATGGACTAGAAAAAGAATGGAAACCAACGGTTCCCAAACCATAGCCTAGGCAAATCAAACGAATCAAAAAGAAAGGTTGTGTTATTGAGAATTTGAGAAACATTCGAAATTTCATGATTCGTAAGCTTTTGTTTGTGTTGTTTGGTGATATTTCTATCAAGTTCTATTAGTTCAAAGATTTTATGGACTAGAAAAAGAATGGAAACCAACGGTTCCCAAACCATAGCCTAGGCACATCAAACGAATCAAAAAGAAAGGTTGTGTTATTGAGAATTTGAGAAACATTCTGAATTTCATGATTCGTATGCTTATGTTTGTGTTATTTGGTGATGTTTCTATCAAGTTCTATTAGTTCAAAGTTTTTTGGTAGAAAAAGAATGGAAACCAACGGTTCCCAAACCATAGCCTAGGCAAATCAAACGAATCAAAAAGAAAGGTTGTGTTATTGAGAATTTGAGAAACATTCGGAATTTCGTGATTCGTATGCCTGTGTTTGTGTTGTTTGGTGATATTTCTATCAAGTTCTATTAATTCAAAGATTTTTGGACTAGAAAAAGAATGGAAACCAACGGTTCCCAAACCATAGCCTAGGCAAATCAAACGAATCAAAAAGAAAGGTTGTGTTATTGAGAATTTGAGAAACATGCGGAATTGCATGATTCGTATGCTTGTGTTTGTGTTGTTTGGTGATCTTTCTACCAAGTTCTATTAGTTCAAACATTTATGGACTAGAAAAAGAATGGAACTCAACGGTTCCCAAACCATAGCCTAGGCAAATCAAACCAATCAATAAGAAAGGTTGTGTTATTGAGAATTTGAGAAACATTCGGAATCGCATGATTTTTATGCTTGTGTTTGTGTTGTTTGGTGATCTTTCTACCAAGTTTCATTAGTTCAAACATTTATGGACTAGAAAAAGAATGGAAACCAACGGTTCCCAAACCATAGCCTAGGCAAATCAAACGAATCAAAAAGAAAGGTTGTGTTATTGAGAGTTTGAGAAACATGCGGTATCTCATGATTCGTATGCTTGTGTTGTGTTGTTTGGTGATCTTTCTACCAAGTTTCATTAGTTCAAACATTTATGGACTAGAAAAAGAATGGAAACCAACGGTTCCCAAACCATAGCCTAGGCAAATCAAACGAATCAAAAAGAAAGGTTGTGTTATTGAGAATTTGAGAAACATTCGGAATTTCATGATTCGTAAGCTTTTGTTTGTGTTGTTTGGTGATATTTCTATCAAGTTCTATTAGTTCAAAGATTTTATGGACTAGAAAAAGAATGGAAACCAACGGTTCCCAAACCATAGCCTAGGCAAATCAAACGAATCAAAAAGAAAGGTTGTGTTATTGAGAATTTGAGAAACATTCGAAATTTCATGATTCGTAAGCTTTTGTTTGTGTTGTTTGGTGATATTTCTATCAAGTTCTATTAGTTCAAAGATTTTATGGACTAGAAAAAGAATGGAAACCAACGGTTCCCAAACCATAGCCTAGGCACATCAAACGAATCAAAAAGAAAGGTTGTGTTATTGAGAATTTGAGAAACATTCTGAATTTCATGATTCGTATGCTTATGTTTGTGTTGTTTGGTGATATTTCTATCAAGTTTCATTAGTTCAAAGTTTTTTGGTAGAAAAAGAATGGAAACCAACGGTTCCCAAACCATAGCCTAGGCAAATCAAACGAATCAAAAAGAAAGGTTGTGTTATTGAGAATTTGAGAAACATTCGGAATTTCGTGATTCGTATGCCTGTGTTTGTGTTGTTTGGTGATATTTCTATCAAGTTCTATTAATTCAAAGATTTTTGGACTAGAAAAAGAATGGAAACCAACGGTTCCCAAACCATAGCCTAGGCAAATCAAACGAATCAAAAAGAAAGGTTGTGTTATTGAGAATTTGAGAAACATCCGGAATTGCATGATTCGTATGCTTGTGTTTGTGTTGTTTGGTGATCTTTCTACCAAGTTCTATTAGTTCAAACATTTATGGACTAGAAAAAGAATGGAACTCAACGGTTCCCAAACCATAGCCTAGGCAAATCAAACCAATCAATAAGAAAGGTTGTGTTATTGAGAATTTGAGAAACATTCGGAATCGCATGATTTTTATGCTTGTGTTTGTGTTGTTTGGTGATCTTTCTACCAAGTTTCATTAGTTCAAACATTTATGGACTAGAAAAAGAATGGAAACCAACGGTTCCCAAACCATAGCCTAGGCAAATCAAACGAATCAAAAAGAAAGGTTGTGTTATTGAGAATTTGAGAAACATTCGAAATTTCATGATTCGTAAGCTTTTGTTTGTGTTGTTTGGTGATATTTCTATCAAGTTCTATTAGTTCAAAGATTTTATGGACTAGAAAAAGAATGGAAACCAACGGTTCCCAAACCATAGCCTAGGCACATCAAACGAATCAAAAAGAAAGGTTGTGTTATTGAGAATTTGAGAAACATTCTGAATTTCATGATTCGTATGCTTATGTTTGTGTTATTTGGTGATGTTTCTATCAAGTTCTATTAGTTCAAAGTTTTTTGGTAGAAAAAGAATGGAAACCAACGGTTCCCAAACCATAGCCTAGGCAAATCAAACGAATCAAAAAGAAAGGTTGTGTTATTGAGAATTTGAGAAACATTCGGAATTTCGTGATTCGTATGCCTGTGTTTGTGTTGTTTGGTGATATTTCTATCAAGTTCTATTAATTCAAAGATTTTTGGACTAGAAAAAGAATGGAAACCAACGGTTCCCAAACCATAGCCTAGGCAAATCAAACGAATCAAAAAGAAAGGTTGTGTTATTGAGAATTTGAGAAACATGCGGAATTGCATGATTCGTATGCTTGTGTTTGTGTTGTTTGGTGATCTTTCTACCAAGTTCTATTAGTTCAAACATTTATGGACTAGAAAAAGAATGGAACTCAACGGTTCCCAAACCATAGCCTAGGCAAATCAAACCAATCAATAAGAAAGGTTGTGTTATTGAGAATTTGAGAAACATTCGGAATCGCATGATTTTTATGCTTGTGTTTGTGTTGTTTGGTGATCTTTCTACCAAGTTTCATTAGTTCAAACATTTATGGACTAGAAAAAGAATGGAAACCAACGGTTCCCAAACCATAGCCTAGGCAAATCAAACGAATCAAAAAGAAAGGTTGTGTTATTGAGAGTTTGAGAAACATGCGGTATCTCATGATTCGTATGCTTGTGTTGTGTTGTTTGGTGATCTTTCTACCAAGTTTCATTAGTTCAAACATTTATGGACTAGAAAAAGAATGGAAACCAACGGTTCCCAAACCATAGCCTAGGCAAATCAAACGAATCAAAAAGAAAGGTTGTGTTATTGAGAATTTGAGAAACATTCGGAATTTCATGATTCGTAAGCTTTTGTTTGTGTTGTTTGGTGATATTTCTATCAAGTTCTATTAGTTCAAAGATTTTATGGACTAGAAAAAGAATGGAAACCAACGGTTCCCAAACCATAGCCTAGGCACATCAAACATTAAAAGAAATGTTGTGTTATTGAGAATTTGAGAAACATTCGGAATTTCATGATTCGTAAGCTTTTGTTTGTGTTGTTTGGTGATATTTCTATCAAGTTCTATTAGTTCAAAGATTTTATGGACTAGAAAAAGAATGGAAACCAACGGTTCCCAAACCATAGCCTAGGCAAATCAAACGAATCAAAAAGAAAGGATGTGTTATTGAGAATTTGAGAAACATTCGGAATCGCATGATTCGTATGCTTGTGTTTGTGTTGTTCCGTGATCTTTTTATAGAGTTCCATTAGTTCAAAGATTTTAGGACTAGAAAAAGAATGGAAACCAACGGTTCCCAAACCATAGCCTAGGTAAATCAAACCAATCAATAAGAAAGGTTGTGTTATTGAGAATTTGAGAAACATTCGGAATCGCATGATTCGTATGCTTGTGTTTGTGTTGTTTGGTGATCTTTCTATAGAGTTCCATTAGTTCAAAGATTTTTGGACTAGAAAAAGAATGGAAACCAACGGTTCCCAAACCATAGCCTAGGCAAATCAAACAAATCAAAAAGAAAGGATGTGTTATTGAGAATTTGAGAAACATTCGGAATCGCATGGTTCGTATGCTTGTGTTTGTGTTGTTTGGTGATCTTTCTATAGAGTTCTATTAGTTCAAACATTTTTGGACTAGAAAAAGAATGGAACCAACGGTTCCCAAACCATAGCCTAGGCAAATCAAACGAATCAAAAAGAAAGGTTGTGTTATTGAGAATTTGAGAATCATGCGGAATCGCATGCTTCGTATGCTTGTGCTTGTGATGTTTGGTGAACTTTCTAACAAGTTCTATTAGTTCAAACATTTATGGACTAGAAAAAGAATGGAAACCAACGGTTCCCAAACCATAGCCTAGGCAAATCAAACCAATCAATAAGAAAGGTTGTGTTATTGACAATTTGAGAAACATTCGGAATCGCATGATTCGTAGGCTTGTGTTTGTGTTGTTTGGTAATCTTTCTATAGAGTTCCATTAGTTCAAAGATTTTTGGACTAGAAAAAGAATGGAAACCAACGGTTCCCAAACCATAGCCTAGGCAAATCAAACGAATCAAAAAGAAAGGATGTGTTATTGAGAAATGGAGAAACATTCGGAATCGCATGATTCGTATGCTTGTGTTTGTGTTGTTTGGTGATCTTTTTATAGAGTTCCATTAGTTCAAAGATTTTAGGACTAGAAAAAGAATGGAAACCAACGGTTCCCAAACCATAGCCTAGGCAAATCAAACGAATCAAAAAGAAAGGATGTGTTATTGAGAATTTGAGAAACATTCGGAATCGCATGATTCGTATGCTTGTGTTTGTGTTGTTTGGTGATCTTTCTACCAAGTTTCTTTAGTTCAAACATTTATGGACTAGAAAAAGAATGGAAACCAACGGTTCCCAAACCATAGCCTAGGCAAATCAAACGAATCAAAAAGAAAGGTTGTGTTATTGAGAGTTTGAGAAACATGCGGTATCTCATGATTCGTATGCTTGTGTTGTGTTGTTTGGTGATCTTTCTACCAAGTTTCATTAGTTCAAACATTTATGGACTAGAAAAAGAATGGAAACCAACGGTTCCCAAACCATAGCCTAGGCAAATCAAACGAATCAAAAAGAAAGGTTGTGTTATTGAGAGTTTGAGAAACATGCGGTATCTCATGATTCGTATGCTTGTGTTGTGTTGTTTGGTGATCTTTCTACCAAGTTTCATTAGTTCAAACATTTATGGACTAGAAAAAGAATGGAAACCAACGGTTCCCAAACCATAGCCTAGGCAAATCAAACGAATCAAAAAGAAAGGTTGTGTTATTGAGAATTTGAGAAACATTCGGAATTTCATGATTCGTAAGCTTTTGTTTGTGTTGTTTGGTGATATTTCTATCAAGTTCTATTAGTTCAAAGATTTTATGGACTAGAAAAAGAATGGAAACCAACGGTTCCCAAACCATAGCCTAGGCAAATCAAACGAATCAAAAAGAAAGGTTGTGTTATTGAGAATTTGAGAAACATTCGAAATTTCATGATTCGTAAGCTTTTGTTTGTGTTGTTTGGTGATATTTCTATCAAGTTCTATTAGTTCAAAGATTTTATGGACTAGAAAAAGAATGGAAACCAACGGTTCCCAAACCATAGCCTAGGCACATCAAACGAATCAAAAAGAAAGGTTGTGTTATTGAGAATTTGAGAAACATTCTGAATTTCATGATTCGTATGCTTATGTTTGTGTTGTTTGGTGATATTTCTATCAAGTTTCATTAGTTCAAAGTTTTTTGGTAGAAAAAGAATGGAAACCAACGGTTCCCAAACCATAGCCTAGGCAAATCAAACGAATCAAAAAGAAAGGTTGTGTTATTGAGAATTTGAGAAACATTCGGAATTTCGTGATTCGTATGCCTGTGTTTGTGTTGTTTGGTGATATTTCTATCAAGTTCTATTAATTCAAAGATTTTTGGACTAGAAAAAGAATGGAAACCAACGGTTCCCAAACCATAGCCTAGGCAAATCAAACGAATCAAAAAGAAAGGTTGTGTTATTGAGAATTTGAGAAACATCCGGAATTGCATGATTCGTATGCTTGTGTTTGTGTTGTTTGGTGATCTTTCTACCAAGTTCTATTAGTTCAAACATTTATGGACTAGAAAAAGAATGGAACTCAACGGTTCCCAAACCATAGCCTAGGCAAATCAAACCAATCAATAAGAAAGGTTGTGTTATTGAGAATTTGAGAAACATTCGGAATCGCATGATTTTTATGCTTGTGTTTGTGTTGTTTGGTGATCTTTCTACCAAGTTTCATTAGTTCAAACATTTATGGACTAGAAAAAGAATGGAAACCAACGGTTCCCAAACCATAGCCTAGGCAAATCAAACGAATCAAAAAGAAAGGTTGTGTTATTGAGAATTTGAGAAACATTCGAAATTTCATGATTCGTAAGCTTTTGTTTGTGTTGTTTGGTGATATTTCTATCAAGTTCTATTAGTTCAAAGATTTTATGGACTAGAAAAAGAATGGAAACCAACGGTTCCCAAACCATAGCCTAGGCACATCAAACGAATCAAAAAGAAAGGTTGTGTTATTGAGAATTTGAGAAACATTCTGAATTTCATGATTCGTATGCTTATGTTTGTGTTATTTGGTGATGTTTCTATCAAGTTCTATTAGTTCAAAGTTTTTTGGTAGAAAAAGAATGGAAACCAACGGTTCCCAAACCATAGCCTAGGCAAATCAAACGAATCAAAAAGAAAGGTTGTGTTATTGAGAATTTGAGAAACATTCGGAATTTCGTGATTCGTATGCCTGTGTTTGTGTTGTTTGGTGATATTTCTATCAAGTTCTATTAATTCAAAGATTTTTGGACTAGAAAAAGAATGGAAACCAACGGTTCCCAAACCATAGCCTAGGCAAATCAAACGAATCAAAAAGAAAGGTTGTGTTATTGAGAATTTGAGAAACATGCGGAATTGCATGATTCGTATGCTTGTGTTTGTGTTGTTTGGTGATCTTTCTACCAAGTTCTATTAGTTCAAACATTTATGGACTAGAAAAAGAATGGAACTCAACGGTTCCCAAACCATAGCCTAGGCAAATCAAACCAATCAATAAGAAAGGTTGTGTTATTGAGAATTTGAGAAACATTCGGAATCGCATGATTTTTATGCTTGTGTTTGTGTTGTTTGGTGATCTTTCTACCAAGTTTCATTAGTTCAAACATTTATGGACTAGAAAAAGAATGGAAACCAACGGTTCCCAAACCATAGCCTAGGCAAATCAAACGAATCAAAAAGAAAGGTTGTGTTATTGAGAGTTTGAGAAACATGCGGTATCTCATGATTCGTATGCTTGTGTTGTGTTGTTTGGTGATCTTTCTACCAAGTTTCATTAGTTCAAACATTTATGGACTAGAAAAAGAATGGAAACCAACGGTTCCCAAACCATAGCCTAGGCAAATCAAACGAATCAAAAAGAAAGGTTGTGTTATTGAGAATTTGAGAAACATTCGGAATTTCATGATTCGTAAGCTTTTGTTTGTGTTGTTTGGTGATATTTCTATCAAGTTCTATTAGTTCAAAGATTTTATGGACTAGAAAAAGAATGGAAACCAACGGTTCCCAAACCATAGCCTAGGCACATCAAACATTAAAAGAAATGTTGTGTTATTGAGAATTTGAGAAACATTCGGAATTTCATGATTCGTAAGCTTTTGTTTGTGTTGTTTGGTGATATTTCTATCAAGTTCTATTAGTTCAAAGATTTTATGGACTAGAAAAAGAATGGAAACCAACGGTTCCCAAACCATAGCCTAGGCAAATCAAACGAATCAAAAAGAAAGGTTGTGTTATTGAGAATTTGAGAAACATTCGGAATCTCATGATTCGTATGCTTGTGTTTGTGTTGTTTGGTGAGATTTCTATCAGGTTCTATTAGTTCAAAGATTTTTGGACTAGAAAAAGAATGGAAACCAACGGTTCCCAAACCATATCCTAGGCAAATCAAACGAATTAAAAAGAAAGGTTGTGTTATTGAGAGTTTGAGAAACATGCGGTATCGCATGATTCGTATGCTTGTGTTGTGTTGTTTGGTGATCTTTCTACCAAGTTTCATTAGTTCAAACATTTATGGACTAGAAAAAGAATGGAAACCAACGGTTCCCAAACCATAGCCTAGGCAAATCAAACGAATCAAAAAGAAAGGTTGTGTTATTGAGAATTTGAGAAACATTCGGAATTTCATGATTCGTAAGCTTTTGTTTGTGTTGTTTGGTGATATTTCTATCAAGTTCTATTAGTTCAAAGATTTTATGGACTAGAAAAAGAATGGAAACCAACGGTTCCCAAACCATAGCCTAGGCACATCAAACGAATCAAAAAGAAAGGTTGTGTTATTGAGAATTTGAGAAACATTCTGAATTTCATGATTCGTATGCTTATGTTTGTGTTATTTGGTGATGTTTCTATCAAGTTCTATTAGTTCAAAGTTTTTTGGTAGAAAAAGAATGGAAACCAACGGTTCCCAAACCATAGCCTAGGCAAATCAAACGAATCAAAAAGAAAGGTTGTGTTATTGAGAATTTGAGAAACATTCGGAATTTCGTGATTCGTATGCCTGTGTTTGTGTTGTTTGGTGATATTTCTATCAAGTTCTATTAATTCAAAGATTTTTGGACTAGAAAAAGAATGGAAACCAACGGTTCCCAAACCATAGCCTAGGCAAATCAAACGAATCAAAAAGAAAGGTTGTGTTATTGAGAATTTGAGAAACATGCGGAATTGCATGATTCGTATGCTTGTGTTTGTGTTGTTTGGTGATCTTTCTACCAAGTTCTATTAGTTCAAACATTTATGGACTAGAAAAAGAATGGAACTCAACGGTTCCCAAACCATAGCCTAGGCAAATCAAACCAATCAATAAGAAAGGTTGTGTTATTGAGAATTTGAGAAACATTCGGAATCGCATGATTTTTATGCTTGTGTTTGTGTTGTTTGGTGATCTTTCTACCAAGTTTCATTAGTTCAAACATTTATGGACTAGAAAAAGAATGGAAACCAACGGTTCCCAAACCATAGCCTAGGCAAATCAAACGAATCAAAAAGAAAGGTTGTGTTATTGAGAGTTTGAGAAACATGCGGTATCTCATGATTCGTATGCTTGTGTTGTGTTGTTTGGTGATCTTTCTACCAAGTTTCATTAGTTCAAACATTTATGGACTAGAAAAAGAATGGAAACCAACGGTTCCCAAACCATAGCCTAGGCAAATCAAACGAATCAAAAAGAAAGGTTGTGTTATTGAGAATTTGAGAAACATTCGGAATTTCATGATTCGTAAGCTTTTGTTTGTGTTGTTTGGTGATATTTCTATCAAGTTCTATTAGTTCAAAGATTTTATGGACTAGAAAAAGAATGGAAACCAACGGTTCCCAAACCATAGCCTAGGCACATCAAACATTAAAAGAAATGTTGTGTTATTGAGAATTTGAGAAACATTCGGAATTTCATGATTCGTAAGCTTTTGTTTGTGTTGTTTGGTGATATTTCTATCAAGTTCTATTAGTTCAAAGATTTTATGGACTAGAAAAAGAATGGAAACCAACGGTTCCCAAACCATAGCCTAGGCAAATCAAACGAATCAAAAAGAAAGGATGTGTTATTGAGAATTTGAGAAACATTCGGAATCGCATGATTCGTATGCTTGTGTTTGTGTTGTTCCGTGATCTTTTTATAGAGTTCCATTAGTTCAAAGATTTTAGGACTAGAAAAAGAATGGAAACCAACGGTTCCCAAACCATAGCCTAGGTAAATCAAACCAATCAATAAGAAAGGTTGTGTTATTGAGAATTTGAGAAACATTCGGAATCGCATGATTCGTATGCTTGTGTTTGTGTTGTTTGGTGATCTTTCTATAGAGTTCCATTAGTTCAAAGATTTTTGGACTAGAAAAAGAATGGAAACCAACGGTTCCCAAACCATAGCCTAGGCAAATCAAACAAATCAAAAAGAAAGGATGTGTTATTGAGAATTTGAGAAACATTCGGAATCGCATGGTTCGTATGCTTGTGTTTGTGTTGTTTGGTGATCTTTCTATAGAGTTCTATTAGTTCAAACATTTTTGGACTAGAAAAAGAATGGAACCAACGGTTCCCAAACCATAGCCTAGGCAAATCAAACGAATCAAAAAGAAAGGTTGTGTTATTGAGAATTTGAGAATCATGCGGAATCGCATGCTTCGTATGCTTGTGCTTGTGATGTTTGGTGAACTTTCTAACAAGTTCTATTAGTTCAAACATTTATGGACTAGAAAAAGAATGGAAACCAACGGTTCCCAAACCATAGCCTAGGCAAATCAAACCAATCAATAAGAAAGGTTGTGTTATTGACAATTTGAGAAACATTCGGAATCGCATGATTCGTAGGCTTGTGTTTGTGTTGTTTGGTAATCTTTCTATAGAGTTCCATTAGTTCAAAGATTTTTGGACTAGAAAAAGAATGGAAACCAACGGTTCCCAAACCATAGCCTAGGCAAATCAAACGAATCAAAAAGAAAGGATGTGTTATTGAGAAATGGAGAAACATTCGGAATCGCATGATTCGTATGCTTGTGTTTGTGTTGTTTGGTGATCTTTTTATAGAGTTCCATTAGTTCAAAGATTTTAGGACTAGAAAAAGAATGGAAACCAACGGTTCCCAAACCATAGCCTAGGCAAATCAAACGAATCAAAAAGAAAGGATGTGTTATTGAGAATTTGAGAAACATTCGGAATCGCATGATTCGTATGCTTGTGTTTGTGTTGTTTGGTGATCTTTCTACCAAGTTTCTTTAGTTCAAACATTTATGGACTAGAAAAAGAATGGAAACCAACGGTTCCCAAACCATAGCCTAGGCAAATCAAACGAATCAAAAAGAAAGGTTGTGTTATTGAGAGTTTGAGAAACATGCGGTATCTCATGATTCGTATGCTTGTGTTGTGTTGTTTGGTGATCTTTCTACCAAGTTTCATTAGTTCAAACATTTATGGACTAGAAAAAGAATGGAAACCAACGGTTCCCAAACCATAGCCTAGGCAAATCAAACGAATCAAAAAGAAAGGTTGTGTTATTGAGAGTTTGAGAAACATGCGGTATCTCATGATTCGTATGCTTGTGTTGTGTTGTTTGGTGATCTTTCTACCAAGTTTCATTAGTTCAAACATTTATGGACTAGAAAAAGAATGGAAACCAACGGTTCCCAAACCATAGCCTAGGCAAATCAAACGAATCAAAAAGAAAGGTTGTGTTATTGAGAATTTGAGAAACATTCGGAATTTCATGATTCGTAAGCTTTTGTTTGTGTTGTTTGGTGATATTTCTATCAAGTTCTATTAGTTCAAAGATTTTATGGACTAGAAAAAGAATGGAAACCAACGGTTCCCAAACCATAGCCTAGGCAAATCAAACGAATCAAAAAGAAAGGTTGTGTTATTGAGAATTTGAGAAACATTCGAAATTTCATGATTCGTAAGCTTTTGTTTGTGTTGTTTGGTGATATTTCTATCAAGTTCTATTAGTTCAAAGATTTTATGGACTAGAAAAAGAATGGAAACCAACGGTTCCCAAACCATAGCCTAGGCACATCAAACGAATCAAAAAGAAAGGTTGTGTTATTGAGAATTTGAGAAACATTCTGAATTTCATGATTCGTATGCTTATGTTTGTGTTGTTTGGTGATATTTCTATCAAGTTTCATTAGTTCAAAGTTTTTTGGTAGAAAAAGAATGGAAACCAACGGTTCCCAAACCATAGCCTAGGCAAATCAAACGAATCAAAAAGAAAGGTTGTGTTATTGAGAATTTGAGAAACATTCGGAATTTCGTGATTCGTATGCCTGTGTTTGTGTTGTTTGGTGATATTTCTATCAAGTTCTATTAATTCAAAGATTTTTGGACTAGAAAAAGAATGGAAACCAACGGTTCCCAAACCATAGCCTAGGCAAATCAAACGAATCAAAAAGAAAGGTTGTGTTATTGAGAATTTGAGAAACATCCGGAATTGCATGATTCGTATGCTTGTGTTTGTGTTGTTTGGTGATCTTTCTACCAAGTTCTATTAGTTCAAACATTTATGGACTAGAAAAAGAATGGAACTCAACGGTTCCCAAACCATAGCCTAGGCAAATCAAACCAATCAATAAGAAAGGTTGTGTTATTGAGAATTTGAGAAACATTCGGAATCGCATGATTTTTATGCTTGTGTTTGTGTTGTTTGGTGATCTTTCTACCAAGTTTCATTAGTTCAAACATTTATGGACTAGAAAAAGAATGGAAACCAACGGTTCCCAAACCATAGCCTAGGCAAATCAAACGAATCAAAAAGAAAGGTTGTGTTATTGAGAATTTGAGAAACATTCGAAATTTCATGATTCGTAAGCTTTTGTTTGTGTTGTTTGGTGATATTTCTATCAAGTTCTATTAGTTCAAAGATTTTATGGACTAGAAAAAGAATGGAAACCAACGGTTCCCAAACCATAGCCTAGGCACATCAAACGAATCAAAAAGAAAGGTTGTGTTATTGAGAATTTGAGAAACATTCTGAATTTCATGATTCGTATGCTTATGTTTGTGTTATTTGGTGATGTTTCTATCAAGTTCTATTAGTTCAAAGTTTTTTGGTAGAAAAAGAATGGAAACCAACGGTTCCCAAACCATAGCCTAGGCAAATCAAACGAATCAAAAAGAAAGGTTGTGTTATTGAGAATTTGAGAAACATTCGGAATTTCGTGATTCGTATGCCTGTGTTTGTGTTGTTTGGTGATATTTCTATCAAGTTCTATTAATTCAAAGATTTTTGGACTAGAAAAAGAATGGAAACCAACGGTTCCCAAACCATAGCCTAGGCAAATCAAACGAATCAAAAAGAAAGGTTGTGTTATTGAGAATTTGAGAAACATGCGGAATTGCATGATTCGTATGCTTGTGTTTGTGTTGTTTGGTGATCTTTCTACCAAGTTCTATTAGTTCAAACATTTATGGACTAGAAAAAGAATGGAACTCAACGGTTCCCAAACCATAGCCTAGGCAAATCAAACCAATCAATAAGAAAGGTTGTGTTATTGAGAATTTGAGAAACATTCGGAATCGCATGATTTTTATGCTTGTGTTTGTGTTGTTTGGTGATCTTTCTACCAAGTTTCATTAGTTCAAACATTTATGGACTAGAAAAAGAATGGAAACCAACGGTTCCCAAACCATAGCCTAGGCAAATCAAACGAATCAAAAAGAAAGGTTGTGTTATTGAGAGTTTGAGAAACATGCGGTATCTCATGATTCGTATGCTTGTGTTGTGTTGTTTGGTGATCTTTCTACCAAGTTTCATTAGTTCAAACATTTATGGACTAGAAAAAGAATGGAAACCAACGGTTCCCAAACCATAGCCTAGGCAAATCAAACGAATCAAAAAGAAAGGTTGTGTTATTGAGAATTTGAGAAACATTCGGAATTTCATGATTCGTAAGCTTTTGTTTGTGTTGTTTGGTGATATTTCTATCAAGTTCTATTAGTTCAAAGATTTTATGGACTAGAAAAAGAATGGAAACCAACGGTTCCCAAACCATAGCCTAGGCACATCAAACATTAAAAGAAATGTTGTGTTATTGAGAATTTGAGAAACATTCGGAATTTCATGATTCGTAAGCTTTTGTTTGTGTTGTTTGGTGATATTTCTATCAAGTTCTATTAGTTCAAAGATTTTATGGACTAGAAAAAGAATGGAAACCAACGGTTCCCAAACCATAGCCTAGGCAAATCAAACGAATCAAAAAGAAAGGATGTGTTATTGAGAATTTGAGAAACATTCGGAATCGCATGATTCGTATGCTTGTGTTTGTGTTGTTCCGTGATCTTTTTATAGAGTTCCATTAGTTCAAAGATTTTAGGACTAGAAAAAGAATGGAAACCAACGGTTCCCAAACCATAGCCTAGGTAAATCAAACCAATCAATAAGAAAGGTTGTGTTATTGAGAATTTGAGAAACATTCGGAATCGCATGATTCGTATGCTTGTGTTTGTGTTGTTTGGTGATCTTTCTATAGAGTTCCATTAGTTCAAAGATTTTTGGACTAGAAAAAGAATGGAAACCAACGGTTCCCAAACCATAGCCTAGGCAAATCAAACAAATCAAAAAGAAAGGATGTGTTATTGAGAATTTGAGAAACATTCGGAATCGCATGGTTCGTATGCTTGTGTTTGTGTTGTTTGGTGATCTTTCTATAGAGTTCTATTAGTTCAAACATTTTTGGACTAGAAAAAGAATGGAACCAACGGTTCCCAAACCATAGCCTAGGCAAATCAAACGAATCAAAAAGAAAGGTTGTGTTATTGAGAATTTGAGAATCATGCGGAATCGCATGCTTCGTATGCTTGTGCTTGTGATGTTTGGTGAACTTTCTAACAAGTTCTATTAGTTCAAACATTTATGGACTAGAAAAAGAATGGAAACCAACGGTTCCCAAACCATAGCCTAGGCAAATCAAACCAATCAATAAGAAAGGTTGTGTTATTGACAATTTGAGAAACATTCGGAATCGCATGATTCGTAGGCTTGTGTTTGTGTTGTTTGGTAATCTTTCTATAGAGTTCCATTAGTTCAAAGATTTTTGGACTAGAAAAAGAATGGAAACCAACGGTTCCCAAACCATAGCCTAGGCAAATCAAACGAATCAAAAAGAAAGGATGTGTTATTGAGAAATGGAGAAACATTCGGAATCGCATGATTCGTATGCTTGTGTTTGTGTTGTTTGGTGATCTTTTTATAGAGTTCCATTAGTTCAAAGATTTTAGGACTAGAAAAAGAATGGAAACCAACGGTTCCCAAACCATAGCCTAGGCAAATCAAACGAATCAAAAAGAAAGGATGTGTTATTGAGAATTTGAGAAACATTCGGAATCGCATGATTCGTATGCTTGTGTTTGTGTTGTTTGGTGATCTTTCTACCAAGTTTCTTTAGTTCAAACATTTATGGACTAGAAAAAGAATGGAAACCAACGGTTCCCAAACCATAGCCTAGGTAAATCAAACCAATCAATAAGAAAGGTTGTGTTATGGAGAATTTGAGAAACATTCGGAATCGCATGATTCGTATGCTTGTGTTTGTGTTGTTTGGTGATCTTTCTACCAAGTTTCATTAGTTCAAACATTTATGGACTAGAAAAATAATGGAAACCAACGGTTCCCAAACCATAGCCTAGGCAAATCAAACGAATCAAAAAGAAAGGTTGTGTTATTGAGAATTTGAGAAACATTCGGAATTTCGTGATTCGTATGCCTGTGTTTGTGTTGTTTGGTGATATTTCTATCAAGTTTTATTAGTTCAAAGATTTTTGGACTAGAAAAAGAATGGAAACCAACGGTTTCCAAACCATAGCCTAGGCAAATCAAACGAATCAAACAGAAAGGTTGTGTTATTGAGAATTTGAGAAACATGCGGAATCGCATGCTTCGTATGCTTGTGTTTGTGATGTTTGGTGAACTTTCTACCAAGTTCTATTAGTTCAAACATTTATGGACTAGAAAAAGAATGGAAACCAACGGTCCCCAAACCATATCCTAGCCAAATCAAACCAATCAATAAGAAAGGTTGTGTTATTGAGAATTTGAGAAACATTCGGAATCGCATGATTCGTATGCTTGTGTTTGTGTTGTTTGGTGATCTTTCTATAGAGTTCCATTAGTTCAAAGATTTTTGGACTAGAAAAAGAATGGAAACCAACGGTTCCCAAACCATCGCCTAGGCGAATCAAACGAATCAAAAAGAAAGGATGTCTTACTGAGAATTTGAGAAACATTCGGAATCGCATGATTCGTATGCTTGTGTTTGTGTTGTTTGGTGATCTTTCTACCATGTTTCTTTAGTTCAAACATTTATGGACTAGAAAAAGAGTGGAAACCAACGGTTCCCAAACCATAGCCTAGGTAAATCAAACCAACCAATAAGAAAGGTTGTGTTATTGAGAATTTGAGAAACATTCGGAATCGCATGATTCGTATGCTTGTGTTTTTGTTGTCTGGTGATCTTTCTACCAAGTTTCATTAGTTCAAACATTTATGGACTAGAAAAAGAATGGAAACCAACGGTTCCCAAACCATAGCCTAGCAAATCAAACGAATCAAAAAGAAAGGTTGTGTTATTGAGAATTTGAGAAACATTCGGAATTGCATGATTCGTATGCTTGTGTTTGTGTTGTTTGGTGATATTTCTATCAAGTTCTATTAGTTCAAAGATTTTTGGACTAGAAAAAGAATGGAAACCTACGGTTCCCAAACTAGAGCCTAGGCAAATCAAACGAATCAAAAAGAAAGGTTGTGTTATTGAGAATTTGAGAAACATGCGGAATTGCATGATTCGTATGCTTGTGTTTGTGTTGTTTGGTGATCTTTCTACCAAGTTCTATTAGTTCAAACATTTATGGACTAGAAAAAGAATGGAAATCAACGGTTCCCAAACCATAGCCTAGGTAAATCAAACCAATCAATAAGAAAGGTTGTGTTATTGAGAATTTGAGAAACATTCGGAATCGCATGATTCGTATGCTTGTGTTTATGTTGTTTGGTGATCTTTCTATCAAGTTCTATTAGTTCAAAGATTCTTGGACTAGAAAAAGAATGGAAACGAACGGTTCCCAAACCAAAGCCTAGGCACATCAAACGAATCAAAAAGAAAGGTTGTGTTATTGAGAATTTGAGAAACATTCTAAATTTCATGATTCCTATGCTTATGTTTGTGTTGTTTGGTGATATTTCTATCAAGTTCTATTAGTTCAAAGATTTTTGGACTAGAAAAAGAATGGAAATCAACGGTTCCCAAACCATAGCCTAGGCAAATCAAACGAATCAAAAAGAAAGGATGTGTTATTGAGAATTTGAGAAACATTCGGAATCGCATGATTCGTATGCTTGTGTTTGTGTTGTTTGGTGATCTTTCTACCAAGTTTCATTAGTTCAAACATTTATGGACTAGAAAAAGAATGGAAACCAACGGTTCCCAATCCATAGCCTAGGTAAATCAAACCATTCAATAAGAAAGGTTGTGTTATTGAGAATTTGAGAAACATTCGGAATCGCATGATTCGTATGCTTGTGTTTGTGTTGTTTGGTGATCTTTCTACCAAGTTTCATTAGTTCAAACATTTATGGACTAGAAAAAGAATGGAAACCAACGGTTCCCAAACCATAGCCTAGGCAAATCAAACGAATCAAAAAGAAAGGTTGTGTTATTGAGAATTTGAGAAACATTCGGAATCTCATGATTCGTATGCTTGTGTTTGTGTTGTTTGGTGAGATTTCTATCAGGTTCTATTAGTTCAAAGATTTTTGGACTAGAAAAAGAATGGAAACCAACGGTTCCCAAACCATATCCTAGGCAAATCAAACGAATTAAAAAGAAAGGTTGTGTTATTGAGAGTTTGAGAAACATGCGGTATCGCATGATTCGTATGCTTGTGTTGTGTTGTTTGGTGATCTTTCTACCAAGTTTCATTAGTTCAAACATTTATGGACTAGAAAAAGAATGGAAACCAACGGTTCCCAAACCATAGCCTAGGCAAATCAAACGAATCAAAAAGAAAGGTTGTGTTATTGAGAATTTGAGAAACATTCGGAATTTCATGATTCGTAAGCTTTTGTTTGTGTTGTTTGGTGATATTTCTATCAAGTTCTATTAGTTCAAAGATTTTATGGACTAGAAAAAGAATGGAAACCAACGGTTCCCAAACCATAGCCTAGGCACATCAAACGAATCAAAAAGAAAGGTTGTGTTATTGAGAATTTGAGAAACATTCTGAATTTCATGATTCGTATGCTTATGTTTGTGTTGTTTGGTGATATTTCTATCAAGTTCTATTAGTTCAAAGTTTTTTGGTAGAAAAAGAATGGAAACCAACGGTTCCCAAACCATAGCCTAGGCAAATCAAACGAATCAAAAAGAAAGGTTGTGTTATTGAGAATTTGAGAAACATTCGGAATTTCGTGATTCGTATGCCTGTGTTTGTGTTGTTTGGTGATATTTCTATCAAGTTCTATTAATTCAAAGATTTTTGGACTAGAAAAAGAATGGAAACCAACGGTTCCCAAACCATAGCCTAGGCAAATCAAACGAATCAAAAAGAAAGGTTGTGTTATTGAGAATTTGAGAAACATGCGGAATTGCATGATTCGTATGCTTGTGTTTGTGTTGTTTGGTGATCTTTCTACCAAGTTCTATTAGTTCAAATATTTATTGACTAGAAAAAGAATGGAACTCAATGGTTCCCAAACCATAGCCTAGGCAAATCAAACCAATCAATAAGAAAGGTTGTGTTATTGAGAATTTGAGAAACATTCGGAATCGCATGATTTTTATGCTTGTGTTTGTGTTGTTTGGTGATCTTTCTACCAAGTTTCATTAGTTCAAACATTTATGGACTAGAAAAAGAATGGAAACCAACGGTTCCCAAACCATAGCTTAGGTAAGTCAAACCAATCAATAAGAAAGGTTATGTTATTGAGAATTTGAGAAACATTCGGAATCGCATGATTCGTATGCTTGTGTTTGCGTTGTTTGGTGATCTTTCTACCAAGTTTCATTAGTTCAAACATTTATGGACTAGAAAAAGAATGGAAACCAACGGTTCCCAATCCATAGCGTAAATCAAACCATTCAATAAGAAAGGTTGTGTTATTGAGAATTTGAGAAACATTCGGAATCGCATGATTCGTATGCTTGTGTTTGTGTTGTTTGGTGATCTTTCTACCAAGTTTCATTAGTTCAAACATTTATGGACTAGAAAAAGAATGGAAACCAACGGTTCCCAAACCATAGCCTAGGCAAATCAAACGAATCAAAAAGAAAGGTTGTGTAATTGAGAATTTGAGAAACATTCGGAATCTCATGATTCGTATGCTTGTGTTTGTGTTGTTTGGTGAGATTTCTATCAAGTTCTATTAGTTCAAAGATTTTTGGACTAGAAAAAGAATGGAAACCAACGGTTCCCAAACCATATCCTAGGCAAATCAAACGAATCAAAAAGAAAGGTTGTGTTATTGAGAGTTTGAGAAACATGCGGTATCGCATGATTCGTATGCTTGTGTTGTGTTGTTTGGTGATCTTTCTACCAAGTTTCATTAGTTCAAACATTTATGGACTAGAAAAAGAATGGAAACCAACGGTTCCCAAACCATAGCCTAGGCAAATCAAACGAATCAAAAAGAAAGGTTGTGTTATTGAGAATTTGAGAAACATTCGGAATTTCATGATTCGTAAGCTTTTGTTTGTGTTGTTTGGTGATATTTCCATCAAGTTCTATTAGTTCAAAGATTTTATGGACTAGAAAAAGAATGGAAACCAACGGTTCCCAAACCATAGCCTAGGCACATCAAACGAATCAAAAAGAAAGGTTGTGTTATTGAGAATTTGAGAAACATTCTGAATTTCATGATTCGTATGCTTATGTTTGTGTTGTTTGGTGATATTTCTATAAAGTTCTATTAGTTCAAAGTTTTTTGGTAGAAAAAGAATGGAAACCAACGGTTCCCAAACCATAGCCTAGGCAAATCAAATGAATCAAAAAGAAAGGTTGTGTTATTGAGAATTTGAGAAACATTCGGAATTTCGTGATTCGTATGCCTGTGTTTGTGTTGTTTGGTGATATTTCTTTCAAGTTCTATTAATTCAAAGATTTTTGGACTAGAAAAAGAATGGAAACCAACGGTACCCAAACCATAGCCTAGGCAAATCAAACGAATCAAAAAGAAAGGTTGTGTTATTGAGAATTTGAGAAACATGCGGAATTGCATGATTCGTATGCTTGTGTTTGTGTTGTTTGGTGATCTTTCTACCAAGTTCTATTAGTTCAAACATTTATGGACTAGAAAAAGAATGGAACTCAACGGTTCCCAAACCATAGCCTAGGCAAATCAAACCAATCAATAAGAAAGGTTGTGTTATTGAGAATTTGAGAAACATTCGGAATCGCATGATTTTTAGGCTTGTGTTTGTGTTGTTTGGTGATCTTTCTACCAAGTTTCATTAGTTCAAACATTTATGGACTAGAAAAAGAATGGAAACCAACGGTTCCCAAACCATAGCTTAGGTAAGTCAAACCAATCAATAAGAAAGGTTATGTTATTGAGAATTTGAGAAACATTCGGAATCGCATGATTCGTATGCTTGTGTTTGCGTTGTTTGGTGATCTTTCTACCAAGTTTCATTAGTTCAAACATTTATGGACTAGAAAAAGAATGGAAACCAACGGTTCCCAAACCATAGCCTAGGCAAATCAAACAAATCAAAAAGAAAGGTTGTGTTATTGAGAATTTGAGAAACATTCGGAATCGCATGATTCGTATGCTTGTGTTGGTGTTGTTTGGTGATCTTTCTATCAAGTTTTATTAGTTCAAAGATTTTTGGACTAGAAAAAGAATGGAAACCAACGGTTTCCAAACCATAGCCTAGGCAAATCAAACGAATCAAACAGAAAGGTTGTGTTATTGAGAATTTGAGAAACATGCGGAATCGCATGCTTCGTATGCTTGTGTTTGTGATGTTTGGTGAACTTTCTACCAAGTTCTATTAGTTCAAACATTTATGGACTAGAAAAAGAATGGAAACCAACGGTCCCCAAACCATATCCTAGCCTAATCAAACCAATCAATAAGAAAGGTTGTGTTATTGAGAATTTGAGAAACATTCGGAATCGCATGATTCGTATGCTTGTGTTTGTGTTGTTTGGTGATCTTTCTATAGAGTTCCATTAGTTCAAAGATTTTTGGACTAGAAAAAGAATGGAAACCAACGGTTCCCAAACCATAGCCTAGGCGAATCAAACGAATCAAAAAGAAAGGATGTCTTACTGAGAATTTGAGAAACATTCGGAATCGCATGATTCGTATGCTTGTGTTTGTGTTGTTTGGTGATCTTTCTACCAAGTTTCTTTAGTTCAAACATTTATGGACTAGAAAAAGAGTGGAAACCAACGGTTCCCAAACCATAGCCTAGGTAAATCAAACCAACCAATAAGAAAGGTTGTGTTATTGAGAATTTGAGAAACATTCGGAATCGCATGATTCGTATGCTTGTGTTTGCGTTGTTTGGTGATCTTTCTACCAAGTTTCATTAGTTCAAACATTTATGGACTAGAAAAAGAATGGAAACCAACGGTTCCCAATCCATAGCGTAAATCAAACCATTCAATAAGAAAGGTTGTGTTATTGAGAATTTGAGAAACATTCGGAATCGCATGATTCGTATGCTTGTGTTTGTGTTGTTTGGTGATCTTTCTACCAAGTTTCATTAGTTCAAACATTTATGGACTAGAAAAAGAATGGAAACCAACGGTTCCCAAACCATAGCCTAGGCAAATCAAACGAATCAAAAAGAAAGGTTGTGTTATTGAGAATTTGAGAAACATTCGGAATCTCATGATTCGTATGCTTGTGTTTGTGTTGTTTGGTGAGATTTCTATCAAGTTCTATTAGTTCAAAGATTTTTGGACTAGAAAAAGAATGGAAACCAACGGTTCCCAAACCATATCCTAGGCAAATCAAACGAATCAAAAAGAAAGGTTGTGTTATTGAGAGTTTGAGAAACATGCGGTATCGCATGATTCGTATGCTTGTGTTGTGTTGTTTGGTGATCTTTCTACCAAGTTTCATTAGTTCAAACATTTATGGACTAGAAAAAGAATGGAAGCCAACGGTTCCCAAACCATAGCCTAGGCAAATCAAACGAATCAAAAAGAAAGGTTGTGTTATTGAGAATTTGAGAAACATTCGGAATTTCATGATTCGTAAGCTTTTGTTTGTGTTGTTTGGTGATATTTCTATCAAGTTCTATTAGTTCAAAGATTTTATGGACTAGAAAAAGAATGGAAACCAACGGTTCCCAAACCATAGCCTAGGCACATCAAACGAATCAAAAAGAAAGGTTGTGTTATTGAGAATTTGAGAAACATTCTGAATTTCATGATTCGTATGCTTATGTTTGTGTTGTTTGGTGATATTTCTATAAAGTTCTATTAGTTCAAAGTTTTTTGGTAGAAAAAGAATGGAAACCAACGGTTCCCAAACCATAGCCTAGGCAAATCAAATGAATCAAAAAGAAAGGTTGTGTTATTGAGAATTTGAGAAACATTCGGAATTTCGTGATTCGTATGCCTGTGTTTGTGTTGTTTGGTGATATTTCTTTCAAGTTCTATTAATTCAAAGATTTTTGGACTAGAAAAAGAATGGAAACCAACGGTACCCAAACCATAGCCTAGGCAAATCAAACGAATCAAAAAGAAAGGTTGTGTTATTGAGAATTTGAGAAACATGCGGAATTGCATGATTCGTATGCTTGTGTTTGTGTTGTTTGGTGATCTTTCTACCAAGTTCTATTAGTTCAAACATTTATGGACTAGAAAAAGAATGGAACTCAACGGTTCCCAAACCATAGCCTAGGCAAATCAAACCAATCAATAAGAAAGGTTGTGTTATTGAGAATTTGAGAAACATTCGGAATCGCATGATTTTTAGGCTTGTGTTTGTGTTGTTTGGTGATCTTTCTACCAAGTTTCATTAGTTCAAACATTTATGGACTAGAAAAAGAATGGAAACCAACGGTTCCCAAACCATAGCTTAGGTAAGTCAAACCAATCAATAAGAAAGGTTATGTTATTGAGAATTTGAGAAACATTCGGAATCGCATGATTCGTATGCTTGTGTTTGCGTTGTTTGGTGATCTTTCTACCAAGTTTCATTAGTTCAAACATTTATGGACTAGAAAAAGAATGGAAACCAACGGTTCCCAAACCATAGCCTAGGCAAATCAAACAAATCAAAAAGAAAGGTTGTGTTATTGAGAATTTGAGAAACATTCGGAATCGCATGATTCGTATGCTTGTGTTGGTGTTGTTTGGTGATCTTTCTATCAAGTTTTATTAGTTCAAAGATTTTTGGACTAGAAAAAGAATGGAAACCAACGGTTTCCAAACCATAGCCTAGGCAAATCAAACGAAACAAACAGAAAGGTTGTGTTATTGAGAATTTGAGAAACATGCGGAATCGCATGCTTCGTATGCTTGTGTTTGTGATGTTTGGTGAACTTTCTACCAAGTTCTATTAGTTCAAACATTTATGGACTAGAAAAAGAATGGAAACCAACGGTCCCCAAACCATATCCTAGCCAAATCAAACCAATCAATAAGAAAGGTTGTGTTATTGAGAATTTGAGAAACATTCGGAATCGCATGATTCGTATGCTTGTGTTTGTGTTGTTTGGTGATCTTTCTATAGAGTTCCATTAGTTCAAAGATTTTTGGACTAGAAAAAGAATGGAAACCAACGGTTCCCAAACCATAGCCTAGGCGAATCAAACGAATCAAAAAGAAAGGATGTCTTACTGAGAATTTGAGAAACATTCGGAATCGCATGATTCGTATGCTTGTGTTTGTGTTGTTTGGTGATCTTTCTACCAAGTTTCTTTAGTTCAAACATTTATGGACTAGAAAAAGAGTGGAAACCAACGGTTCCCAAACCATAGCCTAGGTAAATCAAACCAACCAATAAGAAAGGTTGTGTTATTGAGAATTTGAGAAACATTCGGAATCGCATGATTCGTATGCTTGTGTTTGTGTTGTCTGGTGATCTTTCTACCAAGTTTCATTAGTTCAAAGATTTATGGACTAGAAAAAGAATGGAAACCAACGCTTCCCAAACCATAGCCTAGGCAAATCAAACGAATCAAAAAGAAAGGTTGTGTTATTGAGAATTTGAGAAACATTCGGAATTGCATGATTCGTATGCTTGTGTTTGTGTTGTTTGGTGATATTTCTATCAAGTTCTATTAGTTCAAAGATTTTTGGACTAGAAAAAGAATGGAAACCTACGGTTCCCAAACTAGAGCCTAGGCAAATCAAACGAATCAAAAATAAAGGTTGTGTTATTGAGAATTTGAGAAACATGCGGAATTGCATGATTCGTATGCTTGTGTTTGTGTTGTTTGGTGATCTTTCTATCAAGTTCTATTAGTTCAAACATTTATGGACTAGAAAAAGAATGGAAATCAACGGTTCCCAAACCATAGCCTAGGTAAATCAAACCAATCAATAAGAAAGGTTGTGTTATTGAGAATTTGAGAAACATTCGGAATCGCATGATTCGTATGCTTGTGTTTATGTTGTTTGGTGATCTTTCTATCAAGTTCTATTAGTTCAAAGATTCTTGGACTAGAAAAAGAATGGAAACGAACGGTTCCCAAACCAAAGCCTAGGCACATCAAACGAATCAAAAAGAAAGGTTGTGTTATTGAGAATTTGAGAAACATTCTGAATTTCATGATTCCTATGCTTATGTTTGTGTTGTTTGGTGATATTTCTATCAAGTTCTATTAGTTCAAAGATTTTTGGACTAGAAAAAGAATGGAAATCAACGGTTCCCAAACCATAGCCTAGGCAAATCAAACGAATCAAAAAGAAAGGATGTGTTATTGAGAATTTGAGAAACATTCGGAATCGCATGATTCGTATGCTTGTGTTTGTGTTGTTTGGTGATCTTCCTACCAAGTTTCATTAGTTCAAACATTTATGGACTAGAAAAAGAATGGAAACCAACGGTTCCCAATCCATAGCCTAGGTAAATCAAACCAGTCAATAAGAAAGGTTGTGTTATTGAGAATTTGAGAAACATTCGGAATCGCATGATTCGTATGCTTGTGTTTGTGTTGTTTAGTGATCTTTCTACCAAGTTTCATTAGTTCAAACATTTATGGACTAGAAAAAGAATGGAAACCAACGGTTCCCAAACCATAGCCTAGGCAAATCAAACGAATCAAAAAGAAAGGTTGTGTTATTGAGAATTTGAGAAACATTCGGAATCTCATGATTCGTATGCTTGTGTTTGTGTTGTTTGGTGAGATTTCTATCAAGTTCTATTAGTTCAAAGATTTTTGGACTAGAAAAAGAATGGAAACCAACGGTTCCCAAACCATATCCTAGGCAAATCAAACGAATCAAAAAGAAAGGTTGTGTTATTGAGAGTTTGAGAAACATGCGGTATCGCATGATTCGTATGCTTGTGTTGTGTTGTTTGGTGATCTTTCTACCAAGTTTCATTAGTTCAAACATTTATGGACTAGAAAAAGAATGGAAACCAACGGTTCCCAAACCATAGCCTAGGCAAATCAAACGAATCAAAAAGAAAGGTTGTGTTATTGAGAATTTGAGAAACATTCGGAATTTCATGATTCGTAAGCTTTTGTTTGTGTTGTTTGGTGATATTTCTATCAAGTTCTATTAGTTCAAAGATTTTATGGACTAGAAAAAGAATGGAAACCAACGGTTCCCAAACCATAGCCTAGGCACATCAAACGAATCAAAAAGAAAGGTTGTGTTATTGAGAATTTGAGAAACATTCGGAATTTCATGATTCGTATGCTTGTGTTTATGTTGTTTGGTGATATTTCTATCAAGTTTTATTAGTTCAAAGTTTTTTGGTAGAAAAAGAATGGAAACCAACGGTTCCCAAACCATAGCCTAGGCAAATCAAACGAATCAAAAAGAAAGGTTGTGTTATTGAGAATTTGAGAAACATGCGGAATCGCATGATTCGTATGCTTGTGTTTGTGTTGTTTGGTGATCTTTCTACCAAGTTCTATTAGTTCAAACATTTATGGACTAGAAAAAGAATGGAAATCAACGGTTCCCAAACCATAGCCTAGGCAAATCAAACCAATCAATAAGAAAGGTTGTGTTATTGAGAATTTGAGAAACATTCCGAATCGCATGATTCGTATGCCTGTGTTTATGTTGTTTGGTGATCTTTCTATCAAGTTCTATTAGTTCAAAGATTTTTGGACTAGAAAAAGAATGGAAACCAACGGTTCCCAAACCATAGGCTAGGCAAATCAAACAAATCAAAAAGAAAGGTTGTGTTATTGAGAATTTGAGAAACATTCGGAATTGCATGATTCGTCTGCTTGTGTTTGTGTTGTTTGGTGATCTTTCTACCAAGTTCTATTAGTTCAAACATTTATGGACTAGAAAAAGAATGGAAACCAACGGTTCCCAAGCCATAGCCTAAGGCAAATCAAACGAATCAAAAAGAAAGGATGTGTTATTGAGAATTTGAGAAACATTCGGAATCGCATGATTCGTATGCTTGTGTTTGCGTTGTTTGGTGATCTTTCTACCAAGTTTCATTAGTTCAAACATTTATGGACTAGAAAAAGAATGGAAACCAACGGTTCCCAAACCATATCCTAGGCAAATCAAACGAATCAAAAAGAAAGGTTGTGTTATTGAGAGTTTGAGAAACATGCGGTATCGCATGATTCGTATGCTTGTGTTGTGTTGTTTGGTGATCTTTCTACCAAGTTTCATTAGTTCAAACATTTATGGACTAGAAAAAGAATGGAAACCAACGGTTCCCAAACCATAGCCTAGGCAAATCAAACGAATCAAAAAGAAAGGTTGTGTTATTGAGAATTTGAGAAACATTCGGAATTTCATGATTCGTAAGCTTTTGTTTGTGTTGTTTGGTGATATTTCTATCAAGTTCTATTAGTTCAAAGATTTTATGGACTAGAAAAAGAATGGAAACCAACGGTTCCCAAACCATAGCCTAGGCACATCAAACGAATCAAAAAGAAAGGTTGTGTTATTGAGAATTTGAGAAACATTCTGAATTTCATGATTCGTATGCTTATGTTTGTGTTGTTTGGTGATATTTCTATAAAGTTCTATTAGTTCAAAGTTTTTTGGTAGAAAAAGAATGGAAACCAACGGTTCCCAAACCATAGCCTAGGCAAATCAAATGAATCAAAAAGAAAGGTTGTGTTATTGAGAATTTGAGAAACATTCGGAATTTCGTGATTCGTATGCCTGTGTTTGTGTTGTTTGGTGATATTTCTTTCAAGTTCTATTAATTCAAAGATTTTTGGACTAGAAAAAGAATGGAAACCAACGGTACCCAAACCATAGCCTAGGCAAATCAAACGAATCAAAAAGAAAGGTTGTGTTATTGAGAATTTGAGAAACATGCGGAATTGCATGATTCGTATGCTTGTGTTTGTGTTGTTTGGTGATCTTTCTACCAAGTTCTATTAGTTCAAACATTTATGGACTAGAAAAAGAATGGAACTCAACGGTTCCCAAACCATAGCCTAGGCAAATCAAACCAATCAATAAGAAAGGTTGTGTTATTGAGAATTTGAGAAACATTCGGAATCGCATGATTTTTAGGCTTGTGTTTGTGTTGTTTGGTGATCTTTCTACCAAGTTTCATTAGTTCAAACATTTATGGACTAGAAAAAGAATGGAAACCAACGGTTCCCAAACCATAGCTTAGGTAAGTCAAACCAATCAATAAGAAAGGTTATGTTATTGAGAATTTGAGAAACATTCGGAATCGCATGATTCGTATGCTTGTGTTTGCGTTGTTTGGTGATCTTTCTACCAAGTTTCATTAGTTCAAACATTTATGGACTAGAAAAAGAATGGAAACCAACGGTTCCCAAACCATAGCCTAGGCAAATCAAACAAATCAAAAAGAAAGGTTGTGTTATTGAGAATTTGAGAAACATTCGGAATCGCATGATTCGTATGCTTGTGTTGGTGTTGTTTGGTGATCTTTCTATCAAGTTTTATTAGTTCAAAGATTTTTGGACTAGAAAAAGAATGGAAACCAACGGTTTCCAAACCATAGCCTAGGCAAATCAAACGAATCAAACAGAAAGGTTGTGTTATTGAGAATTTGAGAAACATGCGGAATCGCATGCTTCGTATGCTTGTGTTTGTGATGTTTGGTGAACTTTCTACCAAGTTCTATTAGTTCAAACATTTATGGACTAGAAAAAGAATGGAAACCAACGGTCCCCAAACCATATCCTAGCCAAATCAAACCAATCAATAAGAAAGGTTGTGTTATTGAGAATTTGAGAAACATTCGGAATCGCATGATTCGTATGCTTGTGTTTGTGTTGTTTGGTGATCTTTCTATAGAGTTCCATTAGTTCAAAGATTTTTGGACTAGAAAAAGAATGGAAACCAACGGTTCCCAAACCATAGCCTAGGCGAATCAAACGAATCAAAAAGAAAGGATGTCTTACTGAGAATTTGAGAAACATTCGGAATCGCATGATTCGTATGCTTGTGTTTGTGTTGTTTGGTGATCTTTCTACCAAGTTTCTTTAGTTCAAACATTTATGGACTAGAAAAAGAGTGGAAACCAACGGTTCCCAAACCATAGCCTAGGTAAATCAAACCAACCAATAAGAAAGGTTGTGTTATTGAGAATTTGAGAAACATTCGGAATCGCATGATTCGTATGCTTGTGTTTGTGTTGTCTGGTGATCTTTCTACCAAGTTTCATTAGTTCAAAGATTTATGGACTAGAAAAAGAATGGAAACCAACGCTTCCCAAACCATAGCCTAGGCAAATCAAACGAATCAAAAAGAAAGGTTGTGTTATTGAGAATTTGAGAAACATTCGGAATTGCATGATTCGTATGCTTGTGTTTGTGTTGTTTGGTGATCTTTCTACCAAGTTCTATTAGTTCAAACATTTATGGACTAGAAAAAGAATGGAACTCAACGGTTCCCAAACCATAGCCTAGGCAAATCAAACCAATCAATAAGAAAGGTTGTGTTATTGAGAATTTGAGAAACATTCGGAATCGCATGATTTTTAGGCTTGTGTTTGTGTTGTTTGGTGATCTTTCTACCAAGTTTCATTAGTTCAAACATTTATGGACTAGAAAAAGAATGGAAACCAACGGTTCCCAAACCATAGCTTAGGTAAGTCAAACCAATCAATAAGAAAGGTTATGTTATTGAGAATTTGAGAAACATTCGGAATCGCATGATTCGTATGCTTGTGTTTGCGTTGTTTGGTGATCTTTCTACCAAGTTTCATTAGTTCAAACATTTATGGACTAGAAAAAGAATGGAAACCAACGGTTCCCAAACCATAGCCTAGGCAAATCAAACAAATCAAAAAGAAAGGTTGTGTTATTGAGAATTTGAGAAACATTCGGAATCGCATGATTCGTATGCTTGTGTTGGTGTTGTTTGGTGATCTTTCTATCAAGTTTTATTAGTTCAAAGATTTTTGGACTAGAAAAAGAATGGAAACCAACGGTTTCCAAACCATAGCCTAGGCAAATCAAACGAATCAAACAGAAAGGTTGTGTTATTGAGAATTTGAGAAACATGCGGAATCGCATGCTTCGTATGCTTGTGTTTGTGATGTTTGGTGAACTTTCTACCAAGTTCTATTAGTTCAAACATTTATGGACTAGAAAAAGAATGGAAACCAACGGTCCCCAAACCATATCCTAGCCAAATCAAACCAATCAATAAGAAAGGTTGTGTTATTGAGAATTTGAGAAACATTCGGAATCGCATGATTCGTATGCTTGTGTTTGTGTTGTTTGGTGATCTTTCTATAGAGTTCCATTAGTTCAAAGATTTTTGGACTAGAAAAAGAATGGAAACCAACGGTTCCCAAACCATAGCCTAGGCGAATCAAACGAATCAAAAAGAAAGGATGTCTTACTGAGAATTTGAGAAACATTCGGAATCGCATGATTCGTATGCTTGTGTTTGTGTTGTTTGGTGATCTTTCTACCAAGTTTCTTTAGTTCAAACATTTATGGACTAGAAAAAGAGTGGAAACCAACGGTTCCCAAACCATAGCCTAGGTAAATCAAACCAACCAATAAGAAAGGTTGTGTTATTGAGAATTTGAGAAACATTCGGAATCGCATGATTCGTATGCTTGTGTTTGTGTTGTCTGGTGATCTTTCTACCAAGTTTCATTAGTTCAAAGATTTATGGACTAGAAAAAGAATGGAAACCAACGCTTCCCAAACCATAGCCTAGGCAAATCAAACGAATCAAAAAGAAAGGTTGTGTTATTGAGAATTTGAGAAACATTCGGAATTGCATGATTCGTATGCTTGTGTTTGTGTTGTTTGGTGATATTTCTATCAAGTTCTATTAGTTCAAAGATTTTTGGACTAGAAAAAGAATGGAAACCTACGGTTCCCAAACTAGAGCCTAGGCAAATCAAACGAATCAAAAATAAAGGTTGTGTTATTGAGAATTTGAGAAACATGCGGAATTGCATGATTCGTATGCTTGTGTTTGTGTTGTTTGGTGATCTTTCTATCAAGTTCTATTAGTTCAAACATTTATGGACTAGAAAAAGAATGGAAATCAACGGTTCCCAAACCATAGCCTAGGTAAATCAAACCAATCAATAAGAAAGGTTGTGTTATTGAGAATTTGAGAAACATTCGGAATCGCATGATTCGTATGCTTGTGTTTATGTTGTTTGGTGATCTTTCTATCAAGTTCTATTAGTTCAAAGATTCTTGGACTAGAAAAAGAATGGAAACGAACGGTTCCCAAACCAAAGCCTAGGCACATCAAACGAATCAAAAAGAAAGGTTGTGTTATTGAGAATTTGAGAAACATTCTGAATTTCATGATTCCTATGCTTATGTTTGTGTTGTTTGGTGATATTTCTATCAAGTTCTATTAGTTCAAAGATTTTTGGACTAGAAAAAGAATGGAAATCAACGGTTCCCAAACCATAGCCTAGGCAAATCAAACGAATCAAAAAGAAAGGATGTGTTATTGAGAATTTGAGAAACATTCGGAATCGCATGATTCGTATGCTTGTGTTTGTGTTGTTTGGTGATCTTCCTACCAAGTTTCATTAGTTCAAACATTTATGGACTAGAAAAAGAATGGAAACCAACGGTTCCCAATCCATAGCCTAGGTAAATCAAACCAGTCAATAAGAAAGGTTGTGTTATTGAGAATTTGAGAAACATTCGGAATCGCATGATTCGTATGCTTGTGTTTGTGTTGTTTAGTGATCTTTCTACCAAGTTTCATTAGTTCAAACATTTATGGACTAGAAAAAGAATGGAAACCAACGGTTCCCAAACCATAGCCTAGGCAAATCAAACGAATCAAAAAGAAAGGTTGTGTTATTGAGAATTTGAGAAACATTCGGAATCTCATGATTCGTATGCTTGTGTTTGTGTTGTTTGGTGAGATTTCTATCAAGTTCTATTAGTTCAAAGATTTTTGGACTAGAAAAAGAATGGAAACCAACGGTTCCCAAACCATATCCTAGGCAAATCAAACGAATCAAAAAGAAAGGTTGTGTTATTGAGAGTTTGAGAAACATGCGGTATCGCATGATTCGTATGCTTGTGTTGTGTTGTTTGGTGATCTTTCTACCAAGTTTCATTAGTTCAAACATTTATGGACTAGAAAAAGAATGGAAACCAACGGTTCCCAAACCATAGCCTAGGCAAATCAAACGAATCAAAAAGAAAGGTTGTGTTATTGAGAATTTGAGAAACATTCGGAATTTCATGATTCGTAAGCTTTTGTTTGTGTTGTTTGGTGATATTTCTATCAAGTTCTATTAGTTCAAAGATTTTATGGACTAGAAAAAGAATGGAAACCAACGGTTCCCAAACCATAGCCTAGGCACATCAAACGAATCAAAAAGAAAGGTTGTGTTATTGAGAATTTGAGAAACATTCGGAATTTCATGATTCGTATGCTTGTGTTTATGTTGTTTGGTGATATTTCTATCAAGTTTTATTAGTTCAAAGTTTTTTGGTAGAAAAAGAATGGAAACCAACGGTTCCCAAACCATAGCCTAGGCAAATCAAACGAATCAAAAAGAAAGGTTGTGTTATTGAGAATTTGAGAAACATGCGGAATCGCATGATTCGTATGCTTGTGTTTGTGTTGTTTGGTGATCTTTCTACCAAGTTCTATTAGTTCAAACATTTATGGACTAGAAAAAGAATGGAAATCAACGGTTCCCAAACCATAGCCTAGGCAAATCAAACCAATCAATAAGAAAGGTTGTGTTATTGAGAATTTGAGAAACATTCCGAATCGCATGATTCGTATGCCTGTGTTTATGTTGTTTGGTGATCTTTCTATCAAGTTCTATTAGTTCAAAGATTTTTGGACTAGAAAAAGAATGGAAACCAACGGTTCCCAAACCATAGGCTAGGCAAATCAAACAAATCAAAAAGAAAGGTTGTGTTATTGAGAATTTGAGAAACATTCGGAATTGCATGATTCGTCTGCTTGTGTTTGTGTTGTTTGGTGATCTTTCTACCAAGTTCTATTAGTTCAAACATTTATGGACTAGAAAAAGAATGGAAACCAACGGTTCCCAAGCCATAGCCTAAGGCAAATCAAACGAATCAAAAAGAAAGGATGTGTTATTGAGAATTTGAGAAACATTCGGAATCGCATGATTCGTATGCTTGTGTTTGCGTTGTTTGGTGATCTTTCTACCAAGTTTCATTAGTTCAAACATTTATGGACTAGAAAAAGAATGGAAACCAACGGTTCCCAAACCATAGCCTAGGCAAATCAAACCAATCAATAAGAAAGGTTGTGTTATTGAGAATTTGAGAAACATTCGGAATTTCATGATTCGTATGCTTGTGTTTGTGTTGTTTGTTGATATTTCTATCAAGTTCTATTAGTTCAAAAGATTTTTGCACTAGAAAAAGAATGGAAACCAACGGTTCCCAAACCATAGCCTAGGCAAATCAAACGAATCAAAATGAAAGGTTGTGTTATTGAGAATTTGAGAAACATGCGGTACCGCATGATTCGTATCCTTGTGTTTGTGTTGTTTGGTGATCTTTCTACCATGTTTCATTAGTTCAAACATTTATGGACTAGAAAAAGAATGGAAACCAACGGTTCCCAAACCATAGCCTAGGCAAATCAAACGAATCAAAAAGAAAGGTTGTGTTATTGAGAATTTGAGAAACATGCGGTATCGCATGATTCGTATGCTTGTGTTTGTGTTGTTTTGTGATCTTTCTACCAAGTTCTATTAGTTCAAACATTTATGGACTAGAAAAAGAATGGAAATCAACGGTTGCCAAACCATAGCCTAGGCAAATCAAACCAATCAATAAGAAAGGTTGTGTTATTGAGAATTTGAGAAACATTCCGAATCGCATGATTCGTATGCTTGTGTTTGCGTTGTTTGGTGATCTTTCTACCAAGTTTCATTAGTTCAAACATTTATGGACTAGAAAAAGAATGGAAACCAACGGTTCCCAAACCATAGCCTAGGCACATCAAACGAATCAAAAAGAAAGGTTGTGTTATTGAGAATTTGAGAAACATTCTGAATTTCATGATTCGTATGCTTATGTTTGTGTTGTTTGGTGATATTTCTATAAAGTTCTATTAGTTCAAAGTTTTTTGGTAGAAAAAGAATGGAAACCAACGGTTCCCAAACCATAGCCTAGGCAAATCAAATGAATCAAAAAGAAAGGTTGTGTTATTGAGAATTTGAGAAACATTCGGAATTTCGTGATTCGTATGCCTGTGTTTGTGTTGTTTGGTGATATTTCTTTCAAGTTCTATTAATTCAAAGATTTTTGGACTAGAAAAAGAATGGAAACCAACGGTACCCAAACCATAGCCTAGGCAAATCAAACGAATCAAAAAGAAAGGTTGTGTTATTGAGAATTTGAGAAACATGCGGAATTGCATGATTCGTATGCTTGTGTTTGTGTTGTTTGGTGATCTTTCTACCAAGTTCTATTAGTTCAAACATTTATGGACTAGAAAAAGAATGGAACTCAACGGTTCCCAAACCATAGCCTAGGCAAATCAAACCAATCAATAAGAAAGGTTGTGTTATTGAGAATTTGAGAAACATTCGGAATCGCATGATTTTTAGGCTTGTGTTTGTGTTGTTTGGTGATCTTTCTACCAAGTTTCATTAGTTCAAACATTTATGGACTAGAAAAAGAATGGAAACCAACGGTTCCCAAACCATAGCTTAGGTAAGTCAAACCAATCAATAAGAAAGGTTATGTTATTGAGAATTTGAGAAACATTCGGAATCGCATGATTCGTATGCTTGTGTTTGCGTTGTTTGGTGATCTTTCTACCAAGTTTCATTAGTTCAAACATTTATGGACTAGAAAAAGAATGGAAACCAACGGTTCCCAAACCATAGCCTAGGCAAATCAAACAAATCAAAAAGAAAGGTTGTGTTATTGAGAATTTGAGAAACATTCGGAATCGCATGATTCGTATGCTTGTGTTGGTGTTGTTTGGTGATCTTTCTATCAAGTTTTATTAGTTCAAAGATTTTTGGACTAGAAAAAGAATGGAAACCAACGGTTTCCAAACCATAGCCTAGGCAAATCAAACGAATCAAACAGAAAGGTTGTGTTATTGAGAATTTGAGAAACATGCGGAATCGCATGCTTCGTATGCTTGTGTTTGTGATGTTTGGTGAACTTTCTACCAAGTTCTATTAGTTCAAACATTTATGGACTAGAAAAAGAATGGAAACCAACGGTCCCCAAACCATATCCTAGCCAAATCAAACCAATCAATAAGAAAGGTTGTGTTATTGAGAATTTGAGAAACATTCGGAATCGCATGATTCGTATGCTTGTGTTTGTGTTGTTTGGTGATCTTTCTATAGAGTTCCATTAGTTCAAAGATTTTTGGACTAGAAAAAGAATGGAAACCAACGGTTCCCAAACCATAGCCTAGGCGAATCAAACGAATCAAAAAGAAAGGATGTCTTACTGAGAATTTGAGAAACATTCGGAATCGCATGATTCGTATGCTTGTGTTTGTGTTGTTTGGTGATCTTTCTACCAAGTTTCTTTAGTTCAAACATTTATGGACTAGAAAAAGAGTGGAAACCAACGGTTCCCAAACCATAGCCTAGGTAAATCAAACCAACCAATAAGAAAGGTTGTGTTATTGAGAATTTGAGAAACATTCGGAATCGCATGATTCGTATGCTTGTGTTTGTGTTGTCTGGTGATCTTTCTACCAAGTTTCATTAGTTCAAAGATTTATGGACTAGAAAAAGAATGGAAACCAACGCTTCCCAAACCATAGCCTAGGCAAATCAAACGAATCAAAAAGAAAGGTTGTGTTATTGAGAATTTGAGAAACATTCGGAATTGCATGATTCGTATGCTTGTGTTTGTGTTGTTTGGTGATATTTCTATCAAGTTCTATTAGTTCAAAGATTTTTGGACTAGAAAAAGAATGGAAACCTACGGTTCCCAAACTAGAGCCTAGGCAAATCAAACGAATCAAAAATAAAGGTTGTGTTATTGAGAATTTGAGAAACATGCGGAATTGCATGATTCGTATGCTTGTGTTTGTGTTGTTTGGTGATCTTTCTATCAAGTTCTATTAGTTCAAACATTTATGGACTAGAAAAAGAATGGAAATCAACGGTTCCCAAACCATAGCCTAGGTAAATCAAACCAATCAATAAGAAAGGTTGTGTTATTGAGAATTTGAGAAACATTCGGAATCGCATGATTCGTATGCTTGTGTTTATGTTGTTTGGTGATCTTTCTATCAAGTTCTATTAGTTCAAAGATTCTTGGACTAGAAAAAGAATGGAAACGAACGGTTCCCAAACCAAAGCCTAGGCACATCAAACGAATCAAAAAGAAAGGTTGTGTTATTGAGAATTTGAGAAACATTCTGAATTTCATGATTCCTATGCTTATGTTTGTGTTGTTTGGTGATATTTCTATCAAGTTCTATTAGTTCAAAGATTTTTGGACTAGAAAAAGAATGGAAATCAACGGTTCCCAAACCATAGCCTAGGCAAATCAAACGAATCAAAAAGAAAGGATGTGTTATTGAGAATTTGAGAAACATTCGGAATCGCATGATTCGTATGCTTGTGTTTGTGTTGTTTGGTGATCTTCCTACCAAGTTTCATTAGTTCAAACATTTATGGACTAGAAAAAGAATGGAAACCAACGGTTCCCAATCCATAGCCTAGGTAAATCAAACCAGTCAATAAGAAAGGTTGTGTTATTGAGAATTTGAGAAACATTCGAATCGCATGATTCGTATGCTTGTGTTTGTGTTGTTTAGTGATCTTTCTACCAAGTTTCATTAGTTCAAACATTTATGGACTAGAAAAAGAATGGAAACCAACGGTTCCCAAACCATAGCCTAGGCAAATCAAACGAATCAAAAAGAAAGGTTGTGTTATTGAGAATTTGAGAAACATTCGGAATCTCATGATTCGTATGCTTGTGTTTGTGTTGTTTGGTGAGATTTCTATCAAGTTCTATTAGTTCAAAGATTTTTGGACTAGAAAAAGAATGGAAACCAACGGTTCCCAAACCATATCCTAGGCAAATCAAACGAATCAAAAAGAAAGGTTGTGTTATTGAGAGTTTGAGAAACATGCGGTATCGCATGATTCGTATGCTTGTGTTGTGTTGTTTGGTGATCTTTCTACCAAGTTTCATTAGTTCAAACATTTATGGACTAGAAAAAGAATGGAAACCAACGGTTCCCAAACCATAGCCTAGGCAAATCAAACGAATCAAAAAGAAAGGTTGTGTTATTGAGAATTTGAGAAACATTCGGAATTTCATGATTCGTAAGCTTTTGTTTGTGTGGTTTGGTGATATTTCTATCAAGTTCTATTAGTTCAAAGATTTTATGGACTAGAAAAAGAATGGAAACCAACGGTTCCCAAACCATAGCCTAGGCACATCAAACGAATCAAAAAGAAAGGTTGTGTTATTGAGAATTTGAGAAACATTCGGAATTTCATGATTCGTATGCTTGTGTTTATGTTGTTTGGTGATATTTCTATCAAGTTTTATTAGTTCAAAGTTTTTTGGTAGAAAAAGAATGGAAACCAACGGTTCCCAAACCATAGCCTAGGCAAATCAAACGAATCAAAAAGAAAGGTTGTGTTATTGAGAATTTGAGAAACATGCGGAATCGCATGATTCGTATGCTTGTGTTTGTGTTGTTTGGTGATCTTTCTACCAAGTTCTATTAGTTCAAACATTTATGGACTAGAAAAAGAATGGAAATCAACGGTTCCCAAACCATAGCCTAGGCAAATCAAACCAATCAATAAGAAAGGTTGTGTTATTGAGAATTTGAGAAACATTCCGAATCGCATGATTCGTATGCCTGTGTTTATGTTGTTTGGTGATCTTTCTATCAAGTTCTATTAGTTCAAAGATTTTTGGACTAGAAAAAGAATGGAAACCAACGGTTCCCAAACCATAGGCTAGGCAAATCAAACAAATCAAAAAGAAAGGTTGTGTTATTGAGAATTTGAGAAACATTCGGAATTGCATGATTCGTCTGCTTGTGTTTGTGTTGTTTGGTGATCTTTCTACCAAGTTCTATTAGTTCAAACATTTATGGACTAGAAAAAGAATGGAAACCAACGGTTCCCAAGCCATAGCCTAAGGCAAATCAAACGAATCAAAAAGAAAGGATGTGTTATTGAGAATTTGAGAAACATTCGGAATCGCATGATTCGTATGCTTGTGTTTGCGTTGTTTGGTGATCTTTCTACCAAGTTTCATTAGTTCAAACATTTATGGACTAGAAAAAGAATGGAAACCAACGGTTCCCAAACCATAGCCTAGGCAAATCAAACCAATCAATAAGAAAGGTTGTGTTATTGAGAATTTGAGAAACATTCGGAATTTCATGATTCGTATGCTTGTGTTTGTGTTGTTTGTTGATATTTCTATCAAGTTCTATTAGTTCAAAAGATTTTTGCACTAGAAAAAGAATGGAAACCAACGGTTCCCAAACCATAGCCTAGGCAAATCAAACGAATCAAAATGAAAGGTTGTGTTATTGAGAATTTGAGAAACATGCGGTACCGCATGATTCGTATCCTTGTGTTTGTGTTGTTTGGTGATCTTTCTACCATGTTTCATTAGTTCAAACATTTATGGACTAGAAAAAGAATGGAAACCAACGGTTCCCAAACCATAGCCTAGGCAAATCAAACGAATCAAAAAGAAAGGTTGTGTTATTGAGAATTTGAGAAACATGCGGTATCGCATGATTCGTATGCTTGTGTTTGTGTTGTTTTGTGATCTTTCTACCAAGTTCTATTAGTTCAAACATTTATGGACTAGAAAAAGAATGGAAATCAACGGTTGCCAAACCATAGCCTAGGCAAATCAAACCAATCAATAAGAAAGGTTGTGTTATTGAGAATTTGAGAAACATTCCGAATCGCATGATTCGTATGCTTGTGTTGGTGTTGTTTGGTGATCTTTCTATCAAGTTTTATTAGTTCAAAGATTTTTGGACTAGAAAAAGAATGGAAACCAACGGTTTCCAAACCATAGCCTAGGCAAATCAAACGAATCAAAAAGAAAGGTTGTGTTATTGAGAATTTGAGAAACATGCGGAATCGCATGCTTCGTATGCTTGTGTTTGTGATGTTTGGTGAACTTTCTACTAAGTTCTATTAGTTCAAACATTTATGGACTGGAAAAATAATGGAAACCAACGGTTCCCAAACCATAGCCTAGGCAAATCAAACCAATCAATAAGAAAGGTTGTGTTATTGAGAATTTGAGAAACATTCGGAATCGCATGATTCGTATGCTTGTGTTTGCGTTGTTTGGTGATCTTTTTATAGAGTTCCATTAGTTCAAAGATTTTAGGACTAGAAAAAGAATGGAAACCAACGGTTCCCAAACCATAGCCTAGGCAAATCAAACCAATCAATAACAAAGGTTGTGTTATTGAGAGTTTGAGAAACATTCGGAATCGCATGATTCGTATGCTTGTGTTTGTGTTGTTTGGTGATCTTTCTACCAAGTTCTATTAGTTCAAACATTTATGGACTAGAAAAAGAATGGAAACCGACGGTTCCCAAACCATAGCCTAGGAAAATCAAACGAATCAATAAGAAAGGTTGTGTTATTGAGAATTTGAGAAACATTCGGAATCGCATGATTCGTATGCTTGTGTTTGTGTTGTTTGGTGATCTTTCTACCAGGTTCTATTAGTTCAAACATTTATGGACTAGAAAAAGAATGGAAACCAACGGTTCCCAAACCATAGGCTAGGCAAATCAAACCAATCAATAAGAAAGGTTGTGTTATTGAGAATTTGAGAAACATTCGGAATCGCATGATTCGTATGCTTGTGTTTGTGTTGTTTGGTGATCTTTCTACCAAGTTTCATTACTTCAAACATTTATGAACTAGAAAAAGAATGGAAACCAACGGTTCCCAAACCATAGCCTAGGCAAATCAAACGAATCAGAAAGAAAGGTTGTGTTATTGAGAATTTGAGAAACATTCGGAATTTCATGATTTGTATGCTTGTGTTTGTGTTGTTTGGTGATCTTTCTACCAAGTTCTATTAATTCAAAGATTTTTGGACTAGAAAAAGAATGGAAACCAACGGTTCCCAAACCATAGCCTAGGCAAATCAAACGAATCAAAAAGAAAGGTTGTGTTATTGAGAATTTGAGAAACATGCGGAATTGCATGATTCGTATGCTTGTGTTTGTGTTGTTTGGTGATCTTTCTACCAAGTTCTATTAGTTCAAACATTTATGGACTAGAAAAAGAATGGAACTCAACGGTTCCCAAACCATAGCCTAGGCAAATCAAACCAATCAATAAGAAAGGTTGTGTTATTGAGAATTTGAGAAACATTCGGAATCGCATGATTTTTATGCTTGTGTTTGTGTTGTTTGGTGATCTTTCTACCAAGTTTCATTAGTTCAAACATTTATGGACTAGAAAAAGAATGGAAACCAACGGTTCCCAAACCATAGCTTAGGTAAGTCAAACCAATCAATAAGAAAGGTTATGTTATTGAGAATTTGAGAAACATTCGGAATCGCATGATTCGTATGCTTGTGTTTGCGTTGTTTGGTGATCTTTCTACCAAGTTTCATTAGTTCAAACATTTATGGACTAGAAAAAGAATGGAAACCAACGGTTCCCAAACCATAGCCTAGGCAAATCAAACAAATCAAAAAGAAAGGTTGTGTTATTGAGAATTTGAGAAACATTCGGAATCGCATGATTCGTATGCTTGTGTTGGTGTTGTTTGGTGATCTTTCTATCAAGTTTTATTAGTTCAAAGATTTTTGGACTAGAAAAAGAATGGAAACCAACGGTTTCCAAACCATAGCCTAGGCAAATCAAACGAATCAAACGGAAAGGTTGTGTTATTGAGAATTTGAGAAACATGCGGAATCGCATGCTTCGTATGCTTGTGTTTGTGATGTTTGGTGAACTTTCTACCAAGTTCTATTAGTTCAAACATTTATGGACTAGAAAAAGAATGGAAACCAACGGTCCCCAAACCATATCCTAGCCAAATCAAACCAATCAATAAGAAAGGTTGTGTTATTGAGAATTTGAGAAACATTCGGAATCGCATGATTCGTATGCTTGTGTTTGTGTTGTTTGGTGATCTTTCTATAGAGTTCCATTAGTTCAAAGATTTTTGGACTAGAAAAAGAATGGAAACCAACGGTTCCCAAACTATAGCCTAGGCGAATCAAACGAATCAAAAAGAAAGGATGTCTTACTGAGAATTTGAGAAACATTCGGAATCGCATGATTCGTATGCTTGTGTTTGTGTTGTTTGGTGATCTTTCTACCAAGTTTCTTTAGTTCAAACATTTATGGACTAGAAAAAGAATGGAAACCAACGCTTCCCAAACCATAGCCTAGGCAAATCAAACGAATCAAAAAGAAAGGTTGTGTTATTGAGAATTTGAGAAACATTCGGAATCGCATGATTCGTATGCTTGTGTTTGCGTTGTTTGGTGATCTTTCTACCAAGTTTCATTAGTTCAAACATTTATGGACTAGAAAAAGAATGGAAACCAACGGTTCCCAAACCATAGCCTAAGGCAAATCAAACGAATCAAAAAGAAAGGATGTGTTATTGAGAATTTGAGAAACATTCGGAATCGCATGATTCGTATGCTTGTGTTTGCGTTGTTTGGTGATCTTTCTACCAAGTTTCATTAGTTCAAACATTTATGGACTAGAAAAAGAATGGAAACCAACGGTTCCCAAACCATAGCCTAGGCAAATCAAACCAATCAATAAGAAAGGTTGTGTTATTGAGAATTTGAGAAACATTCGGAATTTCATGATTCGTATGCTTGTGTTTGTGTTGTTTGTTGATATTTCTATCAAGTTCTATTAGTTCAAAAGATTTTTGCACTAGAAAAAGAATGGAAACCAACGGTTCCCAAACCATAGCCTAGGCAAATCAAACGAATCAAAATGAAAGGTTGTGTTATTGAGAATTTGAGAAACATGCGGTACCGCATGATTCGTATCCTTGTGTTTGTGTTGTTTGGTGATCTTTCTACCATGTTTCATTAGTTCAAACATTTATGGACTAGAAAAAGAATGGAAACCAACGGTTCCCAAACCATAGCCTAGGCAAATCAAACGAATCAAAAAGAAAGGTTGTGTTATTGAGAATTTGAGAAACATGCGGTATCGCATGATTCGTATGCTTGTGTTTGTGTTGTTTTGTGATCTTTCTACCAAGTTCTATTAGTTCAAACATTTATGGACTAGAAAAAGAATGGAAATCAACGGTTGCCAAACCATAGCCTAGGCAAATCAAACCAATCAATAAGAAAGGTTATGTTATTGAGAATTTGAGAAACATTCCGAATCGCATGATTCGTATGCTTGTGTTGGTGTTGTTTGGTGATCTTTCTATCAAGTTTTATTAGTTCAAAGATTTTTGGACTAGAAAAAGAATGGAAACCAACGGTTTCCAAACCATAGCCTAGGCAAATCAAACGAATCAAAAAGAAAGGTTGTGTTATTGAGAATTTGAGAAACATGCGGAATCGCATGCTTCGTATGCTTGTGTTTGTGATGTTTGGTGAACTTTCTACTAAGTTCTATTAGTTCAAACATTTATGGACTGGAAAAATAATGGAAACCAACGGTTCCCAAACCATAGCCTAGGCAAATCAAACCAATCAATAAGAAAGGTTGTGTTATTGAGAATTTGAGAAACATTCGGAATCGCATGATTCGTATGCTTGTGTTTGCGTTGTTTGGTGATCTTTTTATAGAGTTCCATTAGTTCAAAGATTTTAGGACTAGAAAAAGAATGGAAACCAACGGTTTCCAAACCATAGCCTAGGCAAATCAAACCAATCAATAACAAAGGTTGTGTTATTGAGAGTTTGAGAAACATTCGGAATCGCATGATTCGTATGCTTGTGTTTGTGTTGTTTGGTGATCTTTCTACCAAGTTCTATTAGTTCAAACATTTATGGACTAGAAAAAGAATGGAAACCGACGGTTCCCAAACCATAGCCTAGGAAAATCAAACGAATCAATAAGAAAGGTTGTGTTATTGAGAATTTGAGAAACATTCGGAATCGCATGATTCGTATGCTTGTGTTTGTGTTGTTTGGTGATCTTTCTACCAGGTTCTATTAGTTCAAACATTTATGGACTAGAAAAAGAATGGAAACCAACGGTTCCCAAACCATAGGCTAGGCAAATCAAACCAATCAATAAGAAAGGTTGTGTTATTGAGAATTTGAGAAACATTCGGAATCGCATGATTCGTATGCTTGTGTTTGTGTTGTTTGGTGATCTTTCTACCAAGTTTCATTACTTCAAACATTTATGAACTAGAAAAAGAATGGAAACCAACGGTTCCCAAACCATAGCCTAGGCAAATCAAACGAATCAGAAAGAAAGGTTGTGTTATTGAGAATTTGAGAAACATTCGGAATTTCATGATTTGTATGCTTGTGTTTGTGTTGTTTGGTGATCTTTCTACCAAGTTCTATTAATTCAAAGATTTTTGGACTAGAAAAAGAATGGAAACCAACGGTTCCCAAACCATAGCCTAGGCAAATCAAACGAATCAAAAAGAAAGGTTGTGTTATTGAGAATTTGAGAAACATGCGGAATTGCATGATTCGTATGCTTGTGTTTGTGTTGTTTGGTGATCTTTCTACCAAGTTCTATTAGTTCAAACATTTATGGACTAGAAAAAGAATGGAACTCAACGGTTCCCAAACCATAGCCTAGGCAAATCAAACCAATCAATAAGAAAGGTTGTGTTATTGAGAATTTGAGAAACATTCGGAATCGCATGATTTTTATGCTTGTGTTTGTGTTGTTTGGTGATCTTTCTACCAAGTTTCATTAGTTCAAACATTTATGGACTAGAAAAAGAATGGAAACCAACGGTTCCCAAACCATAGCTTAGGTAAGTCAAACCAATCAATAAGAAAGGTTATGTTATTGAGAATTTGAGAAACATTCGGAATCGCATGATTCGTATGCTTGTGTTTGCGTTGTTTGGTGATCTTTCTACCAAGTTTCATTAGTTCAAACATTTATGGACTAGAAAAAGAATGGAAACCAACGGTTCCCAAACCATAGCCTAGGCAAATCAAACAAATCAAAAAGAAAGGTTGTGTTATTGAGAATTTGAGAAACATTCGGAATCGCATGATTCGTATGCTTGTGTTGGTGTTGTTTGGTGATCTTTCTATCAAGTTTTATTAGTTCAAAGATTTTTGGACTAGAAAAAGAATGGAAACCAACGGTTTCCAAACCATAGCCTAGGCAAATCAAACGAATCAAACGGAAAGGTTGTGTTATTGAGAATTTGAGAAACATGCGGAATCGCATGCTTCGTATGCTTGTGTTTGTGATGTTTGGTGAACTTTCTACCAAGTTCTATTAGTTCAAACATTTATGGACTAGAAAAAGAATGGAAACCAACGGTCCCCAAACCATATCCTAGCCAAATCAAACCAATCAATAAGAAAGGTTGTGTTATTGAGAATTTGAGAAACATTCGGAATCGCATGATTCGTATGCTTGTGTTTGTGTTGTTTGGTGATCTTTCTATAGAGTTCCATTAGTTCAAAGATTTTTGGACTAGAAAAAGAATGGAAACCAACGGTTCCCAAACTATAGCCTAGGCGAATCAAACGAATCAAAAAGAAAGGATGTCTTACTGAGAATTTGAGAAACATTCGGAATCGCATGATTCGTATGCTTGTGTTTGTGTTGTTTGGTGATCTTTCTACCAAGTTTCTTTAGTTCAAACATTTATGGACTAGAAAAAGAATGGAAACCAACGCTTCCCAAACCATAGCCTAGGCAAATCAAACGAATCAAAAAGAAAGGTTGTGTTATTGAGAATTTGAGAAACATTCGGAATTGCATGATTCGTATGCTTGTGTTTGTGTTGTTTGGTGATATTTCTATCAAGTTCTATTAGTTCAAAGATTTTTGGACTAGAAAAAGAATGGAAACCTACGGTTCCCAAACTAGAGCCTAGGCAAATCAAACGAATCAAAAAGAAAGGTTGTGTTATTGAGAATTTGAGAAACATGCGGAATTGCATGATTCGTATGCTTGTGTTTGTGTTGTTTGGTGATCTTTCTACCAAGTTCTATTAGTTCAAACATTTATGGACTAGAAAAAGAATGGAAATCAACGGTTCCCAAACCATAGCCTAGAAAAAGAAAGGTTGTGTTATTGAGAATTTGAGAAACATTCGGAATCGCATGATTCGTATGCTTGTGTTTATGTTGTTTGGTGATCTTTCTATCAAGTTCTATTAGTTCAAAGATTCTTGGACTAGAAAAAGAATGGAAACGAACGGTTCCCAAACCAAAGCCTAGGCACATCAAACGAATCAAAAAGAAAGGTTGTGTTATTGAGAATTTGAGAAACATTCTGAATTTCATGATTCCTATGCTTATGTTTGTGTTGTTTGGTGATATTTCTATCAAGTTCTATTAGTTCAAAGATTTTTGGACTAGAAAAAGAATGGAAATCAACGGTTCCCAAACCATAGCCTAGGCAAATCAAACGAATCAAAAAGAAAGGATGTGTTATTGAGAATTTGAGAAACATTCGGAATTGCATGATTCGTATGCTTGTGTTTGTGTTGTTTGGTGATCTTCCTACCAAGTTTCATTAGTTCAAACATTTATGGACTAGAAAAAGAATGGAAACCAACGGTTCCCAATCCATAGCCTAGGTAAATCAAACCATTCAATAAGAAAGGTTGTGTTATTGAGAATTTGAGAAACATTCGGAATCGCATGATTCGTATGCTTGTGTTTGTGTTGTTTGGTGATCTTTCTACCAAGTTTCATTAGTTCAAACATTTATGGACTAGAAAAAGAATGGAAACCAACGGTTCCCAAACCATAGCCTAGGCAAATCAAACGAATCAAAAAGAAAGGTTGTGTTATTGAGAATTTGAGAAACATTCGGAATCTCATGATTCGTATGCTTGTGTTTGTGTTGTTTGGTGAGATTTCTATCAAGTTCTATTAGTTCAAAGATTTTTGGACTAGAAAAAGAATGGAAACCAACGGTTCCCAAACCATATCCTAGGCAAATCAAACGAATCAAAAAGAAAGGTTGTGTTATTGAGAGTTTGAGAAACATGCGGTATCGCATGATTCGTATGCTTGTGTTGTGTTGTTTGGTGATCTTTCTACCAAGTTTCATTAGTTCAAACATTTATGGACTAGAAAAAGAATGGAAACCAACGGTTCCCAAACCATAGTCTAGGCAAATCAAACGAATCAAAAAGAAAGGTTGTGTTATTGAGAATTTGAGAAACATTCGGAATTTCATGATTCGTAAGCTTTTGTTTGTGTTGTTTGGTGATATTTCTATCAAGTTCTATTAGTTCAAAGATTTTATGGACTAGAAAAAGAATGGAAACCAACGGTTCCCAAACCATAGCCTAGGCACATCAAACGAATCAAAAAGAAAGGTTGTGTTATTGAGAATTTGAGAAACATTCGGAATTTCATGATTCGTATGCTTGTGTTTATGTTGTTTGGTGATATTTCTATCAAGGTTTATTAGTTCAAAGTTTTTTGGTAGAAAAAGAATGGAAACCAACGGTTCCCAAACCATAGCCTAGGCAAATCAAACGAATCAAAAAGAAAGGTTGTGTTATTGAGAATTTGAGAAACATGCGGAATCGCATGATTCGTATGCTTGTGTTTGTGTTGTTTGGTGATCTTTCTACCAAGTTCTATTAGTTCAAACATTTATGGACTAGAAAAAGAATGGAAATCAACGGTTCCCAAACCATAGCCTAGGCAAATCAAACCAATCAATAAGAAAGGTTGTGTTATTGAGAATTTGAGAAACATTCCGAATCGCATGATTCGTATGCCTGTGTTTATGTTGTTTGGTGATCTTTCTATCAAGTTCTATTAGTTCAAAGATTTTTGGACTAGAAAAAGAATGGAAACCAACGGTTCCCAAACCATAGGCTAGGCAAATCAAACAAATCAAAAAGAAAGGTTGTGTTATTGAGAATTTGAGAAACATTCGGAATTGCATGATTCGTCTGCTTGTGTTTGTGTTGTTTGGTGATCTTTCTACCAAGTTCTATTAGTTCAAACATTTATGGACTAGAAAAAGAATGGAAACCAACGGTTCCCAAGCCATAGCCTAAGGCAAATCAAACGAATCAAAAAGAAAGGATGTGTTATTGAGAATTTGAGAAACATTCGGAATCGCATGATTCGTATGCTTGTGTTTGTGATGATGGTGAACTTTCTACTAAGTTCTATTAGTTCAAACATTTATGGACTGGAAAAATAATGGAAACCAACGGTTCCCAAACCATAGGCTAGGCAAATCAAACCAATCAATAAGAAAGGTTGTGTTATTGAGAATTTGAGAAACATTCGGAATCGCATGATTCGTATGCTTGTGTTTGTGTTGTTTGGTGATCTTTCTACCAAGTTTCATTACTTCAAACATTTATGGACTAGAAAAAGAATGGAAACCAACGGTTCCCAAACCATAGCCTAGGCAAATCAAACGAATCAGAAAGAAAGGTTGTGTTATTGAGAATTTGAGAAACATTCGGAATTTCATGATTCGTATGCTTGTGTTTGTGTTGTTTGTTGATATTTCTATCAAGTTCCATTAGTTCAAAGATTTTTGTACTAGAAAAAGAATAGAAACCAACGGTTCCCAAACCATAGCCTAGGCAAATCAAACGAATCAAAAAGAAAGGTTGTGTTATTGAGAATTTGAGAAAACATGCGGTACCGCATGATTCGTATGCTTGTGTTTGTGTTGTTTGGTGATCTTTCTACCAAGTTTCATTAGTTCAAACATTTATGGACTAGAAAAAGAATGGAAACCAACGGTTCCCAAACCATAGCCTAGGCAAATCAAACGAATCAAAAAGAAAGGTTGTGTTATTGAGAATTTGAGAAACATGCGGTATCGCATGATTCGTATGCTTGTGTTTGTGTTGTTTGGTGATCTTTCTATCAAGTTCTATTAGTTCAAACATTTATAGACTAGAAAAAGAATGGAAATCAACGGTTCCCAAACCATAGCCTAGGCAAATCAAACCATTCAATAAGAAAGGTTGTGTTATTGAGAATTTGAGAAACATTCGGAATTTCATGATTCGTATGCTTGTGTTTATGTTGTTTGGTGATATTTCTATCAAGTTCTATTAGTTCAAAGATTTTTGGACTACAAAAAGAATGGAAACCAACGGTTCCCAAACCATAGCCTAGGAAAATCAAACGAATCAAAAAGAAAGGTTGTGTTATTGAGAATTTGAGAAACATGCGGAATCGCATGATTCGTATGCTTGTGTTTGTGTTGTTTGGTGATCTTTCTACCAAATACTATTAGTTCAAACATTTATGGACTAGAAAAAGAATGGAAATCAACGGTTCCCAAACCATAGCCTACGCAAATCAAACCAATCAATAAGAAAGGTTGTGTTATTGAGAATTTGAGAAACATTAGGAATTTCATGATTCGTATGCTTGTGTTTATGTTGTTTGGTGACATTTCTATCAAGTTCTATTAGTTCAAAGATTTTTGGTAGAAAAAGAATGGAAACCAACGGTTCCCAAACCATAGCCTAGGCAAATCAAACGAATCAAAAAGAAAGGTTGTGTTATTGAGAATTTGAGAAACATTCGGAATCGCATGATTCGTATGCTTGTGTTTGTGTTGTTTGGTGATCTTTCTACCAAGTTTCATTACTTCAAACATTTATGGACTAGAAAAAGAATGGAAACCAACGGTTCCCAAACCATAGCCTAGGCGAATCAAACGAATCAAAAAGAAATGTTGTTTTATTGAGAATTTGAGAAACATTCGGAATTTCATGATTCGTATGCTTGTGTTTGTGTTGTTTGTTGATATTTCTATCAAGTTCTATTAGTTCAAAGATTTTTGTACTAGAAAAAGAATGGAAACCAACGGTTCCCAAACCATAGCCTAGGCAAATCAAACGAATCAAAAAGAAAGGTTGTGTTATTGAGAATTTGAGAAACATGCGGTACCGCATGATTCGTATGCTTGTGTTTGTGTTGTTTGGTGATCTTTCTACCAAGTTTCATTGGTTCAAACATTTATGGACTAGAAAAAGAATGGAAACCAACGGTTCCCAAACCATAGCCTAGGCAAATCAAACGAATCAAAAAGAAAGGTTGTGTTATTGAGAATTTGAGAAACATGCGGTATCGCATGATTCGTATGCTTGTGTTTGTGTTGTTTGGTGATCTTTCTATAGAGTTCCATTAGTTCAATGATTTTTGGACTAGAAAAAGAATGGAAACCAACGGTTCCCAAACCATAGCCTAGGCGAATCAAACGAATCAAAAAGAAATGTTGTTTTATTGAGAATTTGAGAAACATTCGGAATTTCATGATTCGTATGCTTGTGTTTGTGTTGTTTGTTGATATTTCTATCAAGTTCTATTAGTTCAAAGATTTTTGTACTAGAAAAAGAATGGAAACCAACGGTTCCCAAACCATAGCCTAGGCAAATCAAACGAATCAAAAAGAAAGGTTGTGTTATTGTGAATTTGAGAAACAAGCGGTACCGCATGATTCGTATGCTTGTGTTTGTGTTGTTTGGTGATCTTTCTACCAAGTTTCATTGGTTCAAACATTTATGGACTAGAAAAAGAATGGAAACCAACGGTTCCCAAACCATAGCCTAGGCAAATCAAACGAATCAAAAAGAAAGGTTGTGTTATTGAGAATTTGAGAAACATGCGGAATCGCATGATTCGTATGATTGTGTTTGTGTTGTTTGGTGATCTTTCTACCAAGTTCTATTAGTTGAAAAATATATGGACTAGAAAAAGAATTGAAATAAACGGTTCCCAAACCATAGCCTAGGCAAATCAAACCAATCAATAAGAAAGGTTGTGTTATTGAGAATTTGAGAAACATTCCGAATCGCATGATTCGTATGCTTGTGTTTATGTTGTTTGGTGATCTTTCTATCAAGTTCTATTAGTTCAAAGATTTTTGGACTAGAAAAAGAATGGAAACCAACGGTTCCCAAATCATAGCCTAGGCAAATCAAACAAATCAAAAAGAAAGGTTGTGTTATTGAGAATTTGAGAAACATGCGGAATTGCATGATTCGTATGCTTGTGTTTGTGTTGTTTGGTGAACTTTCTACCAAGTTCTATTAGTTCAAACATTCATGGACTAGAAAAAGAATGGAAACCAACGGTTCCCAAGCCATAGCCTAGGCAAATCAAACGAATCAAAAAGAAAGGATGTGTTATTGAGAATTTGAGAAACATTCGGAATCGCATGATTCGTATGCTTGTGTTTGTGTTCTTTGGTGATCTTTCTACCAAGTTTCATTAGTTCAAACATTTATGGACTAGAAAAAGAATGGAAACCAACGGTTCCCAAACTATACCTAGGCAAATCAAACCAATCAATAAGAAAGGTTGTGTTATTGAGAATTTGAGAAACATTCGGAATCGCATGATTCGTATGCTTGTGTTGGTGTTGTTTGGTGATCTTTCTATCAAGTTTTATTAGTTCAAATATTTTTGGACTATTAGAAGAATGGAAACCAACGGTTCCCAAAACATAGCATAGGCAAATCAAACGTATCAAAAAGAAAGGTTGTGTTATTGAGAATTTGAGAAACATGCGGAACCGCATGCTTCATATGCTTGTGTTTGTGATGTTTGGTGAACTTTCTACCAAGTTCTATTAGTTCAAACATTTATGGACTACAAAAAGAATGGAAACCAACGGTTCCCAAACCATAGCCTAGGCAAATCAAACCAATCAATAAGAAAGGTTGTGTTATTGAGAATTTGAGAAACATTCGGAATCGCATGATTCGTATGCTTGTGTTGGAGTTGTTTGGTGATCTTTATATCAAGTTCTATTAGTTCAAAGATTTTTGGACTAGAAAAAGAATGGAAACCAACGGTTCCCAAACCATAGCCTAGGCAAATCAAACGAATCAAAAAGAAAGGTTGTGTTATTGAGAATTTGAGAAACATGCGGAATCGCATGCTTCGTATGCTTGGGTTTGTGTTGTTTGGTGATCTTTCTACCAAGTTCTATTAGTTCAAACATTTATGGACTAGAAAAAGAGTGGAAACCAACGGTTCCCAAACCATAGCCTAGGCAAATCAAACCAATCAATAAGAAAGGTTGTGTTATTGAGAATTTGAGAAACATTCGGAATCGCATAATTCGTATGCTTGTGTTTGTGTTGTTTGGTGATCTTTCTACCAGGTTTCATTACTTCAAACATTTATGGACTAGAAAAAGAATGGAAACCAACGGTTCCCAAACCATAGCCTAGGCAAATCAAACGAATCAAAAAGAAAGGTTGTGTTATTGAGAATTTGAGAAACATGCGGTATCGCATGATTCGTATGCTTGTGTTTGTGTTGTTTGGTGATCTTTCTTTAGAGTTCCATTAGTTCAATGATTTTTGTACTAGAAAAAGAATGGAAACCAACGGTTCCCAAACCATAGCCTAGGCGAATCAAACGAATCAAAAAGAAATGTTGTTTTATTGAGAATTTGAGAAACATTCGGAATTTCATGATTCGTATGCTTGTGTTTGTGTTGTTTGTTGATATTTCTATCAAGTTCTATTAGTTCAAAGATTTTTGTACTAGAAAAAGAATGGAAACCAACGGTTCCCAAACCATAGCCTAGGCAAATCAAACGAATCAAAAAGAAAGGTTGTGTTATTGTGAATTTGAGAAACAAGCGGTACCGCATGATTCGTATGCTTGTGTTTGTGTTGTTTGGTGATCTTTCTACCAAGTTTCATTGGTTCAAACATTTATGGACTAGAAAAAGAATGGAAACCAACGGTTCCCAAACCATAGCCTAGGCAAATCAAACGAATCAAAAAGAAAGGTTGTGTTATTGAGAATTTGAGAAACATGCGGAATCGCATGATTCGTATGATTGTGTTTGTGTTGTTTGGTGATCTTTCTACCAAGTTCTATTAGTTGAAAAATATATGGACTAGAAAAAGAATTGAAATAAACGGTTCCCAAACCATAGCCTAGGCAAATCAAACGAATCAAAAAGAAAGGTTGTGTTATTGTGAATTTGAGAAACAAGCGGTACCGCATGATTCGTATGCTTGTGTTTGTGTTGTTTGGTGATCTTTCTACCAAGTTTCATTGGTTCAAACATTTATGGACTAGAAAAAGAATGGAAACCAACGGTTCCCAAACCATAGCCTAGGCAAATCAAACGAATCAAAAAGAAAGGTTGTGTTATTGAGAATTTGAGAAACATGCGGAATCGCATGATTCGTATGATTGTGTTTGTGTTGTTTGGTGATCTTTCTACCAAGTTCTATTAGTTGAAAAATATATGGACTAGAAAAAGAATTGAAATAAACGGTTCCCAAACCATAGCCTAGGCAAATCAAACCAATCAATAAGAAAGGTTGTGTTATTGAGAATTTGAGAAACATTCCGAATCGCATGATTCGTATGCTTGTGTTTATGTTGTTTGGTGATCTTTCTATCAAGTTCTATTAGTTCAAAGATTTTTGGACTAGAAAAAGAATGGAAACCAACGGTTCCCAAATCATAGCCTAGGCAAATCAAACAAATCAAAAAGAAAGGTTGTGTTATTGAGAATTTGAGAAACATGCGGAATTGCATGATTCGTATGCTTGTGTTTGTGTTGTTTGGTGAACTTTCTACCAAGTTCTATTAGTTCAAACATTCATGGACTAGAAAAAGAATGGAAACCAACGGTTCCCAAGCCATAGCCTAGGCAAATCAAACGAATCAAAAAGAAAGGATGTGTTATTGAGAATTTGAGAAACATTCGGAATCGCATGATTCGTATGCTTGTGTTTGTGTTCTTTGGTGATCTTTCTACCAAGTTTCATTAGTTCAAACATTTATGGACTAGAAAAAGAATGGAAACCAACGGTTCCCAAACTATACCTAGGCAAATCAAACCAATCAATAAGAAAGGTTGTGTTATTGAGAATTTGAGAAACATTCGGAATCGCATGATTCGTATGCTTGTGTTGGTGTTGTTTGGTGATCTTTCTATCAAGTTTTATTAGTTCAAATATTTTTGGACTATTAGAAGAATGGAAACCAACGGTTCCCAAAACATAGCATAGGCAAATCAAACGTATCAAAAAGAAAGGTTGTGTTATTGAGAATTTGAGAAACATGCGGAACCGCATGCTTCATATGCTTGTGTTTGTGATGTTTGGTGAACTTTCTACCAAGTTCTATTAGTTCAAACATTTATGGACTACAAAAAGAATGGAAACCAACGGTTCCCAAACCATAGCCTAGGCAAATCAAACCAATCAATAAGAAAGGTTGTGTTATTGAGAATTTGAGAAACATTCGGAATCGCATGATTCGTATGCTTGTGTTGGAGTTGTTTGGTGATCTTTATATCAAGTTCTATTAGTTCAAAGATTTTTGGACTAGAAAAAGAATGGAAACCAACGGTTCCCAAACCATAGCCTAGGCAAATCAAACGAATCAAAAAGAAAGGTTGTGTTATTGAGAATTTGAGAAACATGCGGAATCGCATGCTTCGTATGCTTGGGTTTGTGTTGTTTGGTGATCTTTCTACCAAGTTCTATTAGTTCAAACATTTATGGACTAGAAAAAGAGTGGAAACCAACGGTTCCCAAACCATAGCCTAGGCAAATCAAACCAATCAATAAGAAAGGTTGTGTTATTGAGAATTTGAGAAACATTCGGAATCGCATAATTCGTATGCTTGTGTTTGTGTTGTTTGGTGATCTTTCTACCAGGTTTCATTACTTCAAACATTTATGGACTAGAAAAAGAATGGAAACCAACGGTTCCCAAACCATAGCCTAGGCAAATCAAACGAATCAAAAAGAAAGGTTGTGTTATTGAGAATTTGAGAAACATGCGGTATCGCATGATTCGTATGCTTGTGTTTGTGTTGTTTGGTGATCTTTCTTTAGAGTTCCATTAGTTCAATGATTTTTGTACTAGAAAAAGAATGGAAACCAACGGTTCCCAAACCATAGCCTAGGCGAATCAAACGAATCAAAAAGAAATGTTGTTTTATTGAGAATTTGAGAAACATTCGGAATTTCATGATTCGTATGCTTGTGTTTGTGTTGTTTGTTGATATTTCTATCAAGTTCTATTAGTTCAAAGATTTTTGTACTAGAAAAAGAATGGAAACCAACGGTTCCCAAACCATAGCCTAGGCAAATCAAACGAATCAAAAAGAAAGGTTGTGTTATTGTGAATTTGAGAAACAAGCGGTACCGCATGATTCGTATGCTTGTGTTTGTGTTGTTTGGTGATCTTTCTACCAAGTTTCATTGGTTCAAACATTTATGGACTAGAAAAAGAATGGAAACCAACGGTTCCCAAACCATAGCCTAGGCAAATCAAACGAATCAAAAAGAAAGGTTGTGTTATTGAGAATTTGAGAAACATGCGGAATCGCATGATTCGTATGATTGTGTTTGTGTTGTTTGGTGATCTTTCTACCAAGTTCTATTAGTTGAAAAATATATGGACTAGAAAAAGAATTGAAATAAACGGTTCCCAAACCATAGCCTAGGCAAATCAAACCAATCAATAAGAAAGGTTGTGTTATTGAGAATTTGAGAAACATTCCGAATCGCATGATTCGTATGCTTGTGTTTATGTTGTTTGGTGATCTTTCTATCAAGTTCTATTAGTTCAAAGATTTTTGGACTAGAAAAAGAATGGAAACCAACGGTTCCCAAATCATAGCCTAGGCAAATCAAACAAATCAAAAAGAAAGGTTGTGTTATTGAGAATTTGAGAAACATGCGGAATTGCATGATTCGTATGCTTGTGTTTGTGTTGTTTGGTGAACTTTCTACCAAGTTCTATTAGTTCAAACATTCATGGACTAGAAAAAGAATGGAAACCAACGGTTCCCAAGCCATAGCCTAGGCAAATCAAACGAATCAAAAAGAAAGGATGTGTTATTGAGAATTTGAGAAACATTCGGAATCGCATGATTCGTATGCTTGTGTTTGTGTTCTTTGGTGATCTTTCTACCAAGTTTCATTAGTTCAAACATTTATGGACTAGAAAAAGAATGGAAACCAACGGTTCCCAAGCTATACCTAGGCAAATCAAACATTCGGAATTTCATGATTCGTATGCTTGTGTTTGTGTTGTTTGTTGATATTTCTATCAAGTTCTATTAGTTCAAAGATTTTTGTACTAGAAAAAGAATGGAAACCAACGGTTCCCAAACCATAGCCTAGGCAAATCAAACGAATCAAAAAGAAAGGTTGTGTTATTGTGAATTTGAGAAACATGCGGTACCGCATGATTCGTATGCTTGTGTTTGTGTTGTTTGGTGATCTTTCTACCAAGTTTCATTGGTTCAAACATTTATGGACTAGAAAAAGAATGGAAACCAACGGTTCCCAAACCATAGCCTAGGCAAATAAAACGAATCAAAAAGAAAGGTTGTGTTATTGAGAATTTGAGAAACATGCGGAATCGCATGATTCGTATGATTGTGTTTGTGTTGTTTGGTGATCTTTCTACCAAGTTCTATTAGTTGAAAAATATATGGACTAGAAAAAGAATTGAAATAAACGGTTCCCAAACCATAGCCTAGGCAAATCAAACCAATCAATAAGAAAGGTTGTGTTATTGAGAATTTGAGAAACATTCCGAATCGCATGATTCGTATGCTTGTGTTTATGTTGTTTGGTGATCTTTCTATCATGTTCTGTTAGTTCAAAGATTTTTGGACTAGAAAAAGAATGGAAACCAACGGTTCCCAAATCATAGCCTAGGCAAATCAAACAAATCAAAAAGAAAGGTTGTGTTATTGAGAATTTGAGAAACATGCGGAATCGCATGCTTCGTATGCTTGGGTTTGTGTTGTTTGGTGATCTTTCTACCAAGTTCTATTAGTTCAAACATTTATGGACTAGAAAAAGAGTGGAAACCAACGGTTCCCAAACCATAGCCTAGGCAAATCAAACCAATCAATAAGAAAGGTTGTGTTATTGAGAATTTGAGAAACATTCGGAATCGCATAATTCGTATGCTTGTGTTTGTGTTGTTTGGTGATCTTTCTACCAGGTTTCATTACTTCAAACATTTATGGACTAGAAAAAGAATGGAAACCAACGGTTCCCAAACCATAGCCTAGACGAATCAAACGAATCAAAAAGAAATGTTGTTTTATTGAGAATTTGAGAAACATTCGGAATTTCATGATTCGTATGCTTGTGTTTGTGTTGTTTGTTGATATTTCTATCAAGTTCTATTAGTTCAAAGATTTTTGTACTAGAAAAAGAATGGAAACCAACGGTTCCCAAACCATAGCCTAGGCAAATCAAACGAATCAAAAAGAAAGGTTGTGTTATTGAGAATTTGAGAAACATGCGGTACCGCATGATTCGTATGCTTGTGTTTGTGTTGTTTGGTGATCTTTCTACCAAGTTTCATTGGTTCAAACATTTATGGACTAGAAAAAGAATGGAAACCAACGGTTCCCAAACCATAGCCTAGGCAAATCAAACGAATCAAAAAGAAAGGTTGTGTTATTGAGAATTTGAGAAACATGCGGTATCGCATGATTCGTATGCTTGTGTTTGTGTTGTTTGGTGATCTTTCTTTAGAGTTCCATTAGTTCAATGATTTTTGGACTAGAAAAAGAATGGAAACCAACGGTTCCCAAACCATAGCCTAGGCGAATCAAACGAATCAAAAAGAAATGTTCTTTTATTGAGAATTTGAGAAACATTCGGAATTTCATGATTCGTATGCTTGTGTTTGTGTTGTTTGTTGATATTTCTATCAAGTTCTATTAGTTCAAAGATTTTTGTACTAGAAAAAGAATGGAAACCAACGGTTCCCAAACCATAGCCTAGGCAAATCAAACGAATCAAAAAGAAAGGTTGTGTTATTGTGAATTTGAGAAACATGCGGTACCGCATGATTCGTATGCTTGTGTTTGTGTTGTTTGGTGATCTTTCTACCAAGTTTCATTGGTTCAAACATTTATGGACTAGAAAAAGAATGGAAACCAACGGTTCCCAAACCATAGCCTAGGCAAATAAAACGAATCAAAAAGAAAGGTTGTGTTATTGAGAATTTGAGAAACATGCGGAATCGCATGATTCGTATGATTGTGTTTGTGTTGTTTGGTGATCTTTCTACCAAGTTCTATTAGTTGAAAAATATATGGACTAGAAAAAGAATTGAAATAAACGGTTCCCAAACCATAGCCTAGGCAAATCAAACCAATCAATAAGAAAGGTTGTGTTATTGAGAATTTGAGAAACATTCCGAATCGCATGATTCGTATGCTTGTGTTTATGTTGTTTGGTGATCTTTCTATCATGTTCTATTAGTTCAAAGATTTTTGGACTAGAAAAAGAATGGAAACCAACGGTTCCCAAATCATAGCCTAGGCAAATCAAACAAATCAAAAAGAAAGGTTGTGTTATTGAGAATTTGAGAAACATGCGGAATTGCATGATTCGTATGCTTGTGTTTGTGTTGTTTGGTGAACTTTCTTCCAAGTTCTATTAGTTCAAACATTCATGGACTAGAAAAAGAATGGAAACCAACGGTTCCCAAGCCATAGCCTAGGCAAATCAAACGAATCAAAAAGAAAGGATGTGTTATTGAGAATTTGAGAAACATTCGGAATCGCATGATTCGTATGCTTGTGTTTGTGTTCTTTGGTGATCTTTCTACCAAGTTTCATTAGTTCAAACATTTATGGACTAGAAAAAGAATGGAAACCAACGGTTCCCAAACTATACCTAGGCAAATCAAACCAATCAATAAGAAAGGTTGTGTTATTGAGAATTTGAGAAACATTCGGAATCGCATGATTCGTATGCTTGTGTTGGTGTTGTTCGGTGATCTTTCTATCAAGTTTTATTAGTTCAAATATTTTTGGACTATTAGAAGAATGGAAACCAACGGTTCCCAAAACATAGCATAGGCAAATCAAACGTATCAAAAAGAAAGGTTGTGTTATTGAGAATTTGAGAAACATGCGGAACCGCATGCTTCATATGCTTGTGTTTGTGATGTTTGGTGAACCTTCTACCAAGTTCTATTAGTTCAAACATTTATGGACTACAAAAAGAATGGAAACCAACGGTTCCCAAACCATAGCCTAGGCAAATCAAACCAATCAATAAGAAAGGTTGTGTTATTGAGAATTTGAGAAACATTCGGAATCGCATGATTCGTATGCTTGTGTTGGTGTTGTTTGGTGATCTTTCTATCAAGTTCTATTAGTTCAAACATTTATGGACTAGAAAAAGAGTGGAAACCAACGGTTCCCAAACCATAGCCTAGGCAAATCAAACCAATCAATAAGAAAGGTTGTGTTATTGAGAATTTGAGAAACATTCGGAATCGCAGGATTCGTATGCTTGTGTTGGTGTTATTTGGTGATCTTTCTATCAAGTTCTATTAGTTCAAAGATTTTTTTACGAGAAAAAGAATGGAAACCAACGGTTCCCAAACCATAGCCTAGGCAAATCAAACCAATCAATAAGAAAGGTTGTGTTATTGAGAGTTTGAGAAACATTCGGAATCGCATGATTCGTATGCTTGTGTTTGTGTTGTTTGGCGATCTTTCTACCAAGTTCTATTAGTTCAAACATTTATGGACTAGAAAAAGAATGGAAACCAACGGTTCCCAAACCATAGCCTAGGCAAATCAAACCAATCAATAAGAAAGGTTGTGTTATTGAGAATTTGAGAAACATTCGGAATCGCATGATTCGTATGCTTGTGTTGGTGTTGTTTGGTGATCTTTCTATCAAGTTCTATTAGTTCAAAGACTTTTTTACGAGAAAAATAATGGAAACCAACGGTTCCCAAACCATAGCCTAGGCAAATCAAACCAATCAATAAGAAAGGTTGTGTTATTGATAGTTTGAGAAACATTCGGAATCGCATGATTCGTATGCTTGTGTTTGTGTTGTTCGGTGATCTTTCTACCAAGTTCTATTATTTCAAACATTTATGGACTAGAAAAAGAATGGAAACCGACTGTTCCCAAACCATAGCCTAGGCAAATCAAACCAATCAAAAAGAAAGGTTGTGTTATTGAGAATTTGACAAACATTCGGAATCGCATGATTCGTATGCTTGTGTTTGTGTTGTTTGGTGATCTTTCTACCAAGTTTCATTACTTCAAACATTTATGGACTAGAAAAAGAATGGAAACCAACGGTTCCCAAACCATAGCCTAGGCGAATCAAACGAATCAAAAAGAAATGTTGTTTTATTGAGAATTTGAGCAACATTCGGAATTTCATGATTCGTATGCTTGTGTTTGTGTTGTTTGTTGATATTTCTATCAAGTTCTATTAGTTCAAAGATTTTTGTACTAGAAAAAGAATGGAAACCAACGGTTCCCAAACCATAGCTTAGGCAAATCAAACGAATCAAAAAGAAAGGTTGTGTTATTGAGAATTTGAGAAACATGCGGTATCGCATGATTCGTATGCTTGTGTTTGTGTTGTTTGGTGATCTTTCTACCAAGTTTCATTGGTTCAAACATTTATGGACTAGAAAAAGAATGGAAACCAACGGTTCCCAAACCATAGCCTAGGCGAATCAAACGAATCAAAAAGAAATGTTGTTTTATTGAGAATTTGAGAAACATTCGGAATTTCATGATTCGTATGCTTGTGTTTGTGTTGTTTGTTGATATTTCTATCAAGTTCTATTAGTTCAAAGATTTTTGTACTAGAAAAAGAATGGAAACCAACGGTTCCCAAACCATATCCTAGGCAAATCAAACGAATCAAAAAGAAAGGTTGTGTTATTGAGAATTTGAGAAACATGCGGTACCGCATGATTCGTATGCTTGTGTTTGTGTTGTTTGGTGATCTTTCTACCAAGTTTCATTGGTTCAAACATTTATGGACTAGAAAAAGAATGGAAACCAACGGTTCCCAAACCATAGCCTAGGCAAATCAAACGAATCAAAAAGAAAGGTTGTGTTATTGAGAATTTGAGAAACATGCGGAATCGCATGATTCGTATGATTGTGTTTGTGTTGTTTGGTGATCTTTCTACCAAGTTCTATTAGTTCAAAGATTTATGGACTAGAAAAAGAATTGAAATAAACGGTTCCCAAACCATAGCCTAGGCAAATCAAACCAATCAATAAGAAAGGTTGTGTTATTGAGAATTTGAGAAACATTCCGAATCGCATGATTCGTATGCTTGCGTTTATGTTGATTGGTGATCTTTCTATCAAGTTCTATTAGTTCAAAGATTTTTTGACTAGAAAAAGAATGGAAACCAACGGGTCCCAAATCATAGCCTAGGCAAATCAAACAAATCAAAAAGAAAGGTTGTGTTATTGAGAATTTGAGAAACATGCGGAATTGCATGATTCGTATGCTTGTGTTTGTGTTGTTTGGTGAACTTTCTACCAAGTTCTATTAGTTCAAACATTCATGGACTAGAAAAAGAATGGAAACCAACGGTTCCCAAGCCATAGCCTAGGCAAATCAAACGAATCAAAAAGAAAGGATGTGTTATTGAGAATTTGAGAAACATTCGGAATCGCATGATTCGTATGCTTGTGTTGGTGTTGTTTGGTGATCTTTCTATCAAGTTCTATTAGTTCAAAGACTTTTTTACGAGAAAAATAATGGAAACCAACGGTTCCCAAACCATAGCCTAGGCAAATCAAACCAATCAATAAGAAAGGTTGTGTTATTGATAGTTTGAGAAACATTCGGAATCGCATGATTCGTATGCTTGTGTTTGTGTTGTTTGGTGATCTTTCTACCAAGTTCTATTATTTCAAACATTTATGGACTAGAAAAAGAATGGAAACCGACTGTTCCCAAACCATAGCCTAGGCAAATCAAACCAATCAAAAAGAAAGGTTGTGTTATTGAGAATTTGACAAACATTCGGAATCGCATGATTCGTATGCTTGTGTTTGTGTTGTTTGGTGATCTTTCTACCAAGTTTCATTACTTCAAACATTTATGGACTAGAAAAAGAATGGAAACCAACGGTTCCCAAACCATAGCCTAGGCGAATCAAACGAATCAAAAAGAAATGTTGTTTTATTGAGAATTTGAGCAACATTCGGAATTTCATGATTCGTATGCTTGTGTTTGTGTTGTTTGTTGATATTTCTATCAAGTTCTATTAGTTCAAAGATTTTTGTACTAGAAAAAGAATGGAAACCAACGGTTCCCAAACCATAGCTTAGGCAAATCAAACGAATCAAAAAGAAAGGTTGTGTTATTGAGAATTTGAGAAACATGCGGTATCGCATGATTCGTATGCTTGTGTTTGTGTTGTTTGGTGATCTTTCTACCAAGTTTCATTGGTTCAAACATTTATGGACTAGAAAAAGAATGGAAACCAACGGTTCCCAAACCATAGCCTAGGCGAATCAAACGAATCAAAAAGAAATGTTGTTTTATTGAGAATTTGAGAAACATTCGGAATTTCATGATTCGTATGCTTGTGTTTGTGTTGTTTGTTGATATTTCTATCAAGTTCTATTAGTTCAAAGATTTTTGTACTAGAAAAAGAATGGAAACCAATGGTTCCCAAACCATATCCTAGGCAAATCAAACGAATCAAAAAGAAAGGTTGTGTTATTGAGAATTTGAGAAACATGCGGTACCGCATGATTCGTATGCTTGTGTTTGTGTTGTTTGGTGATCTTTCTACCAAGTTTCATTGGTTCAAACATTTATGGACTAGAAAAAGAATGGAAACCAACGGTTCCCAAACCATAGCCTAGGCAAATCAAACGAATCAAAAAGAAAGGTTGTGTTATTGAGAATTTGAGAAACATGCGGAATCGCATGATTCGTATGATTGTGTTTGTGTTGTTTGGTGATCTTTCTACCAAGTTCTATTAGTTCAAAGATTTATGGACTAGAAAAAGAATTGAAATAAACGGTTCCCAAACCATAGCCTAGGCAAATCAAACCAATCAATAAGAAAGGTTGAGTTATTGAGAATTTGAGAAACATTCCGAATCGCATGATTCGTATGCTTGCGTTTATGTTGATTGGTGATCTTTCTATCAAGTTCTATTAGTTCAAAGATTTTTTGACTAGAAAAAGAATGGAAACCAACGGGTCCCAAATCATAGCCTAGGCAAATCAAACAAATCAAAAAGAAAGGTTGTGTTATTGAGAATTTGAGAAACATGCGGAATTGCATGATTCGTATGCTTGTGTTTGTGTTGTTTGGTGAACTTTCTACCAAGTTCTATTAGTTCAAACATTCATGGACTAGAAAAAGAATGGAAACCAACGGTTCCCAAGCCATAGCCTAGGCAAATCAAACGAATCAAAAAGAAAGGATGTGTTATTGAGAATTTGAGAAACATTCGGAATCGCATGATTCGTATGCTTGTGTTTGTGTTCTTTGGTGATCTTTCTACCAAGTTTCATTAGTTCAAACATTTATGGACTAGAAAAAGAATGGAAACCAACGGTTCCCAAACTATACCTAGGCAAATCAAACCAATCAATAAGAAAGGTTGTGTTATTGAGAATTTGAGAAACATTCGGAATCGCATGATTCGTATGCTTGTGTTGGTGTTGTTTGGTGATCTTTCTATCAAGTTTTATTAGTTCAAATATTTTTGGAGTATTAGAAGAATGGAAACCAACGGTTCCCAAAACATAGAATAGGCAAATCAAACGTATCAAAAAGAAAGGTTGTGTTATTGAGAATTTGAGAAACATGCGGAACCGCATGCTTCATATGCTTGTGTTTGTGATGTTTGGTGAACTTTCTACCAAGTTCTATTAGTTCAAACATTTATGGACTACAAAAAGAATGGAAACCAACGGTTCCCAAACCATAGCCTAGGCAAATCAAACCAATCAATAAGAAAGGTTGTGTTATTGAGAATTTGAGAAACATTCGGAATCGCATGATTCGTATGCTGGTGTTGGTGTTGTTTGGTGATCTTTCTATCAAGTTCTATTAGTTCAAAGATTTTTGGACTAGAAAAAGAATGGAAAGCAACGGTTCCCAAACCATAGCCTAGGCAAATCAAACGAATCAAAAAGAAAGGTTGTCATTGAGAATTTGAGAAACATGCGGAATCGCATGCTTCGTATGCTTGGGTTTGTGTTGTTTGGTGATCTTTCTACCAAGTTCTATTAGTTCAAACATTTATGGACTAGAAAAAGAGTGGAAACCAACGGTTCCCAAACCATAGCCTAGGCAAATCAAACCAATCAATAAGAAAGGTTGTGTTATTGAGAATTTGAGAAACATTCGGAATCGCATGATTCGTATGCTTGTGTTGGTGTTGTTTGGTGATCTTTCTATCAAGGTCTATTAGTTCAAAGACTTTTTTACGAGAAAAATAATGGAAACCAACGGTTCCCAAACCATAGCCTAGGCAAATCAAACCAATCAATAAGAAAGGTTGTGTTATTGAGAATTTGACAAACATTCGGAATCGCATGATTCGTATGCTTGTGTTTGTGTTGTTTGGTGATCTTTCTACCAAGTTCTATTAGTTCAAACATTTATGGACTAGAAAAAGAATGGAAACCGACGGTTCCCAAACCATAGCCTAGGCAAATCAAACCAATCAATAAGAAAGGTTGTGTTATTGAGAATTTGACAAACATTCGGAATCGCATGATTCGTATGCTTGTGTTTGTGTTGTTTGGTGATCTTTGTACCAAGTTTCATTACTTCAAACATTTATGGACTAGAAAAAGAATGGAAACCAACGGTTCCCAAACCATAGCCTAGGCGAATCAAACGAATCAAAAAGAAATGTTGTTTTATTGAGAATTTGAGCAACATTTGGAATTTCATTATTCGTGTGCTTGTGTTTGTGTTGTTTGTTGATATTTCTATCAAGTTCTATTAGTTCAAAGATTTTTGTACTAGAAAAAGAATGGAAACCAACGGTTCCCAAACCATAGCCTAGGCAAATCAAACGAATCAAAAAGAAAGGTTGTGTTATTGAGAATTTGAGAAACATGCGGTACCGCATGATTCGTATGCTTGTGTTTGTGTTGTTTGGTGATCTTTCTACCAAGTTTCATTGGTTCAAACATTTAGGACTAGAAAAAGAATGGAAACCAACGGTTCCCAAACCATAGCCTAGGCAAATCAAGCGAATCAAAAAGAAAGGTTGTGTTATTGAGAATTTGAGAAACATGCGGTATCGCATGATTCGTATGCTTGTGTTTGTGTTGTTTGGTGATCTTTCTATAGAGTTCCATTAGTTCAAAGATTTTTGGACTAGAAAAAGAATGGAAACCAACGGTTCCCAAACCATAGCCTAGGCGAATCAAACGAATCAAAAAGAAATGTTGTTTTATTGAGAATTTGAGAAACATTCGGAATTTCATGATTCGTATGCTTGTGTTTGTGTTGTTTGTTGATATTTCTATCAAGTTCTATTAGTTCAAAAATTTTTGTACTAGAAAAAGAATGGAAACCAACGGTTCCCAAACCATAGCCTAGGCAAATCAAACGAATCAAAAAGAAAGGTTGTGTTATTGAGAATTTGAGAAACATGCGGTACCGCATGATTCGTATGCTTGTGGTTGTGTTGTTTGGTGATCTTTCTACCAAGTTTCAGTGGTTCAAACATTTATGGACTAGAAAAAGAATGGAAACCAACGGTTCCCAAACCATAGCCTAGGCAAATCAAACGAATCAAAAAGAAAGGATGTGTTATTGAGAATTTGAGAAACATTCGGAATCGCATGATTCGTATGCTTGTGTTTGTGTTGTTTGGTAATCTTTCTACAGAGTTCCATTAGTTCAAAGATTTTTGGACTAGAAAAAGAATGGAAACCAACGGTTCCCAAACCATAGCCTAGGCAAATCAAACGAATCAAAAAGAAAGGATGTGTTATTGAGAATTTGAGAAACATTCGGAATCGCATGATTCGTATGCTTGTGTTTGTGTTGTATGGTGATCTTTTTATAGAGTTCCATTAGTTCAAAGATTTTAGGACTAGAAAAAGAATGGAAACCAACGGTTCCCAAACCATAGCCTAGGTAAATCAAACCAATCAATAAGAAAGGTTGTGTTAATTAGAATTTGAGAAACATTCGGAATCGCATGATTCGTATGCTTGTGTTTGTGTTGTTTGGTGATCTTTCTATAGAGTTCCATTAGTTCAAAGATTTTTGGACTAGAAAAAGAATGGAAACCAACGGTTCCCAAACCATAGCCTAGGCAAATCAAACAAATCAAAAAGAAAGGATGTGTTATTGAGAATTTGAGAAACATTCGGAATTGCATGATTCGTATGCTTGTGTTTGTGTTGTTTGGTGATATTTCTATCAAGTTCTATTAGTTCAAAGATTTTTGGACTAGAAAAAGAATGGAAACCTACGGTTCCCAAACTAGAGCCTAGGCAAATCAGACGAATCAAAAAGAAAGGTTGTGTTATTGAGAATTTGAGAAACATGCGGAATTGCATGATTCGTATGCTTGTGTTTGTGTTGTTTGGTGATCTTTCTACCAAGTTCTATTAGTTCAAACATTTATGGACTAGAAAAAGAATGGAAATCAACGGTTCCCAAACCATAGCCTAGGTAAATCAAACCAATCAATAAGAAAGGTTGTGTTATTGAGAATTTGAGAAACATTCGGAATCGCATGATTCGTATGCTTGTGTTTATGTTGTTTGGTGATCTTTCTATCAAGTTCTATTAGTTCAAAGATTCTTGGACTAGAAAAAGAATGGAAACGAACGGTTCCCAAACCAAAGCCTAGGCACATCAAACGAATCAAAAAGAAAGGTTGTGTTATTGAGAATTTGAGAAACATTCTGAATTTCATGATTCCTATGCTTATGTTTGTGTTGTTTGGTGATATTTCTATCAAGTTCCATTAGTTCAAAGATTTTTGGACTAGAAAAAGAATGGAAACCAACGGTTCCCAAACCATAGCCTAGGCAAATCAAACGAATCAAAAAGAAAGGATGTGTTATTGAGAATTTGAGAAACATTCGGAATCGCATGATTCGTATGCTTGTGTTTGTGTTGTTTGGTGATCTTTCTACCAAGTTTCATTAGTTCAAACATTTATGGACTAGAAAAAGAATGGAAACCAACGGTTCCCAATCTATAGCCTAGGTAAATCAAACCATTCAATAAGAAAGGTTGTGTTATTGAGAATTTGAGAAACATTCGGAATCGCATGATTCGTATGCTTGTGTTTGTGTTGTTTGGTGATCTTTCTACCAAGTTTCATTAGTTCAAACATTTATGGACTAGAAAAAGAATGGAAACCAACGGTTCCCAAACCATAGCCTAGGCAAATCAAACGAATCAAAAAGAAAGGTTGTGTTATTGAGAATTTGAGAAACATTCGGAATCTCATGATTCGTATGCTTGTGTTTGTGTTGTTTGGTGAGATTTCTATCAAGTTCTATTAGTTCAAAGATTTTTGGACTAGAAAAAGAATGGAAACCAACGGTTCCCAAACCATATCCTAGGCAAATCAAACGAATCAAAAAGAAAGGTTGTGTTATTGAGAGTTTGAGAAACATGCGGTATCGCATGATTCGTATGCTTGTGTTGTGTTGTTTGGTGATCTTTCTACCAAGTTTCATTAGTTCAAACATTTATGGACTAGAAAAAGAATGGAAACCAACGGTTCCCAAACCATAGCCTAGGCAAATCAAACGAATCAAAAAGAAAGGTTGTGTTATTGAGAATTTGAGAAACATTCGGAATTTCATTATTCGTAAGCTTTTGTTTGTGTTGTTTGGTGATATTTCTATCAAGTTCTATTAGTTCAAAGATTTTGTGGACTAGAAAAAGAATGGAAACCAACGGTTCCCAAACCATAGCCTAGGCACATCAAACGAATCAAAAAGAAAGGTTGTGTTATTGAGAATTTGAGAAACATTCTGAATTTCATGATTCGTATGCTTATGTTTGTGTTGTTTGGTGATATTTCTATCAAGTTCTATTAGTTCAAAGTTTTTTGGTAGAAAAAGAATGGAAACCAACGGTTCCCAAACCATAGCCTAGGCAAATCAAACGAATCAAAAAGAAAGGTTGTGTTATTGAGAATTTGAGAAACATTCGGAATTTCGTGATTCGTATGCCTGTGTTTGTGTTGTTTGGTGATATTTCTATCAAGTTCTATTAATTCAAAGATTTTTGGACTAGAAAAAGAATGGAAACCAACGGTTCCCAAACCATAGCCTAGGCAAATCAAACGAATCAAAAAGAAAGGTTGTGTTATTGAGAATTTGAGAAACATGCGGAATTGCATGATTCGTATGCTTGTGTTTGTGTTGTTTGGTGATCTTTCTACCAAGTTCTATTAGTTCAAACATTTATGGACTAGAAAAAGAATGGAACTCAACGGTTCCCAAACCATAGCCTAGGCAAATCAAACCAATCAATAAGAAAGGTTGTGTTATTGAGAATTTGAGAAACATTCGGAATCGCATGATTTTTATGCTTGTGTTTGTGTTGTTTGGTGATCTTTCTACCAAGTTTCATTAGTTCAAACATTTATGGACTAGAAAAAGAATGGAAACCAACGGTTCCCAAACCATAGCTTAGGTAAGTCAAACCAATCAATAAGAAAGGTTATGTTATTGAGAATTTGAGAAACATTCGGAATCGCATGATTCGTATGCTTGTGTTTGCGTTGTTTGGTAATCTTTCTACCAAGTTTCATTAGTTCAAACATTTATGGACTAGAAAAAGAATGGAAACCAACGGTTCCCAATCCATAGCCTAGGTAAATCAAACCATTCAATAAGAAAGGTTGTGTTATTGAGAATTTGAGAAACATTCGGAATCGCATGATTCGTATGCTTGTGTTTGTGTTGTTTGGTGATCTTTCTACCAAGTTTCATTAGTTCAAACATTTATGGACTAGAAAAAGAATGGAAACCAACGGTTCCCAAACCATAGCCTAGGCAAATCAAACGAATCAAAAAGAAAGGTTGTGTTATTGAGAATTTGAGAAACATTCGGAATCTCATGATTCGTATGCTTGTGTTTGTGTTGTTTGGTGAGATTTCTATCAAGTTCTATTAGTTCAAAGATTTTTGGACTAGAAAAAGAATGGAAACCAACGGTTCCCAAACCATATCCTAGGCAAATCAAACGAATCAAAAAGAAAGGTTGTGTTATTGAGAGTTTGAGAAACATGCGGTATCGCATGATTCGTATGCTTGTGTTGTGTTGTTTGGTGATCTTTCTACCAAGTTTCATTAGTTCAAACATTTATGGACTAGAAAAAGAATGGAAACCAACGGTTCCCAAACCATAGCCTAGGCAAATCAAACGGATCAAAAAGAAAGGTTGTGTTATTGAGAATTTGAGAAACATTCGGAATTTCATGATTCGTAAGCTTTTGTTTGTGTTGTTTGGTGATATTTCTATCAAGTTCTATTAGTTCAAAGATTTTATGGACTAGAAAAAGAATGGAAACCAACGGTTCCCAAACCATAGCCTAGGCACATCAAACGAATCAAAAACAAAGGTTGTGTTATTGAGAATTTGAGAAACATTCTGAATTTCATGATTCGTATGCTTATGTTTGTGTTGTTTGGTGATATTTCTATCAAGTTCTATTAGTTCAAAGTTTTTTGGTAGAAAAAGAATGGAAACCAACGGTTCCCAAACCATAGCCTAGGCAAATCAAACGAATCAAAAAGAAAGGTTGTGTTATTGAGAATTTGAGAAACATTCGGAATTTCGTGATTCGTATGCCTGTGTTTGTGTTGTTTGGTGATATTTCTATCAAGTTCTATTAATTCAAAGATTTTTGGACTAGAAAAAGAATGGAAACCAACGGTTCCCAAACCATAGCCTAGGCAAATCAAACGAATCAAAAAGAAAGGTTGTGTTATTGAGAATTTGAGAAACATTCGGAATCGCATGATTTTTATGCTTGTGTTTGTGTTGTTTTGTGATCTTTCTACCAAGTTTCATTAGTTCAAACATTTATGGACTAGAAAAAGAATGGAAACCAACGGTTCCCAAACCATAGCTTAGGTAAGTCAAACCAATCAATAAGAAAGGTTATATTATTGAGAATTTGAGAAACATTCGGAATCGCATGATTCGTATGCTTGTATTTGCGTTGTTTGGTGATCTTTCTACCAAGTTTCATTAGTTCAAACATTTATGGACTAGAAAAAGAATGGAAACCAACGGTTCCCAAACCATAGCCTAGGCAAATCAAACAAATCAAAAAGAAAGGTTGTGTTATTGAGAATTTGAGAAACATTCGGAATCGCATGATTCGTATGCTTGTGTTGGTGTTGTTTGGTGATCTTTCTATCAAGTTTTATTAGTTCAAAGATTTTTGGACTAGAAAAAGAATGGAAACCAACGGTTTCCAAACCATAGCCTAGGCAAATCAAACGAATCAAACAGAAAGGTTGTGTTATTGAGAATTTGAGAAACATGCGGAATCGCATGCTTTGTATGCTTGTGTTTGTGATGTTTGGTGAACTTTCTACCAAGTTCTATTAGTTCAAACATTTATGGACTAGAAAAAGAATGGAAACCAACGGTCCCCAAACCATATCCTAGCCAAATCAAACCAATCAATAAGAAAGGTTGTGTTATTGAGAATTTGAGAAACATTCGGAATCGCATGATTCGTATGCTTGTGTTTGTGTTGTTTGGTGATCTTTCTATAGAGTTCCATTAGTTCAAAGATTTTTGGACTAGAAAAAGAATGGAAACCAACGGTTCCCAAACCATAGCCTAGGCGAATCAAACGAATCAAAAAGAAAGGATGTCTTACTGAGAATTTGAGAAACATTCGGAATCGCATGATTCGTATGCTTGTGTTTGTGTTGTTTGGTGATCTTTCTACCAAGTATCTTTAGTTCAAACATTTATGGACTAGAAAAAGAGTGGAAACCAACGGTTCCCAAACCATAGCCTAGGTAAATCAAACCAACCAATAAGAAAGGTTGTGTTATTGAGAATTTGAGAAACATTCGGAATCGCATGATTCGTATGCTTGTGTTTGTGTTGTCTGGTGATCTTTCTACCAAGTTTCATTAGTTCAAACATTTATGGACTAGAAAAAGAATGGAAACCAACGCTTCCCAAACCATAGCCTAGGCAAATCAAACGAATCAAAAAGAAAGGTTGTGTTATTGAGAATTTGAGAAACATTCGGAATTGCATGATTCGTATGCTTGTGTTTGTGTTGTTTGGTGATATTTCTATCAAGTTCTATTAGTTCAAAGATTTTTAGACTAGAAAAAGAATGGAAACCTACGGTTCCCAAACTAGAGCCTAGGCAAATCAAACGAATCAAAAAGAAAGGTTGTGTTATTGAGAATTTGAGAAACATGCGGAATTGCATGATTCGTATGCTTGTGTTTGTGTTGTTTGGTGATCTTTCTACCAAGTTCTATTAGTTCAAACATTTATGGACTAGAAAAAGAATGGAAATCAACGGTTCCCAAACCATAGCCTAGGTAAATCAAACCAATCAATAAGAAAGGTTGTGTTATTGAGAATTTGAGAAACATTCGGAATCGCATGATTCGTATGCTTGTGTTTATGTTGTTTGGTGATCTTTCTATCAAGTTCTATTAGTTCAAAGATTCTTGGACTCTAAAAGAATGGAAACGAACGGTTCCCAAACCAAAGCCTAGGCACATCAAACGAATCAAAAAGAAAGGTTGTGTTATTGAGAATTTGAGAAACATTCTGAATTTCATGATTCCTATGCTTATGTTTGTGTTGTTTGGTGATATTTCTATCAAGTTCTATTAGTTCAAAGATTTTTGGACTAGAAAAAGAATGGAAATCAACGGTTTCCAAACCATAGCCTAGGCAAATCAAACGAATCAAAAAGAAAGGATGTGTTATTGAGAATTTGAGAAACATTCGGAATCGCATGATTCGTATGCTTGTGTTTATGTTGTTTGGTGATCTTTCTATCAAGTTCTATTAGTTCAAAGATTCTTGGACTAGAAAAAGAATGGAAACGAACGGTTCCCAAACCAAAGCCTAGGCACATCAAACGAATCAAAAAGAAAGGTTGTGTTATTGAGAATTTGAGAAACATTCTGAATTTCATGATTCCTATGCTTATGTTTGTGTTGTTTGGTGATATTTCTATCAAGTTCTATTAGTTCAAAGATTTTTGGACTAGAAAAAGAATGGAAATCAACGGTTCCCAAACCATAGCCTAGGCAAATCAAACGAATCAAAAAGAAAGGATGTGTTATTGAGAATTTGAGAAACATTCGGAATCGCATGATTCGTATGCTTGTGTTTGTGTTGTTTGGTGATCTTTCTACCAAGTTTCATTAGTTCAAACATTTATGGACTAGAAAAAGAATGGAAACCAACGGTTCCCAATCTATAGCCTAGGTAAATCAAACCATTCAATAAGAAAGGTTGTGTTATTGAGAATTTGAGAAACATTCGGAATCGCATGATTCGTATGCTTGTGTTTGTGTTGTTTGGTGATCTTTCTACCAAGTTTCATTAGTTCAAACATTTATGGACTAAAAAAAGAATGGAAACCAACGGTTCCCAAACCATAGCCTAGGCAAATCAAACGAATCAAAAAGAAAGGTTGTGTTATTGAGAATTTGAGAAACATTCGGAATCTCATGATTCGTATGCTTGTGTTTGTGTTGTTTGGTGAGATTTCTATCAAGTTCTATTAGTTCAAAGATTTTTGGACTAGAAAAAGAATGGAAACCAACGGTTCCCAAACCATATCCTAGGCAAATCAAACGAATCAAAAAGAAAGGTTGTATTATTGAGAATTTGAGAAACATTCTGAATTTCATGATTCGTATGCTTATGTTTGTGTTGTTTGGTGATGTTTCTATCAAGTTCTATTAGTTCAAAGTTTTTTGGTAGAAAAAGAATGGAAACCAACGGTTCCCAATCTATAGCCTAGGTAAATCAAACCATTCAATAAGAAAGGTTGTGTTATTGAGAATTTGAGAAACATGCGGTATCGCATGATTCGTATGCTTGTGTTGTGTTGTTTGGTGATCTTTCTACCAAGTTTCATTAGTTCAAACATTTATGGACTAGAAAAAGAATGGAAACCAACGGTTCCCAAACCATAGCCTAGGCAAATCAAACGAATCAAAAAGAAAGGTTGTGTTATTGAGAATTTGAGAAACATTCGGAATTTCATGATTCGTAAGCTTTTGTTTGTGTTGTTTGGTGATATTTCTATCAAGTTCTATTGGTTCAAAGATTTTATGGACTAGAAAAAGAATGGAAACCAACGGTTCCCAAACCATAGCCTAGGCACATCAAACGAATCAAAAAGAAAGGTTGTATTATTGAGAATTTGAGAAACATTCTGAATTTCATGATTCGTATGCTTATGTTTGTGTTGTTTGGTGATGTTTCTATCAAGTTCTATTAGTTCAAAGTTTTTTGGTAGAAAAAGAATGGAAACCAACGGTTCCCAAACCATAGCCTAGGCAAATCAAACGAATCAAAAAGAAAGGTTGTGTTATTGAGAATTTGAGAAGCATTCGGAATTTCATGATTCGTAAGCTTTTGTTTGTGTTGTTTGGTGATATTTCTATCAAGTTCTATTAGTTCAAACATTTATGGACTAGAAAAAGAATGGAAATCAACGGTTCCCAAACCATAGCCTACGCAAATCAAACCAATCAATAAGAAAGGTTGTGTTATTGAGAATTTGAGAAACATTCGGAATTTCATGATTCGTATGCTTGTGTTTATGTTGTTTGGTGATATTTCTATCAAGTTTTATTAGTTCAAAGTTTTTTGGTAGAAAAAGAATGGAAACCAACGGTTCCCAAACCATAGCCTAGGCAAATCAAACGAATCAAAAAGAAAGGTTGTGTTATTGAGAATTTGAGAAACATGCGGAATCGCATGATTCGTATGCTTGTGTTTGTGTTGTTTGGTGATCTTTCTACCAAGTTCTATTAGTTCAAACATTTATGGACTAGAAAAAGAATGGAAATCAACGGTTCCCAAACCATAGCCTAGGCAAATCAAACCAATCAATAAGAAAGGTTGTGTTATTGAGAATTTGAGAAACATTCCGAATCGCATGATTCGTATGCCTGTGTTTATGTTGTTTGGTGATCTTTCTATCAAGTTCTATTAGTTCAAAGATTTTTGGACTAGAAAAAGAATGGAAACCAACGGTTCCCAAACCATAGGCTAGGCAAATCAAACAAATCAAAAAGAAAGGTTGTGTTATTGAGAATTTGAGAATAATTCGGAATTGCATGATTCGTCCGCTTGTGTTTGTATTGTTTGGTGATCTTTCTACCAAGTTCTATTAGTTCAAACATTTATGGACTAGAAAAAGAATGGAAACCAACGGTTCCCAAGCCATAGCCTAAGGCAAATCAAACGAATCAAAAAGAAAGGATGTGTTATTGAGAATTTGAGAAACATTCGGAATCGCATGATTCGTATGCTTGTGTTTGCGTTGTTTGGTGATCTTTCTACCAAGTTTCATTAGTTCAAACATTTATGGACTAGAAAAAGAATGGAAACCAACGGTTCCCAAACCATAGCCTAGGCAAATCAAACCAATCAATAAGAAAGGTTGTGTTATTGAGAATTTGAGAAACATTCGGAATCGCATGATTCGTATGCTTGTGTTGGTCTTGTTTGGTGATCTTTCGATCAAGTTCTATTAGTTCAAAGATTTTTGCTAGAAAAAGAATGGAAACCAACGGTTCCCAAACCATAGCCTAGGCAAATCAAACGAATCAAAAAGAAAGGTTGTGTTATTGAGAATTTGAGAAACATTCGGAATTTCATGATTCGTATGCTTGTGTTTGTGTTGTTTGTTGATATTTCTATCAAGTTCTATTAGTTCAAAAGATTTTTGCACTAGAAAAAGAATGGAAACCAACGGTTCCCAAACCATAGCCTAGGCAAATCAAACGAATCAAAATGAAAGGTTGTGTTATTGAGAATTTGAGAAACATGCGGTACCGCATGATTCGTATGCTTGTGTTTGTGTTGTTTGGTGATCTTTCTACCATGTTTCATTAGTTCAAACATTTATGGACTAGAAAAAGAATGGAAACCAACGGTTCCCAAACCATAGCCTAGGCAAATCAAACGAATCAAAAAGAAAGGTTGTGTTATTGAGAATTTGAGAAACATGCGGTATCGCATAATTCGTATGCTTGTGTTTGTGTTGTTTTCTGATCTTTCTACCAAGTTCTATTAGTTCAAACATTTATGGACTAGAAAAAGAATGGAAATCAACGGTTGCCAAACCATAGCCTAGGCAAATCAAACCAATCAATAAGAAAGGTTGTGTTATTGAGAATTTGAGAAACATTCGGAATCGCATGATTCGTATGCTCGTGTTGGTGTTGTTTGGTGATCTTTCTATCAAGTTTTATTAGTTCAAAGATTTTTGGACTAGAAAAAGAATGGAAACCAACGGATTCCAAACCATAGCCTAGGCAAATCAAACGAATCAAAAAGAAAGGTTGTGTTATTGAGAATTTGAGAAACAAGCGGAATCGCATGCTTCGTATGCTTGTGTTTGTGATGTTTGGTGAACTTTCTACTAAGTTCTATTAGTTCAAACATTTATGGACTGGAAAAATAATGGAAACCAACGGTTCCCAAACCATAGCCTAGGCAAATCAAACCAATCAATAAGAAAGGTTGTGTTATTGAGAATTTGAGAAACATTCGGAATCGCATGATTCGTATGCTTGTGTTTGCGTTGTTTGGTGATCTTTTTATAGAGTTCCATTAGTTCAAAGATTTTAGGACTAGAAAAAGAATGGAAACCAACGGTTCCCAAACCATAGCCTAGGCAAATCAAACCAATCAATAACAAAGGTTGTGTTATTGAGAGTTTGAGAAACATTCGGAATCGCATGATTCGTATGCTTGTGTTTGTGTTGTTTGGTGATCTTTCTACCAAGTTCTATTGGTTCAAACATTTATGAACTAGAAAAAGAATGGAAACCGACGGTTCCCAAACCATAGCCTAGGCAAATCAAACGAATCAATAAGAAAGGTTGTGTTATTGAGAATTTGAGAAACATTCGGAATCGCATGATTCGTATGCTTGTGTTTGTGTTGTTTGGTGATCTTTCTACCAAGTTCTATTAGTTCAAACATTTATGGACTAGAAAAAGAATGGAAACCAACGGTTCCCAAACCATAGGCTAGGCAAATCAAACCAATCAATAAGAAAGGTTGTGTTATTGAGAATTTGAGAAACATTCGGAATCGCATGATTCGTATGCTTGTGTTTGTGTTGTTTGGTGATCTTTCTACCAAGTTTCATTACTTCAAACATTTATGGACTAGAAAAAGAATGGAAACCAACGGTTCCCAAACCATAGCCTAGGCAAATCAAACGAATCAGAAAGAAAGGTTGTGTTATTGAGAATTTGAGAAACATTCGGAATTTCATGATTCGTATGCTTGTGTTTGTGTTGTTTGTTGATATTTCTATCAAGTTCCATTAGTTCAAAGATTTTTGTACTAGAAAAAGAATGGAAACCAACGGTTCCCAAACCATAGCCTAGGCAAATCAAACGAATCAAAAAGAAAGGTTGTGTTATTGAGAATTTGAGAAACATGCGGTATCGCATGATTCGTATGCTTGTGTTTGTGTTGTTTGGTGATCTTTCTATCAAGTTCTATTAGTTCAAACATTTATAGACTAGAAAAAGAATGGAAATCAACGGTTCCCAAACCATAGCCTAGGCAAATCAAACCATTCAATAAGAAAGGTTGTGTTATTGAGAATTTGAGAAACATTCGGAATTTCATGATTCGTATGCTTGTGTTTATGTTGTTTGGTGATATTTCTATCAAGTTCTATTAGTTCAAAGATTTTTGGACTACAAAAAGAATGGAAACCAACGGTTCCCAAACAATAGCCTAGGAAAATCAAACGAATCAAAAAGAAAGGTTGTGTTATTGAGAATTTGAGAAACATGCGGAATCGCATGATTCGTATGCTTGTGTTTGTGTTGTTTGGTGATCTTTCTACGAAGTTCTATTAGTTCAAACATTTATGGACTAGAAAAAGAATGGAAATCAACTGCTCCCAAACCATAGCCTAGGCAAATCAAACGAATCAAAAAGAAAGGTTGTGTTATTGAGAATTTGAGAAACATGCGGAATCGCATGATTCGTATGCTTGTGTTTGTGTTGTTTGGTGATCTTTCTACCAAATACTATTAGTTCAAACATTTATGGACTAGAAAAAGAATGGAAATCAACGGTTCCCAAACCATAGCCTACGCAAATCAAACCAATCAATAAGAAAGGTTGTGTTATTGAGAATTTGAGAAACATTCGGAATTTCATGATTCGTATGCTTGTGTTTATGTTGTTTGGTGATATTTCTATCAAGTTCTATTAGTTCAAAGATTTTTGGTAGAAAAAGAATGGAAACCAACGGTTCCCAAACCATAGCCTAGGCAAATCAAACGAATCAAAAAGAAAGGTTGTGTTATTGAGAATTTGAGAAACATGCGGAATCGCATGATTCGTATGCTTGTGTTTGTGTTGTTTGGTGATCTTTCTACCAACTTCTATTAGTTCAAACATTTATAGACTAGAAAAAGAATGGAAATCAACGGTTCCCAAACCATAGCCTAGGCAAATCAAACCAATCAATAAGAAAGGTTGTGTTATTGAGAATTTGAGAAACATTCCGAATCGCATGATTCGTATGCTTGTGTTTATGTTGTTTGGTGATCTTTCTATCAAGTTCTATTAGTTCAAAGATTTTTGGACTAGAAAAAGAATGGAAACCAACGGTTCCCAAACCATAGCCTAGGCAAATCAAACAAATCAAAAAGAAAGGTTGTGTTATTGAGAATTTGAGAAACATTCGGAATTGCATGATTCGTATGCTTGTGTTTGTGTTGTTTGGTGATCTTTCTACCAAGTTTCATTACTTCAAACATTTATGGACTAGAAAAAGAATGGAAACCAACGGTTCCCAAACCATAGCCTAGGCAAATCAAACGAATCAGAAAGAAAGGTTGTGTTATTGAGAATTTGAGAAACATTCGGAATTTCATGATTCGTATGCTTGTGTTTGTGTTGTTTGTTGATATTTCTATCAAGTTCCATTAGTTCAAAGATTTTTGTACTAGAAAAAGAATGGAAACCAACGGTTCCCAAACCATAGCCTAGGCAAATCAAACGAATCAAAAAGAAAGGTTGTGTTATTGAGAATTTGAGAAACATGCGGTATCGCATGATTCGTATGCTTGTGTTTGTGTTGTTTGGTGATCTTTCTATCAAGTTCTATTAGTTCAAACATTTATAGACTAGAAAAAGAATGGAAATCAACGGTTCCCAAACCATAGCCTAGGCAAATCAAACCATTCAATAAGAAAGGTTGTGTTATTGAGAATTTGAGAAACATTCGGAATTTCATGATTCGTATGCTTGTGTTTATGTTGTTTGGTGATATTTCTATCAAGTTCTATTAGTTCAAAGATTTTTGGACTACAAAAAGAATGGAAACCAACGGTTCCCAAACAATAGCCTAGGAAAATCAAACGAATCAAAAAGAAAGGTTGTGTTATTGAGAATTTGAGAAACATGCGGAATCGCATGATTCGTATGCTTGTGTTTGTGTTGTTTGGTGATCTTTCTACGAAGTTCTATTAGTTCAAACATTTATGGACTAGAAAAAGAATGGAAATCAACTGCTCCCAAACCATAGCCTAGGCAAATCAAACGAATCAAAAAGAAAGGTTGTGTTATTGAGAATTTGAGAAACATGCGGAATCGCATGATTCGTATGCTTGTGTTTGTGTTGTTTGGTGATCTTTCTACCAAATACTATTAGTTCAAACATTTATGGACTAGAAAAAGAATGGAAATCAACGGTTCCCAAACCATAGCCTACGCAAATCAAACCAATCAATAAGAAAGGTTGTGTTATTGAGAATTTGAGAAACATTCGGAATTTCATGATTCGTATGCTTGTGTTTATGTTGTTTGGTGATATTTCTATCAAGTTCTATTAGTTCAAAGATTTTTGGTAGAAAAAGAATGGAAACCAACGGTTCCCAAACCATAGCCTAGGCAAATCAAACGAATCAAAAAGAAAGGTTGTGTTATTGAGAATTTGAGAAACATGCGGAATCGCATGATTCGTATGCTTGTGTTTGTGTTGTTTGGTGATCTTTCTACCAACTTCTATTAGTTCAAACATTTATAGACTAGAAAAAGAATGGAAATCAACGGTTCCCAAACCATAGCCTAGGCAAATCAAACCAATCAATAAGAAAGGTTGTGTTATTGAGAATTTGAGAAACATTCCGAATCGCATGATTCGTATGCTTGTGTTTATGTTGTTTGGTGATCTTTCTATCAAGTTCTATTAGTTCAAAGATTTTTGGACTAGAAAAAGAATGGAAACCAACGGTTCCCAAACCATAGCCTAGGCAAATCAAACAAATCAAAAAGAAAGGTTGTGTTATTGAGAATTTGAGAAACATTCGGAATTGCATGATTCGTATGCTTGTGTTTGTGTTGTTTGGTGATCTTTCTACCAAGTTCTATTAGTTCAAACATTTATGGACTAGAAAAAGAATGGAAACCAACGGTTCCCAAGCCATAGCCTAAGGCAAATCAAACGAATCAAAAAGAAAGGATGTGTTATTGAGAATTTGAGAAACATTCGGAATCGCATGATTCGTATGCTTGTGTTTGCGTTGTTTGGTGATCTTTCTACCAACTTTCATTAGTTCAAACATTTATGGATTAGAAAAAGATGGAAACCAACGGTTCCCAAACCATAGCCTAGGCAAATCAAACCAATCAATAAGAAAGGTTGTGTTATTGAGAATTTGAGAAACATTCGGAATCACATGATTCGTATGCTTGTGTTGGTGTTATTTGGTGATCTTTCTATCAAGTTTTATTAGTTCAAAGATTTTTGGACTAGAAAAAGAATGGAAACCAACGGTTTCCAAACCATAGCCTAGGCAAATCAAACGAATCAAAAAGAAAGGTTGTGTTATTGAGAATTTGAGAAACATGCGGAATCGCATGCTTCGTATGCTTGTGTTTGTGATGTTTGGTGAACTTTCTACCAAGTTCTATTAGTTCAAACATTTATGGACTAGAAAAATAATGGAAACCAACGGTTGCCAAACCATATCCTAGGCAAATCAAACCAATCAATAAGAAAGGTTGTGTTATTGAGAATTTGAGAAACATTTGGAATCGCATGATTCGTATGCTTGTGTTGGTGTTGTTTGGTGATCTTTCTATCAAGTTCTATTAGTTCAAAGATTTTTTTACGAGAAAAAGAATGGAAACCTACGGTTCCCAAACCATAGCCTAGGCAAATCAAACCAATCAATAAGAAAGGTTGTGTTATTGAGAGTTTGAGAAACATTCAGAATCGCATGATTCGTATGCTTGTGTTTGTGTTGTTTGGCGATCTTTCTACCAAGTTCTATTAGTTCAAACATTTATGGACTAGAAAAAGAATGGAAACCAACGGTTCCCAAACCATAGCCTAGGCAAATCAAACCAATCAATAAGAAAGGTTGTGTTATTGAGAATTTGAGAAACAGTCGGAATCGCATGATTCGTATGCTTGTGTTGGTGTTGTTTGGTGATCTTTCTATCAAGTTCTATTAGTTCAAAGACTTTTTTACGAGAAAAAGAATGGAAACCAACGGTTCCCAAACCATAGCCTAGGCAAATCAAACCAATCAATAAGAAAGGTTGTGTTATTGATAGTTTGAGAAACATTCGGAATCGCATGATTCGTATGCTTGTGTTTGTGTTGTTTGGTGATCTTTCTACCAAGTTCTATTAGTTCAAACATTTATGGACTAGAAAAAGAATGGAAACCGACGGTTCCCAAACCATAGCCTAGGCAAATCAAACCAATCAATAAGAAAGGTTGTGTTATTGAGAATTTGAGAAACATTCGGAATCGCATGATTCGTATGCTTGTGTTTGTGTTGTTTGGTGATCTTTCTACCAGGTTTCATTACTTCAAACATTTATGGACTAGAAAAAGAATGGAAACCAACGGTTCCCAAACTATAGCCTAGGCGAATCAAACGAATCAAAAAGAAATGTTGTTTTATTGAGAATTTGAGAAACATTCGGAATTTCATGATTCGTATGCTTGTGTTTGTGTTGTTTGTTGATATTTCTATCAATTTCTATTAGTTCAAAGATTTTTGTACTAGAAAAAGAATGGAAACCAACGGTTCCCAAACCATAGCCTAGGACAATCAAACGAATCAAAAAGAAAGGTTGTGTTATTGAGAATTTGAGAAACATGCGGTACCGCATGATTCGTATGCTTGTGTTTGTGTTGTTTGGTGATCTTTCTACCAAGTTTCATTGGTTCAAACATTTATGGACTAGAAAAAGAATGGAAACCAACGGTTCCCAAACCATAGCCTAGGCAAATCAAACGAATCAAAAAGAAAGGTTGTGTTATTGAGAATTTGAGAAACATGCGGTATCGCATGATTCGTATGCTTGTGTTTGTGTTGTTTGGTGATCTTTCTATAGAGTTCCATTAGTTCAATGATTTTTGGAATAGAAAAAGAATGGAAACCAACGGTTCCCAAACCATAGCCTAGGCGAATCAAACGAATCAAAAAGAAATGTTGTTTTATTGAGAATTTGAGAAACATTCGGAATTTCATGATTCGTATGCTTGTGTTTGTGTTGTTTGTTGATATTTCTATCAAGTTCTATTAGTTCAAAGATTTTTGTACTAGAAAAAGAATGGAAACCAACGGTTCCCAAACCATAGCCTAGGCAAATCAAACGAATCAAAAAGAAAGGTTGTGTTATTGTGAATTTGAGAAACATGCGGTACCGCATGATTCGTATGCTTGTGTTTGTGTTGTTTGGTGATCTTTCTACCAAGTTTCATTGGTTCAAACATTTATGGACTAGAAAAAGAATGGAAACCAACGGTTCCCAAACCATAGCCTAGGCAAATCAAACGAATCAAAAAGAAAGGTTGTGTTATTGAGAATTTGAGAAACATGCGGAATCGCATGATTCGTATGATTGTGTTTGTGTTGTTTGGTGATCTTTCTACCAAGTTCTATTAGTTGAAAAATATATGGACTAGAAAAAGAATTGAAATAAACGGTTCCCAAACCATAGCCTAGGCAAATCAAACCAATCAATAAGAAAGGTTGTGTTATTGAGAATTTGAGAAACATTCCGAATCGCATGATTCGTATGCTTGTGTTTATGTTGTTTGGTGATCTTTCTATCAAGTTCTATTAGTTCAAAGATTTTTGGACTAGAAAAAGAATGGAAACCAACGGTTCCCAAATCATAGCCTAGGCAAATCAAACAAATCAAAAAGAAAGGTTGTGTTATTGAGAATTTGAGAAACATGCGGAATTGCATGATTCGTATGCTTGTGTTTGTGTTGTTTGGTGAACTTTCTACCAAGTTCTATTAGTTCAAACATTCATGGACTAGAAAAAGAATGGAAACCAACGGTTCCCAAGCCATAGCCTAGGCAAATCAAACGAATCAAAAAGAAAGGATGTGTTATTGAGAATTTGAGAAACATTCGGAATCGCATGATTCGTATGCTTGTGTTTGTGTTCTTTGGTGATCTTTCTACCAAGTTTCATTAGTTCAAACATTTATGGACTAGAAAAAGAATGGAAACCAACGGTTCCCAAACTATACCTAGGCAAATCAAACCAATCAATAAGAAAGGTTGTGTTATTGAGAATTTGAGAAACATTCCGAATCGCATGATTCGTATGCTTGTGTTTATGTTGTTTGGTGATCTTTCTATCAAGTTCTATTAGTTCAAAAATTTTTGGACTAGAAAAAGAATGGAAACCAACGGTTCCCAAATCATAGCCTAGGCAAATCAAACAAATCAAAAAGAAAGGTTGTGTTATTGAGAATTTGAGAAACATGCGGAATTGCATGATTCGTATGCTTGTGTTTGTGTTGTTTGGTGAACTTTCTACCAAGTTCTATTAGTTCAAACATTTATGGACTAGAAAAAGAATGGAAACCAACGGTTCCCAAACCATAGGCTAGGCAAATCAAACGAATCAATAAGAAAGGTTGTGTTATTGAGAATTTGAGAAACATTCGGAATCGCATGATTCGTATGCTTGTGTTTGTGTTGTTTGGTGATCTTTCTACCAAGTTCTATTAGTTCAAACATTTATGGACTAGAAAAAGAATGGAAACCAACGGTTCCCAAACCATAGGCTAGGCAAATCAAACCAATCAATAAGAAAGGTTGTGTTATTGAGAATTTGAGAAACATTCGGAATCGCATGATTCGTATGCTTGTGTTTGTGTTGTTTGGTGATCTTTCTACCAAGTTTCATTACTTCAAACATTTATGGACTAGAAAAAGAATGGAAACCAACGGTTCCCAAACCATAGCCTAGGCAAATCAAACGAATCAGAAAGAAAGGTTGTGTTATTGAGAATTTGAGAAACATTCGGAATTTCATGATTCGTATGCTTGTGTTTGTGTTGTTTGTTGATATTTCTATCAAGTTCCATTAGTTCAAAGATTTTTATACTAGAAAAAGAATGGAAACCAACGGTTCCCAAACCATAGCCTAGGCAAATCAAACGAATCAAAAAGAAAGGTTGTGTTATTGAGAATTTGAGAAAACATGCGGTACCGCATGATTCGTATGCTTGTGTTTGTGTTGTTTGGTGATCTTTCTACCAAGTTTCATTAGTTCAAACATTTATGGACTAGAAAAAGAATGGAAACCAACGGTTCCCAAACCATAGCCTAGGCAAATCAAACGAATCAAAAAGAAAGGTTGTGTTATTGAGAATTTGAGAAACATGCGGTATCGCATGATTCGTATGCTTGTGTTTGTGTTGTTTGGTGATCTTTCTATCAAGTTCTATTAGTTCAAACATTTATAGACTAGAAAAAGAATGGAAATCAACGGTTCCCAAACCATAGCCTAGGCAAATCAAACCATTCAATAAGAAAGGTTGTGTTATTGAGAATTTGAGAAACATTCGGAATTTCATGATTCGTATGCTTGTGTTTATGTTGTTTGGTGATCTTTCTATCAAGTTCTATTAGTTCAAAGATTTTTGGACTAGAAAAAGAATGGAAACCAACGGTTCCCAAATCATAGCCTAGGCAAATCAAACAAATCAAAAAGAAAGGTTGTGTTATTGAGAATTTGAGAAACATGCGGAATTGCATGATTCGTATGCTTGTGTTTGTGTTGTTTGGTGAACTTTCTACCAAGTTCTATTAGTTCAAACATTTATGGACTAGAAAAAGAATGGAAACCAACGGTTCCCAAACCATAGGCTAGGCAAATCAAACGAATCAATAAGAAAGGTTGTGTTATTGAGAATTTGAGAAACATTCGGAATCGCATGATTCGTATGCTTGTGTTTGTGTTGTTTGGTGATCTTTCTACCAAGTTCTATTAGTTCAAACATTTATGGACTAGAAAAAGAATGGAAACCAACGGTTCCCAAACCATAGGCTAGGCAAATCAAACCAATCAATAAGAAAGGTTGTGTTATTGAGAATTTGAGAAACATTCGGAATCGCATGATTCGTATGCTTGTGTTTGTGTTGTTTGGTGATCTTTCTACCAAGTTTCATTACTTCAAACATTTATGGACTAGAAAAAGAATGGAAACCAACGGTTCCCAAACCATAGCCTAGGCAAATCAAACGAATCAGAAAGAAAGGTTGTGTTATTGAGAATTTGAGAAACATTCGGAATTTCATGATTCGTATGCTTGTGTTTGTGTTGTTTGTTGATATTTCTATCAAGTTCCATTAGTTCAAAGATTTTTATACTAGAAAAAGAATGGAAACCAACGGTTCCCAAACCATAGCCTAGGCAAATCAAACGAATCAAAAAGAAAGGTTGTGTTATTGAGAATTTGAGAAAACATGCGGTACCGCATGATTCGTATGCTTGTGTTTGTGTTGTTTGGTGATCTTTCTACCAAGTTTCATTAGTTCAAACATTTATGGACTAGAAAAAGAATGGAAACCAACGGTTCCCAAACCATAGCCTAGGCAAATCAAACGAATCAAAAAGAAAGGTTGTGTTATTGAGAATTTGAGAAACATGCGGTATCGCATGATTCGTATGCTTGTGTTTGTGTTGTTTGGTGATCTTTCTATCAAGTTCTATTAGTTCAAACATTTATAGACTAGAAAAAGAATGGAAATCAACGGTTCCCAAACCATAGCCTAGGCAAATCAAACCATTCAATAAGAAAGGTTGTGTTATTGAGAATTTGAGAAACATTCCGAATCGCATGATTCGTATGCTTGTGTTTATGTTGTTTGGTGATATTTCTATCAAGTTCTATTACTTCAAAGTTTTTTGGACTACAAAAAGAATGGAAACCAACGGTTCCCAAACCATAGCCTAGGAAAATCAAACGAATCAAAAAGAAAGGTTGTGTTATTGAGAATTTGAGAAACATGCGGAATCGCATGATTCGTATGCTTGTGTTTGTGTTGTTTGGTGATCTTTCTACGAAGTTCTATTAGTTCAAACATTTATGGACTAGAAAAAGAATGGAAATCAACTGCTCCCAAACCATAGCCTAGGCAAATCAAACGAATCAAAAAGAAAGGTTGTGTTATTGAGAATTTGAGAAACATGCGGAATCGCATGATTCGTATGCTTGTGTTTGTGTTGTTTGGTGATCTTTCTACCAAATACTATTAGTTCAAACATTTATGGACTAGAAAAAGAATGGAAATCAACGGTTCCCAAACCATAGCCTACGCAAATCAAACCAATCAATAAGAAAGGTTGTGTTATTGAGAATTTGAGAAACATTCGGAATTTCATGATTCGTATGCTTGTGTTTATGTTGTTTGGTGATATTTCTATCAAGTTCTATTAGTTCAAAGATTTTTGGTAGAAAAAGAATGGAAACCAACGGTTCCCAAACCATAGCCTAGGCAAATCAAACGAATCAAAAAGAAAGGTTGTGTTATTGAGAATTTGAGAAACATGCGGAATCGCATGATTCGTATGCTTGTGTTTGTGTTGTTTGGTGATCTTTCTACCAACTTCTATTAGTTCAAACATTTATAGACTAGAAAAAGAATGGAAATCAACGGTTCCCAAACCATAGCCTAGGCAAATCAAACCAATCAATAAGAAAGGTTGTGTTATTGAGAATTTGAGAAACATTCCGAATCGCATGATTCGTATGCTTGTGTTTATGTTGTTTGGTGATCTTTCTATCAAGTTCTATTAGTTCAAAGATTTTTGGACTAGAAAAAGAATGGAAACCAACGGTTCCCAAACCATAGCCTAGGCAAATCAAACAAATCAAAAAGAAAGGTTGTGTTATTGAGAATTTGAGAAACATTCGGAATTGCATGATTCGTATGCTTGTGTTTGTGTTGTTTGGTGATCTTTCTACCAAGTTCTATTAGTTCAAACATTTATGGACTAGAAAAAGAATGGAAACCAACGGTTCCCAAGCCATAGCCTAAGGCAAATCAAACGAATCAAAAAGAAAGGATGTGTTATTGAGAATTTGAGAAACATTCGGAATCGCATGATTCGTATGCTTGTGTTTGCGTTGTTTGGTGATCTTTCTACCAACTTTCATTAGTTCAAACATTTATGGATTAGAAAAAGATGGAAACCAACGGTTCCCAAACCATAGCCTAGGCAAATCAAACCAATCAATAAGAAAGGTTGTGTTATTGAGAATTTGAGAAACATTCGGAATCACATGATTCGTATGCTTGTGTTGGTGTTATTTGGTGATCTTTCTATCAAGTTTTATTAGTTCAAAGATTTTTGGACTAGAAAAAGAATGGAAACCAACGGTTTCCAAACCATAGCCTAGGCAAATCAAACAAATCAAAAAGAAAGGTTGTGTTATTGAGAATTTGAGAAACATTCGGAATTGCATGATTCGTATGCTTGTGTTTGTGTTGTTTGGTGAACTTTCTACCAAGTTCTATTAGTTCAAACATTTATGGACTAGAAAAATAATGGAAACCAACGGTTGCCAAACCATATCCTAGGCAAATCAAACCAATCAATAAGAAAGGTTGTGTTATTGAGAATTTGAGAAACATTTGGAATCGCATGATTCGTATGCTTGTGTTGGTGTTGTTTGGTGATCTTTCTATCAAGTTCTATTAGTTCAAAGATTTTTTTACGAGAAAAAGAATGGAAACCTACGGTTCCCAAACCATAGCCTAGGCAAATCAAACCAATCAATAAGAAAGGTTGTGTTATTGAGAGTTTGAGAAACATTCAGAATCGCATGATTCGTATGCTTGTGTTTGTGTTGTTTGGCGATCTTTCTACCAAGTTCTATTAGTTCAAACATTTATGGACTAGAAAAAGAATGGAAACCAACGGTTCCCAAACCATAGCCTAGGCAAATCAAACCAATCAATAAGAAAGGTTGTGTTATTGAGAATTTGAGAAACAGTCGGAATCGCATGATTCGTATGCTTGTGTTGGTGTTGTTTGGTGATCTTTCTATCAAGTTCTATTAGTTCAAAGACTTTTTTACGAGAAAAAGAATGGAAACCAACGGTTCCCAAACCATAGCCTAGGCAAATCAAACCAATCAATAAGAAAGGTTGTGTTATTGATAGTTTGAGAAACATTTGGAATCGCATGATTCGTATGCTTGTGTTTGTGTTGTTTGGTGATCTTTCTACCAAGTTCTATTAGTTCAAACATTTATGGACTAGAAAAAGAATGGAAACCGACGGTTCCCAAACCATAGCCTAGGCAAATCAAACCAATCAATAAGAAAGGTTGTGTTATTGAGAATTTGAGAAACATTCGGAATCGCATGATTCGTATGCTTGTGTTTGTGTTGTTTGGTGATCTTTCTACCAGGTTTCATTACTTCAAACATTTATGGACTAGAAAAAGAATGGAAACCAACGGTTCCCAAACTATAGCCTAGGCGAATCAAACGAATCAAAAAGAAATGTTGTTTTATTGAGAATTTGAGAAACATTCGGAATTTCATGATTCGTATGCTTGTGTTTGTGTTGTTTGTTGATATTTCTATCAAGTTCTATTAGTTCAAAGATTTTTGTACTAGAAAAAGAATGGAAACCAACGGTTCCCAAACCATAGCCTAGGCAAATCAAACGAATCAAAAAGAAAGGTTGTGTTATTGAGAATTTGAGAAACATGCGGTACCGCATGATTCGTATGCTTGTGTTTGTGTTGTTTGGTGATCTTTCTACCAAGTTTCATTGGTTCAAACATTTATGGACTAGAAAAAGAATGGAAACCAACGGTTCCCAAACCATAGCCTAGGCAAATCAAACGAATCAAAAAGAAAGGTTGTGTTATTGAGAATTTGAGAAACATGCGGTATCGCATGATTCGTATGCTTGTGTTTGTGTTGTTTGGTGATCTTTCTATAGAGTTCCATTAGTTCAATGATTTTTGGACTAGAAAAAGAATGGAAACCAACGGTTCCCAAACCATAGCCTAGGCGAATCAAACGAATCAAAAAGAAATGTTGTTTTATTGAGAATTTGAGAAACATTCGGAATTTCATGATTCGTATGCTTGTGTTTGTGTTGTTTGTTGATATTTCTATCAAGTTCTATTAGTTCAAAGATTTTTGTACTAGAAAAAGAATGGAAACCAACGGTTCCCAAACCATAGCCTAGGCAAATCAAACGAATCAAAAAGAAAGGTTGTGTTATTGTGAATTTGAGAAACATGCGGTACCGCATGATTCGTATGCTTGTGTTTGTGTTGTTTGGTGATCTTTCTACCAAGTTTCATTGGTTCAAACATTTATGGACTAGAAAAAGAATGGAAACCAACGGTTCCCAAACCATAGCCTAGGCAAATCAAACGAATCAAAAAGAAAGGTTGTGTTATTGAGAATTTGAGAAACATGCGGAATCGCATGATTCGTATGATTGTGTTTGTGTTGTTTGGTGATCTTTCTACCAAGTTCTATTAGTTGAAAAATATATGGACTAGAAAAAGAATTGAAATAAACGGTTCCCAAACCATAGCCTAGGCAAATCAAACCAATCAATAAGAAAGGTTGTGTTATTGAGAATTTGAGAAACATTCCGAATCGCATGATTCGTATGCTTGTGTTTATGTTGTTTGGTGATCTTTCTATCAAGTTCTATTAGTTCAAAGATTTTTGGACTAGAAAAAGAATGGAAACCAACGGTTCCCAAATCATAGCCTAGGCAAATCAAACAAATCAAAAAGAAAGGTTGTGTTATTGAGAATTTGAGAAACATGCGGAATTGCATGATTCGTATGCTTGTGTTTGTGTTGTTTGGTGAACTTTCTACCAAGTTCTATTAGTTCAAACATTCATGGACTAGAAAAAGAATGGAAACCAACGGTTCCCCAGCCATAGCCTAGGCAAATCAAACGAATCAAAAAGAAAGGATGTGTTATTGAGAATTTGAGAAACATTCGGAATCGCATGATTCGTATGCTTGTGTTTGTGTTCTTTGGTGATCTTTCTACCAAGTTTCATTAGTTCAAACATTTATGGACTAGAAAAAGAATGGAAACCAACGGTTCCCAAACTATACCTAGGCAAATCAAACCAATCAATAAGAAAGGTTGTGTTATTGAGAATTTGAGAAACATTCCGAATCGCATGATTCGTATGCTTGTGTTTATGTTGTTTGGTGATCTTTCTATCAAGTTCTATTAGTTCAAAGATTTTTGGACTAGAAAAAGAATGGAAACCAACGGTTCCCAAATCATAGCCTAGGCAAATCAAACAAATCAAAAAGAAAGGTTGTGTTATTGAGAATTTGAGAAACATGCGGAATTGCATGATTCGTATGCTTGTGTTTGTGTTGTTTGGTGAACTTTCTACCAAGTTCTATTAGTTCAAACATTCATGGACTAGAAAAAGAATGGAAACCAACGGTTCCCAAGCCATAGCCTAGGCAAATCAAACGAATCAAAAAGAAAGGATGTGTTATTGAGAATTTGAGAAACATTCGGAATCGCATGATTCGTATGCTTGTGTTTGTGTTCTTTGGTGATCTTTCTACCAAGTTTCATTAGTTCAAACATTTATGGACTAGAAAAAGAATGGAAACCAACGGTTCCCAAACTATACCTAGGCAAATCAAACCAATCAATAAGAAAGGTTGTGTTATTGAGAATTTGAGAAACATTCGGAATCGCATGATTCGTATGCTTGTGTTGGTGTTGTTTGGTGATCTTTCTATCAAGTTTTATTAGTTCAAATATTTTTGGACTATTAGAAGAATGGAAACCAACGGTTCCCAAAACATAGCATAGGCAAATCAAACGTATCAAAAAGAAAGGTTGTGTTATTGAGAATTTGAGAAACATGCGGAACCGCATGCTTCATATGCTTGTGTTTGTGATGTTTGGTGAACTTTCTACCAAGTTCTATTAGTTCAAACATTTATGGACTACAAAAAGAATGGAAACCAACGGTTCCCAAACCATAGCCTAGGCAAATCAAACCAATCAATAAGAAAGGTTGTGTTATTGAGAATTTGAGAAACATTCGGAATCGCATGATTCGTATGCTTGTGTTGGTGTTGTTTGGTGATCTTTCTATCAAGTTCTATTAGTTCAAAGATTTTTGGACTAGAAAAAGAATGGAAACCAACGGTTCCCAAACCATAGCCTAGGCAAATCAAACGAATCAAAAAGAAAGGTTGTGTTATTGAGAATTTGAGAAACATGCGGAATCGCATGCTTCGTATGCTTGGGTTTGTGGTTTTTGGTGATCTTTCTACCAAGTTCTATTAGTTCAAACATTTATGGACTAGAAAAAGAGTGGAAACCAACGGTTCCCAAACCATAGCCTAGGCAAATCAAACCAATCAATAAGAAAGGTTGTGTTATTGAGAATTTGAGAAACATTCGGAATCGCATGATTCGTATGCTTGTGTTGGTGTTGTTTGGTGATCTTTCTATCAAGTTCTATTAGTTCAAAGATTTTTTTACGAGAAAAAGAATGGAAACCAACGGTTCCCAAACCATAGCCTAGGCAAATCAAACCAATCAATAAGAAAGGTTGTGTTATTGAGAGTTTGAGAAACATTCGGAATCGCATGATTCGTATGCTTGTGTTTGTGTTGTTTGGCGATCTTTCTACCAAGTTCTATTAGTTCAAACATTTATGGACTAGAAAAAGAATGGAAACTAACGGTTCCCAAACCATAGCCTAGGCAAATCAAACCAATCAATAAGAAAGGTTGTGTTATTGAGAATTTGAGAAACATTCGGAATCGCATGATTCTTATGCTTGTGTTGGTGTTGTTTGGTGATCTTTCTATCAAGTTCTATTAGTTCAAAGACTTTTTTACGAGAAAAATAATGGAAACCAACGGTTCCCAAACCATAGCCTAGGCAAATCAAACCAATCAATAAGAAAGGATGTGTTATTGATAGTTTGAGAAACATTCGGAATCGCATGGTTCGTATGCTTGTGTTTGTGTTGTTTGGTGATCTTTCTACCAAGTTCTATTAGTTCAAACATTTATGGACTAGAAAAAGAATGGAAACCGACTGTTCCCAAACCATAGCCTAGGCAAATCAAACCAATCAATAAGAAAGGTTGTGTTATTGAGAATTTGAAAAACATTCGGAATCGCATGATTCGTATGCTTGTGTTTGTGTTGTTTGGTGATCTTTCTACCAAGTTTCATTACTTCAAACATTTATGGACTAGAAAAAGAATGGAAACCAACGGTTCCCAAACCATAGCCTAGGCGAATCAAACGAATCAAAAAGAAATGTTGTTTTATTGAGAATTTGAGCAACATTCGGAATTTCATGATTCGTATGCTTGTGTTTGTGTTGTTTGTTGATATTTCTATCAAGTTCTATTAGTTCAAAGATTTTTGTACTAGAAAAAGAATGGAAACCAACGGTTCCCAAACCATAGCTTAGGCAAATCAAACGAATCAAAAAGAAAGGTTGTGTTATTGAGAATTTGAGAAACATGCGGTACCGCATGATTCGTATGCTTGTGTTTGTGTTGTTTGGTGATCTTTCTACCAAGTTTCATTGGTTCAAACATTTATGGACTAGAAAAAGAATGGAAACCAACGGTTCCCAAACCATAGCCTAGGCAAATCAAACGAATCAAAAAGAAAGGCTGTGTTATTGAGAATTTGAGAAACATGCGGTATCGCATGATTCGTATGCTTGTGTTTGTGTTGTTTGGTGATCTTTCTATAGAGTTCCATTAGTTCAAAGATTTTTGGACTAGAAAAAGAATGGAAACCAACGGTTCCCAAACCATAGCCTAGGCGAATCAAACGAATCAAAAAGAAATGTTGTTTTATTGAGAATTTGAGAAACATTCGGAATTTCATGATTCGTATGCTTGTGTTTGTGTTGTTTGTTGATATTTCTATCAAGTTCTATTAGTTCAAAGATTTTTGCACTAGAAAAAGAATGGAAACCAACGGTTCCCAAAGCATACCCTAGGCAAATCAAACGAATCAAAAAGAAAGGTTGTGTTATTGAGAATTTGAGAAACATGCGGAATCGCATGATTCGTATGATTGTGTTTGTGTTGTTTGGTGATCTTTCTACCAAGTTCTATTAGTTGAAAAATATATGGACTAGAAAAAGAATTGAAATAAACGGTTCCCAAACCATAGCCTAGGCAAATCAAACCAATCAATAAGAAAGGTTGTGTTATTGAGAATTTGAGAAACATTCCGAATCGCATGATTCGTATGCTTGTGTTTATGTTGTTTGGTGATCTTTCTATCAAGTTCTATTAGTTCAAAGATTTTTGGACTAGAAAAAGAATGGAAACCAACGGTTCCCAAATCATAGCCTAGGGAAATCAAACAAATCAAAAAGAAAGGTTGTGTTATTGAGAATTTGAGAAACATGCGGAATTGCATGATTCGTATGCTTGTGTTTGTGTTGTTTGGTGAACTTTCTACCAAGTTCTATTAGTTCAAACATTCATGGACTAGAAAAAGAATGGAAACCAACGGTTCCCAAGCCATAGCCTAGGCAAATCAAACGAATCAAAAAGAAAGGATGTGTTATTGAGAATTTGAGAAACATTCGGAATCGCATGATTCGTATGCTTGTGTTTGTGTTCTTTGGTGATCTTTCTACCAAGTTTCATTAGTTCAAACATTTATGGACTAGAAAAAGAATGGAAACCAACGGTTCCCAAACTATACCTAGGCAAATCAAACCAATCAATAAGAAAGGTTGTGTTATTGAGAATTTGAGAAACATTCGGAATCGCATGATTCGTATGCTTGTGTTTATGTTGTTTGGTGATCTTTCTATCAAGTTCTAATAGTTCAAAGATTTTTGGACTAGAAAAAGAATGGAAACCAACGGTTCCCAAATCATAGCCTAGGCAAATCAAACAAATCAAAAAGAAAGGTTGTGTTATTGAGAATTTGAGAAACATCCGGAATTGCATGATTCGTATGCTTGTGTTTGTGTTGTTTGGTGAACTTTCTACCAAGTTCTATTAGTTCAAACATTCATGGACTAGAAAAAGAATGGAAACCAACGGTTCCCAAGCCATAGCCTAGGCAAATCAAACGAATCAAAAAGAAAGGATGTGTTATTGAGAATTTGAGAAACATTCGGAATCGCATGATTCGTATGCTTGTGTTTGTGTTCTTTGGTGATCTTTCTACCAAGTTTCATTAGTTCAAACATTTATGGACTAGAAAAAGAATGGAAACCAACGGTTCCCAAACTATACCTAGGCAAATCAAACCAATCAATAAGAAAGGTTGTGTTATTGAGAATTTGAGAAACATTCGGAATCGCATGATTCGTATGCTTGTGTTGGTGTTGTTTGGTGATCTTTCTATCAAGTTTTATTAGTTCAAATATTTTTGGACTATTAGAAGAATGGAAACCAACGGTTCCCAAAACATAGCATAGGCAAATCAAACGTATCAAAAAGAAAGGTTGTGTTATTGAGAATTTGAGAAACATGCGGAACCGCATGCTTCATATGCTTGTGTTTGTGATGTTTGGTGAACTTTCTACCAAGTTCTATTAGTTCAAACATTTATGGACTACAAAAAGAATGGAAACCAACGGTTCCCAAACCATAGCCTAGGCAAATCAAACCAATCAATAAGAAAGGTTGTGTTATTGAGAATTTGAGAAACATTCGGAATCGCATGATTCGTATGCTTGTGTTGGTGTTGTTTGGTGATCTTTCTATCAAGTTCTATTAGTTCAAAGATTTTTGGACTAGAAAAAGAATGGAAACCAACGGTTCCCAAACCATAGCCTAGGCAAATCAAACGAATCAAAAAGAAAGGTTGTGTTATTGAGAATTTGAGAAACATGCGGAATCGCATGCTTCGTATGCTTGGGTTTGTGGTTTTTGGTGATCTTTCTACCAAGTTCTATTAGTTCAAACATTTATGGACTAGAAAAAGAGTGGAAACCAACGGTTCCCAAACCATAGCCTAGGCAAATCAAACCAATCAATAAGAAAGGTTGTGTTATTGAGAATTTGAGAAACATTCGGAATCGCATGATTCGTATGCTTGTGTTGGTGTTGTTTGGTGATCTTTCTATCAAGTTCTATTAGTTCAAAGATTTTTTTACGAGAAAAAGAATGGAAACCAACGGTTCCCAAACCATAGCCTAGGCAAATCAAACCAATCAATAAGAAAGGTTGTGTTATTGAGAGTTTGAGAAACATTCGGAATCGCATGATTCGTATGCTTGTGTTTGTGTTGTTTGGCGATCTTTCTACCAAGTTCTATTAGTTCAAACATTTATGGACTAGAAAAAGAATGGAAACCAACGGTTCCCAAACCATAGCCTAGGCAAATCAAACCAATCAATAAGAAAGGTTGTGTTATTGAGAATTTGAGAAACATTCGGAATCGCATGATTCTTATGCTTGTGTTGGTGTTGTTTGGTGATCTTTCTATCAAGTTCTATTAGTTCAAAGACTTTTTTACGAGAAAAATAATGGATACCAACGGTTCCCAAACCATAGCCTAGGCAAATCAAACCAATCAATAAGAAAGGTTGTGTTATTGAGAATTTGAGAAACATTCGGAATCGCATGATTCGTATGCTTGTGTTTGTGTTGTTTGGTGATCTTTCTACCAAGTTTCATTACTTCAAACATTTATGGACTAGAAAAAGAATGGAAACCAACGGTTCCCAAACCATAGCCTAGGCGAATCAAACGAATCAAAAAGAAATGTTGTTTTATTGAGAATTTGAGCAACATTCGGAATTTCATGATTCGTATGCTTGTGTTTGTGTTGTTTGTTGATATTTCTATCAAGTTCTATTAGTTCAAAGATTTTTGTACTAGAAAAAGAATGGAAACCAACGGTTCCCAAACCATAGCTTAGGCAAATCAAACGAATCAAAAAGAAAGGTTGTGTTATTGAGAATTTGAGAAACATGCGGTACCGCATGATTCGTATGCTTGTGTTTGTGTTGTTTGGTGATCTTTCTACCAAGTTTCATTGGTTCAAACATTTATGGACTAGAAAAAGAATGGAAACCAACGGTTCCCAAACCATAGCCTAGGCAAATCAAACGAATCAAAAAGAAAGGCTGTGTTATTGAGAATTTGAGAAACATGCGGTATCGCATGATTCGTATGCTTGTGTTTGTGTTGTTTGGTGATCTTTCTATAGAGTTCCATTAGTTCAAAGATTTTTGGACTAGAAAAAGAATGGAAACCAACGGTTCCCAAACCATAGCCGAGGCGAATCAAACGAATCAAAAAGAAATGTTGTTTTATTGAGAATTTGAGAAACATTCGGAATTTCATGATTCGTATGCTTGTGTTTGTGTTGTTTGTTGATATTTCTATCAAGTTCTATTAGTTCAAAGATTTTTGTACTAGAAAAAGAATGGAAACCAACGGTTCCCAAACCATACCCTAGGCAAATCAAACGAATCAAAAAGAAAGGTTGTGTTATTGAGAATTTGAGAAACATGCGGTACCGCATGATTCGTATGCTTGTGTTTGTGTTGTTTGGTGATCTTTCTACCAAGTTTCATTGGTTCAAACATTTATGGACTAGAAAAAGAATGGAAACCAACGATTCCCAAACCATAGCCTAGGCAAATCAAACGAATCAAAAAGAAAGGTTGTGTTATTGAGAATTTGAGAAACATGCGGAATCGCATGATTCGTATGATTGTGTTTGTGTTGTTTGGTGATCTTTCTACCAAGTTCTATTAGTTCAAAAATTTATGGACTAGAAAAAGAATTGAAATAAACGGTTCCCAAACCATAGCCTAGGCAAATCAAACCAATCAATAAGAAAGGTTGTGTTATTGAGAATTTGAGAAACATTCCGAATCGCATGATTCTTTTGTCTTGCGTTTATGTTGATTGGTGATCTTTCTATCAAGTTCTATTAGTTCAAAGATTTTTGGACTAGAAAAAGAATGGAAACCAACGGTTCCCAAATCATAGCCTAGGCAAATCAAACAAATCAAAAAGAAAGGTTGTGTTATTGAGAATTTGAGAAACATTCGGAATTGCATGATTCGTATGCTTGTGTTTGTGTTGTTTGGTGAACTTTCTACCAAGTTCTATTAGTTCAAACATTCATGGACTAGAAAAAGAATGGAAACCAACGGTTCCCAAGCCATAGCCTAGGCAAATCAAACGAATCAAAAAGAAAGGATGTGTTATTGAGAATTTGAGAAACATTCGGAATCGCATGATTCGTATGCTTGTGTTTGTGTTCTTTGGTGATCTTTCTACCAAGTTTCATTAGTTCAAACATTTATGGACTAGAAAAAGAATGGAAACCAACGGTTCCCAAACTATACCTAGGCAAATCAAACCAATCAATAAGAAAGGTTGTGTTATTGAGAATTTGAGAAACATTCGGAATCGCATGATTCGTATGCTTGTGTTGGTGTTGTTTGGTGATCTTTCTATCAAGTTCTATTAGTTCAAAGATTTTTTTACGAGAAAAAGAATGGAAACCAACGGTTCCCAAACCATAGCCTAGGCAAATCAAACCAATCAATAAGAAAGGTTGTGTTATTGAGAGTTTGAGAAACATTCGGAATCGCATGATTCGTATGCTTGTGTTTGTGTTGTTTGGCAATCTTTCTACCAAGTTCTATTAGTTCAAACATTTATGGACTAGAAAAAGAATGGAAACCAACGGTTCCCAAACCATAGCCTAGGCAAATCAAACGAATCAAAAAGAAAGGTTGTGTCATTGAGAATTTGAGAAACATGCGTAATCGCATGCTTCGTATGCTTGGGTTTGTGTTGTTTGGTGATCTTTCTACCAAGTTCTATTAGTTCAAACATTTATGGACTAGAAAAAGAGTGGAAACCAACGGTTCCCAAACCATAGCCTAGGCAAATCAAACCAATCAATAAGAAAGGTTGTGTTATTGAGAATTTGAGAAACATTCGGAATCGCATGATTCGTATGCTTGTGTTGGTGTTGTTTGGTGATCTTTCTATCAAGTTCTATTAGTTCAAAGATTTTTTTACGAGAAAAAGAATGGAAACCAACGGTTCCCAAACCATAGCCTAGGCAAATCAAACCAATCAATAAGAAAGGTTGTGTTATTGAGAGTTTGAGAAACATTCGGAATCGCATGATTCGTATGCTTGTGTTTGTGTTGTTTGGCAATCTTTCTACCAAGTTCTATTAGTTCAAACATTTATGGACTAGAAAAAGAATGGAAACCAACGGTTCCCAAACCATAGCCTAGGCAAATCAAACCAATCAATAAGAAAGGTTGTGTTATTGAGAATTTGAGAAACATTCGGAATCGCATGATTCGTATGCTTGTGTTGGTGTTGTTTGGTGATCTTTCTATCAAGTTCTATTAGTTCAAAGACTTTTTTACGAGAAAAATAATGGAAACCAACGGTTCCCAAACCATAGCCTAGGCAAATCAAACCAATCAATAAGAAAGGTTGTGTTATTGAGAATTTGACAAACATTCGGAATCGCATGATTCGTATGCTTGTGTTTGTGTTGTTTGCTGATCTTTCTACAAAGTTCTATTAGTTCAAACATTTATGGACTAGAAAAAGAATAGAAACCGACGGTTCCCAAACCATAGCCTAGGCAAATCAAACCAATCAATAAGAAAGGTTGTGTTATTGAGAATTTGACAAACATTCGGAATCGCATGATTCGTATGCTTGTGTTTGTGTTGTTTGGTGATATTTCTACCAAGTTTCATTACTTCAAACATTTATGGACTAGAAAAAGAATGGAAACCAACGGTTCCCAAACCATAGCCTAGGCGAATCAAACGAATCAAAAAGAAATGTTGTTTTATTGAGAATTTGAGCAACATTCGGAATTTCATGATTCGTATGCTTGTGTTTGTGTTGTTTGTTGATATTTCTATCAAGTTCTATTAGTTCAAAGATTTTTGTACTAGAAAAAGAATGGAAACCAACGGTTCCCAAACCATAGCCTAGGCAAATCAAACGAATCAAAAAGAAAGGTTGTGTTATTGAGAATTTGAGAAACATGCGGTACCGCATGATTCGTATGCTTGTGTTTGTGTTGTTTGGTGATCTTTCTACCACGTTTCATTGGTTCAAACAATTATGGACTAGAAAAAGAATGGAAACCAACGGTTCCCAAACCATAGCCTAGGCAAATCAAGCGAATCAAAAAGAAAGGTTGTGTTATTGAGAATTTGAGAAACATGCGGTATCGCATGATTCGTATGCTTGTGTTTGTGTTGTTTGGTGATCTTTCTATAGAGTTCCATTAGTTCAAAGATTTTTGGACTAGAAAAAGAATGGAAACCAACGGTTCCCAAACCATAGCCTAGGCGAATCAAACGAATCAAAAAGAAATGTTGTTTTATTGAGAATTTGAGAAACATTCAGAATTTCATGATTCGTATGCTTGTGTTTGTGTTGTTTGTTGATATTTCTATCAAGTTCTATTAGTTCAAAAATTTTTGTACTAGAAAAAGAATGGAAACCAACGGTTCCCAAACCATAGCCTAGGCAAATCAAACGAATCAAAAAGAAAGGTTGTGTTATTGAGAATTTGAGAAACATGCGGTACCGCATGATTCGTATGCTTGTGTTTGTGTTGTTTGGTGATCTTTCTACCAAGTTTCAGTGGTTCAAACATTTATGGACTAGAAAAAGAATGGAAACCAACGGTTCCCAAACCATAGCCTAGGCAAATCAAACGAATCAAAAAGAAAGGTTGTGTTATTGAGAATTTGAGAAACATGCGGAATCGCATGATTCGTATGCTTGTGTTTATGTTGTTTGGTGATCTTTCTATCAAGTTGTATTAACTCAAAGATTTTTGGACTAGAAAAAGAATGGAAACCAACGGTTCCCAAATCATAACCTAGGCAAATCAAACAAATCAAAAAGAAAGGTTGTGTTATTGAGAATTTGAGAAACATTCGGAATTGCATGATTCGTATGCTTGTGTTTGTGTTGTTTGGTGAACTTTCTACCAAGTTCTATTAGTTCAAACATTCATGGACTAAAAAAAGAATGGAAACCAACGGTTCCCAAGCCATATCCTAGGCAAATCAAACGAATCAAAAAGAAAGGATGTGTTATTGAGAATTTGAGAAACATTCGGAATCGCATGATTCGTATGCTTGTGTTTGTGTTCTTTGGTGATCTTTCTACCAAGTTTCATTAGTTCAAACATTTATGGACTAGAAAAAGAATGGAAACCAACGGTTCCCAAACTATACCTAGGCAAATCAAACCAATCAATAAGAAAGGTTGTGTTATTGAGAATTTGAGAAACATTCGGAATCGCATGATTCGTATGCTTGTGTTGGTGTTGTTTGGTGATCTTTCTATCAAGTTTTATTAGTTCAAATATTTTTGGACTATTAGAAGAATGGAAACCAACGGTTCTCAAACCATAGCATAGGCAAATCAAACGTATCAAAAAGTAAGGTTGTGTTATTGAGAATTTGAGAAACATGCGGAACCGCATGTCATATGCTTGTGTTTGTGATGTTTGGTGAACTTTCTACCAAGTTCTATTAGTTCAAACATTTATGGACTACAAAAAGAATGGAAACCAACGGTTCCCAAACCATAGCCTAGGCAAATCAAACCAATCAATAAGAAAGGTTGTGTTATTGAGAATTTGAGAAACATTCGGAATCGCATGATTCGTATGCTTGTGTTGGTGTTGTTTGGTGATCTTTCTATCAAGTTCTATTAGTTCAAAGATTTTTGGACTAGAAAAAGAATGGAAACCAACGGTTCCAAAACCATAGCCTAGGCAAATCAAACGAATCAAAAAGAAAGGTTGTGTTATTGAGAATTTGAGAAACATGCGGAATCGCATGCTTCGTATGCTTGGGTTTGTGTTGTTTGGTGATCTTTCTACCAAGTTCTATTAGTTCAAACATTTATGGACTAGAAAAAGAGTGGAAACCAACGGTTCCCAAACCATAGCCTAGGCAAATCAAACCAATCAATAAGAAAGGTTGTGTTATTGAGAATTTGAGAAACATTCGGAATCGCATGATTCGTATGCTTGTGTTGGTGTTGTTTGGTGATCTTTCTATCAAGTTCTATTAGTTCAAAGATTTTTTTACGAGAAAAAGAATGGAAACCAACGGTTCCCAAACCATAGCCTAGGCAAATCAAACCAATCAATAAGAAAGGTTGTGTTATTGAGAGTTTGAGAAACATTCGGAATCGCATGATTCGTATGTTTGTGTTTGTGTTGTTTGGTGATCTTTCTACCAAGTTCTATTAGTTCAAACATTTATGGACTAGAAAAAGAATGGAAATAAACGGTTCCCAAACCATAGCCTAGGCAAATCAAACCAATCAATAAGAAAGGTTGTGTTATTGAGAATTTGAGAAACATTCCGAATCGCATGATTCGTATGCTTGTGTTTACGTTGTTTGGTGATCTTTCTATCAAGTTCTATTAGTTCAAAGATTTTTGGACTAGAAAAAGAATGGAAACCAACGGTTCCCAAACCATAGCCTAGGCAAATCAAACGAATCAAAAAGAAAGGTTGTGTTATTGAGAATTTGAGAAACATGCGGTACCGCATGATTCATATGCTTGTGTTTGTGTTGTTTGGTGATCTTTCTACCAAGTTTCAGTGGTTCAAACATTTATGGACTAGAAAAAGAATGGAAACCAACGGTTCCCAAACCATAGCCTAGGCAAATCAAACGAATCAAAAAGAAAGGTTGTGTTATTGAGAATTTGAGAAACATGCGGAATCGCATGATTCGTATGCTTGTGTTTGTGTTGTTTGGTGATCTTTCTACCAAGTTCTATTAGTTCAAACATTTATAGACTAGAAAAAGAATGGAAACCAACGGTTCCCAAGCCATAGCCTAGGCAAATCAAACGAATCAAAAAGAAAGGATGTGTTATTGAGAATTTGAGAAACATTCGGAATCGCATGATTCGTATGCTTGTGTTTGTGTTCTTTGGTGATCTTTCTACCAAGTTTCATTAGTTCAAACATTTATGGACTAGAAAAAGAATGGAAACCAACGGTTCCCAAACTATACCTAGGCAAATCAAACCAATCAATATGAAAGGTTGTGTTATTGAGAATTTGAGAAACATTCGGAATCGCATGATTCGTATGCTTGTGTTGGTGTTGTTTGGTGATCTTTCTATCAAGTTTTATTAGTTCAAATATTTTTGGACTATTAGAAGAATGGAAACCAACGGTTCTCAAATCATAGCATAGGCAAATCAAACGTATCAAAAAGTAAGGTTGTGTTATTGAGAATTTGAGAAACATGCGGAACCGCATGCTTCATATGCTTGTGTTTGTGATGTTTGGTGAACTTTCTACCAAGTTCTATTAGTTCAAACATTTATGGACTACAAAAAGAATGGAAACCAACGGTTCCCAAACCATAGCCTAGGCAAATCAAACCAATCAATAAGAAAGGTTGTGTTATTGAGAATTTGAGAAACATTCGGAATCGCATGATTCGTATGCTTGTGTTGGTGTTGTTTGGTGATCTTTCTATCAAGTTCTATTAGTTCAAAGATTTTTGGACTAGAAAAAGAATGGAAACCAACGGTTCCAAAACCATAGCCTAGGCAAATCAAACGAATCAAAAAGAAAGGTTGTGTTATTGAGAATTTGAGAAACATGCTGAATCGCATGCTTCGTATGCTTGGGTTTGTGTTGTTTGGTGATCTTTCTACCAAGTTCTATTAGTTCAAACATTTATGGACTAGAAAAAGAGTGGAAACCAACGGTTCCCAAACCATAGCCTAGGCAAATCAAACCAATCAATAAGAAAGGTTGTGTTATTGAGAATTTGAGAAACATTCGGAATCGCATGATTCGTATGCTTGTGTTGGTGTTGTTTGGTGATCTTTCTATCAAGTTCTATTAGTTCAAAGATTTTTTTACGAGAAAAAGAATGGAAACCAACGGTTCCCAAACCATAGCCTTGGCAAATCAAACCAATCAATAAGAAAGGTTGTGTTATTGAGAGTTTGAGAAACATTCGGAATCGCATGATTCGTATGCTTGTGTTTGTGTTGTTTGGCGATCTTTCTACCAAGTTCTATTAGTTCAAACATTTATGGACTAGAAAAAGAATGGAAACCAACGGTTCCCAAACCATAGCCTAGGCAAATCAAACCAATCAATAAGAAAGGTTGTGTTATTGAGAATTTGAGAAACATTCGGAATCGCATGATTCGTATGCTTGTGTTGGTGTTGTTTGGTGATCTTTCTATCAAGTTCTATTAGTTCAAATATTTTTTTACGAGAAAAAGAATGGAAACCAACGGTTCCCAAACCATAGCCTAGGCAAATCAAACCAATCAATAAGAAAGGTTGTGTTATTGAGAGTTTGAGAAACATTCGGAATCGCATGATTCGTATGCTTGTGTTTGTGTTGTTTGGTGATCTTTCTACCAAGTTCTATTAGTTCAAACATTTATGGACTAGAAAAAGAATGGAAACCAACGGTTCCCAAGCGATAGCCTAGGCAAATCAAACGAATCAAAAAGAAAGGATGTGCTATTGAGAATTTGAGAAACATTCGGAATCGCATGATTCGTATGCTTGTGTTTGTGTTGTTTGGTGATCTTTCTACCAAGTTTCATTAGTTCAAACATTTATGGACTAGAAAAAGAATGGAAACCGACGGTTCCCAAACCATAGCCTAGGCAAATCAAACCAATCAATAAGAAAGGTTGTGTTATTGAGAATTTGAGAAACATTCGGAATCACATGATTCGTATGCTTGTGTTTGTGTTGTTTGGTGATCTTTCTACCAAGTTTCATTACTTCAAACATTTATGGATTAGAAAAAGAATGGAAACCAACGGTTCCCAAACCATAGCCTAGGCAAATCAAACGAATCAAAAAGAAAGGTTGTGTTATTGAGAATTTGAGAAACATTCGGAATTTCATGATTCGTATGCTTGTGTTTGTGTTGTTTGTTGATATTTCTATCAAGTTCTATTAGTTCAAAGATTTTTGTACTAGAAAAAGAATGGAAACCAACGGTTCCCAAACTATACCTAGGCAAATCAAACCAATCAATAAGAAAGGTTGTGTTATTGAGAATTTGAGAAACATTCGGAATCGCATGATTCGTATGATTGTGTTGGTGTTGTTTGGTGATCTTTCTATCAAGTTTTATTAGTTCAAATATTTTTGGACTATTAGAAGAATGGAAACCAACGGTTCCCAAACCATAGCATAGGCAAATCAAACGTATCAAAAAGAAAGGTTGTGTTATTGAGAATTTGAGAAACATGCGGAACCGCATGCTTCATATGCTTGTGTTTGTGATGTTTGGTGAACTTTCTACCAAGTTCTATTAGTTCAAACATTTATGGACTACAAAAAGAATGGAAACCAACGGTTCCCAAACCATAGCCTAGGCAAATCAAACCAATCAATAAGAAAGGTTGTGTTATTGTGAATTTGAGAAACATTCGGAATCGCATGATTCGTATGCTTGTGTTGGTGTTGTTTGGTGATCTTTCTATCAAGTTCTATTAGTTCAAAGATTTTTGGACTAGAAAAAGAATGGAAACCAACGGTTCCAAAATCATAGCCTAGGCAAATCAAACGAATCAAAAAGAAAGGTTGTGTTATTGAGAATTTGAGAAACATGCGGAATCGCATGCTTCGTATGCTTGGGTTTGTGTTGTTTGGTGATCTTTCTACCAAGTTCTATTAGTTCAAACATTTATGGACTAGAAAAAGAGTGGAAACCAACGGTTCCCAAACCATAGCCTAGGCAAATCAAACCAATCAATAAGAAAGGTTGTGTTATTGAGAATTTGAGAAACATTCGGAATCGCATGATTCGTATGCTTGTGTTGGTGTTGTTTGGTGATCTTTCTATCAAGTTCTATTAGTTCAAAGACTTTTTTACGAGAAAAAGAATGGAAACCAACGGTTCCCAAACCATAGCCTAGGCAAATCAAACCAATCAATAAGAAAGGTTGTGTTATTGAGAGTTTGAGAAACATTCGGCATCGCATGATTCGTATGCTTGTGTTTGTGTTGTTTGGTGATCTTTCTACCAAGTTCTATTAGTTCAAACATTTATGGACTAGAAAAAGAATGGAAATAAACGGTTCCCAAACCATAGCCTAGGCAAATAAAACCAATCAATAAGAAAGGTTGTGTTATTGAGAATTTGAGAAACATTCCGAATCGCATGATTCGTATGCTTGTGTTTACGTTGTTTGGTGATCTTTCTATCAAGTTCTATTAGTTCAAAGATTTTTGGACTAGAAAAAGAATGGAAACCAACGGTTCCCAAACCATATCCTAGGCAAATCAAACAAATCAAAAAGAAAGGTTGTGTTATTGAGAATTTGAGAAACATTCGGAATTGCATGATTCGTATACTTGTGTTTGTGTTATTTGGTGAACTTTCTACCAAGTTCTATTAGTTCAAACATTTATGGACTAGAAAAAGAATGGAAACCAATGGTTCCCAAGCCATAGCCTAGGCAAATCAAACGAATCAAAAAGAAAGGATGTGCTATTGAGAATTTGAGAAACATTCGGAATCGCATGATTCGTATGCTTGTGTTTGTGTTGTTTGGTGATCTTTCTACCAAGTTTCATTAGTTCAAACATTTATGGACTAGAAAAAGAATGGAAACCGACGGTTCCCAAACCATAGCCTAGGCAAATCAAACCAATCAATAAGAAAGGTTGTGTTATTGAGAATTTGAGAAACATTCGGAGTCGCATGATTCGTATGCTTGTGTTTGTGTTGTTTGGTGATCTTTCTACCAAGTTTCATTACTTCAAACATTTATGGATTAGAAAAAGAATGGAAACCAACGGTTCCCAAACCATAGCCTAGGCAAATCAAACGAATCAAAAAGAAAGGTTGTGTTATTGAGAATTTGAGAAACATTCGGAATTTCATGATTCGTATGCTTGTGTTTGTGTTGTTTGTTGATATTTCTATCAAGTTCTATTAGTTCAAAGATTTTTGTACTAGAAAAAGAATGGAAACCAACGGTTCCCAAACCATAGCATAGGCAAATCAAACGAATCAAAAAGAAAGGTTGTGTTATTGAGAATTTGAGAAACATGCGGTACCGCATGATTCGTATGCTTGTGTTTGTGTTGTTTGGTGATCTTTCTACCAAGTTTCATTAGTTCAAACATTTATGGACTAGAAAAATAATGGAAACCAACGGTTCCCAAACCATAGCCTAGGCAAATCAAACGAATCAAAAAGAAAGGTTGTGTAATTGAGAATTTGAGAAACATGCGGTATCGCATGATACGTATGCTTGTGTTTGTGTTGTTTGGTGATCTTTCTATCAAGTTCTATTAGTTCAAACATTTATGGACTAGAAAAAGAATGGAAATCAACGGTTCCCAAACCATAGCCTAGGCAAATCAAACCAATCAATAAGAAAGGTTGTGTTATTGAGAGTTTGAGAAACATTCGGAATCGCATGATTCGTATGCTTGTGTTTGTGTTGTTTGGTGATCTTTCTACCAAGTTCTATTAGTTCAAACATTTATGGACTAGAAAAAGAATGGAAACCGACGGTTCCCAAACCATAGCCTAGGCAAATCAAACCAATCAATAAGAAAGGTTGTGTTATTGAGAATTTGAGAAACATTCGGAATCGCATGATTCGTATGCTTGTGTTTGTGTTGTTTGGTGATCTTTCTACCAAGTTTCATTAGTTCAAACATTTATGGACTAGAAAAAGAATGGAAACCAACGGTTCCCAAACCATAGCCTAGGCAAATCAAACGAATCAAAAAGAAAGGTTGTGTTATTGAGAATTTGAGAAACATGCGGTATCGCATGATACGTATGTTTGTGTTTGTGTTGTATGGCGATCTTTCTACCAAGTTCTATTAGTTCAAACATTTATGGACTAGAAAAAGAATGGAAAACGACGGTTCCTAAACCATAGCCTAGGCAAATCAAACCAATCAATAAGAAAGGTTGTGTTATTGAGAATTTGAGAAACATTCCGAATCGCATGATTCGTATGCTTGTGTTTATGATATTTGGTGATCTTTCTATCAAGTTCTATTAGTTCAAAGATTTTTGGACTAGAAAAAGAATGGAAACCAACGGTTCCCAAATCATAGCCTAGGCAAATCAAACAAATCAAAAAGAAAGGTTGTGTTATTGAGAATTTGAGAAACATTCGGAATTGCATGATTCGTATGCTTGTGTTTGTGTTGTTTGGTGAACTTTCTACCAAGTTCTATTAGTTCAAACATTCATGGACTAGAAAAAGAATGGAAACCAACGGTTCCCAAGCCATAGCCTAGGCAAATGAAACGAATCAAAAAGAAAGGATGTGTTATTGAGAATTTGAGAAACATTCGGAATCGCATGATTCGTATGCTTGTGTTTGTGTTCTTTGGTGATCTTTCTACCAAGTTTCATTAGTTCAAACATTTATGGACTAGAAAAAGAATGGAAACCAACGGTTCCCAAACTATACCTAGGCAAATCAAACCAATCAATAAAAAAGGTTGTGTTATTGAGAATTTGAGAAACATTCGGAATCGCATGATTCGTATGCTTGTGTTGGTGTTCTTTGGTGATCTTTCTATCAAATTTTATTAGTTCAAATATTTTTGGACTATTAGAAGAATGGAAACCAACGGTTCCCAAACCATAGCATAGGCAAATCAAACGTATCAAAAAGAAAGGTTGTGTTATTTGGTGATCTTTCTATCAAGTTCTATTAGTTCAAACATTTATGGACTAGAAAAAGAATGGAAATCAACGGTTCCCAAACCATAGCCTAGGCAAATCAAACCAATCAATAAGAAAGGTTGTGTTATTGAGAGTTTGAGAAACATTCGGAATCGCATGATACGTATGCTTGTGTTTGTGTTGTTTGGTGATCTTTCTACCAAGTTTCATTACTTCAAACATTTATGGATTAGAAAAAGAATGGAAACCAACGGTTCCCAAACCATAGCCTAGGCAAATCAAACGAATCAAAAAGAAAGGTTGTGTTATTGAGAATTTGAGAAACATTCGGAATTTCATGATTCGTATGCTTGTGTTTGTGTTGTTTGTTGATATTTCTATCAAGTTCTATTAGTTCAAAGATTTTTGTACTAGAAAAAGAATGGAAACCAACGGTTCCCAAACCATAGCATAGGCAAATCAAACGAATCAAAAAGAAAGGTTGTGTTATTGAGAATTTGAGAAACATGCGGTACCGCATGATTCGTATGCTTGTGTTTGTGTTGTTTGGTGATCTTTCTATCAAATTTTATTAGTTCAAATATTTTTGGACTATTAGAAGAATGGAAACCAACGGTTCCCAAACCATAGCATAGGCAAATCAAACGTATCAAAAAGAAAGGTTGTGTTATTTGGTGATCTTTCTATCAAGTTCTATTAGTTCAAACATTTATGGACTAGAAAAAGAATGGAAATCAACGGTTCCCAAACCATAGCCTAGGCAAATCAAACCAATCAATAAGAAAGGTTGTGTTTTTGAGAGTTTGAGAAACATTCGGAATCGCATGATACGTATGCTTGTGTTTGTGTTGTTTGGTGAACTTTCTACCAAGTTCTATTAGTTCAAACATTTATGGACTAGAAAAAGAATGGAAATCAACGGTTCCCAAGCCATATTCTAGGCAAATCAAACGAATCAAAAAGAAAGGATGTGTTATTGAGAATTTGAGAAACATTCGGAATCGCATGATTCGTATGCTTGTGTTTGTGTTGTTTGGTGATCTTTCTACCAAGTTTCATTACTTCAAACATTTATGGATTAGAAAAAGAATGGAAACCAACGGTTCCCAAACCATAGCCTAGGCAAATCAAACGAATCAAAAAGAAAGGTTGTGTTATTGAGAATTTGAGAAACATTCGGAATTTCATGATTCGTATGCTTGTGTTTGTGTTGTTTGTTGATATTTCTATCAAGTTCTATTAGTTCAAAGATTTTTGTACTAGAAAAAGAATGGAAACCAACGGTTCCCAAACCATAGCATAGGCAAATCAAACGAATCAAAAAGAAAGGTTGTGTTATTGAGAATTTGAGAAACATGCGGTACCGCATGATTCGTATGCTTGTGTTTGTGTTGTTTGGTGATCTTTCTACCAAGTTTCATTAGTTCAAACATTTATGGACTAGAAAAAGAATGGAAATCAACGGTTCCCAAACCATAGCCTAGGCAAATCAAACCAATCAATAAGAAAGGTTGTGTTATTGAGAGTTTGAGAAACATTCGGAATCGCATGATTCGTATGCTTGTGTTTGTGTTGTTTGGTGATCTTTCTACCAAGTTCTATTAGTTCAAACATTTATGGACTAGAAAAAGAATGGAAACCGACGGTTCCCAAACCATAGCCTAGGCAAATCAAACCAATCAATAAGAAAGGTTGTGTTATTGAGAATTTGAGAAACATTCGGAATCGCATGATTCGTATGCTTGTGTTTGTGTTGTTTGGTGATCTTTCTACCAAGTTTCATTAGTTCAAACATTTATGGACTAGAAAAAGAATGGAAACCAACGGTTCCCAAACCATAGCCTAGGCAAATCAAACGAATCAAAAAGAAAGGTTGTGTTATTGAGAATTTGAGAAACATGCGGTATCGCATGATACGTATGTTTGTGTTTGTGTTGTATGGCGATCTTTCTACCAAGTTCTATTAGTTCAAACATTTATGGACTAGAAAAAGAATGGAAAACGACGGTTCCTAAACCATAGCCTAGGCAAATCAAACCAATCAATAAGAAAGGTTGTGTTATTGAGAATTTGAGAAACATTCCGAATCGCATGATTCGTATGCTTGTGTTTATGATGTTTGGTGATCTTTCTATCAAGTTCTATTAGTTCAAAGATTTTTGGACTAGAAAAAGAATGGAAACCAACGGTTCCCAAATCATAGCCTAGGCAAATCAAACAAATCAAAAAGAAAGGTTGTGTTATTGAGAATTTGAGAAACATTCGGAATTGCATGATTCGTATGCTTGTGTTTGTGTTGTTTGGTGAACTTTCTACCAAGTTCTATTAGTTCAAACATTCATGGACTAGAAAAAGAATGGAAACCAACGGTTCCCAAGCCATAGCCTAGGCAAATCAAACGAATCAAAAAGAAAGGATGTGTTATTGAGAATTTGAGAAACATTCGGAATCGCATGATTCGTATGCTTGTGTTTGTGTTCTTTGGTGATCTTTCTACCAAGTTTCATTAGTTCAAACATTTATGGACTAGAAAAAGAATGGAAACCAACGGTTCCCAAACTATACCTAGGCAAATCAAACCAATCAATAAAAAAGGTTGTGTTATTGAGAATTTGAGAAACATTCGGAATCGCATGATTCGTATGCTTGTGTTGGTGTTCTTTGGTGATCTTTCTATCAAATTTTATTAGTTCAAATATTTTTGGACTATTAGAAGAATGGAAACCAACGGTTCCCAAACCATAGCATAGGCAAATCAAACGTATCAAAAAGAAAGGTTGTGTTATTTGGTGATCTTTCTATCAAGTTCTATTAGTTCAAACATTTATGGACTAGAAAAAGAATGGAAATCAACGGTTCCCAAACCATAGCCTAGGCAAATCAAACCAATCAATAAGAAAGGTTGTGTTATTGAGAGTTTGAGAAACATTCGGAATCGCATGATACGTATGCTTGTGTTTGTGTTGTTTGGTGATCTTTCTACCAAGTTTCATTACTTCAAACATTTATGGATTAGAAAAAGAATGGAAACCAACGGTTCCCAAACCATAGCCTAGGCAAATCAAACGAATCAAAAAGAAAGGTTGTGTTATTGAGAATTTGAGAAACATTCGGAATTTCATGATTCGTATGCTTGTGTTTGTGTTGTTTGTTGATATTTCTATCAAGTTCTATTAGTTCAAAGATTTTTGTACTAGAAAAAGAATGGAAACCAACGGTTCCCAAACCATAGCATAGGCAAATCAAACGAATCAAAAAGAAAGGTTGTGTTATTGAGAATTTGAGAAACATGCGGTACCGCATGATTCGTATGCTTGTGTTTGTGTTGTTTGGTGATCTTTCTATCAAATTTTATTAGTTCAAATATTTTTGGACTATTAGAAGAATGGAAACCAACGGTTCCCAAACCATAGCATAGGCAAATCAAACGTATCAAAAAGAAAGGTTGTGTTATTTGGTGATCTTTCTATCAAGTTCTATTAGTTCAAACATTTATGGACTAGAAAAAGAATGGAAATCAACGGTTCCCAAACCATAGCCTAGGCAAATCAAACCAATCAATAAGAAAGGTTGTGTTTTTGAGAGTTTGAGAAACATTCGGAATCGCATGATACGTATGCTTGTGTTTGTGTTGTTTGGTGAACTTTCTACCAAGTTCTATTAGTTCAAACATTTATGGACTAGAAAAAGAATGGAAATCAACGGTTCCCAAGCCATATTCTAGGCAAATCAAACGAATCAAAAAGAAAGGATGTGTTATTGAGAATTTGAGAAACATTCGGAATCGCATGATTCGTATGCTTGTGTTTGTGTTGTTTGGTGATCTTTCTACCAAGTTTCATTACTTCAAACATTTATGGATTAGAAAAAGAATGGAAACCAACGGTTCCCAAACCATAGCCTAGGCAAATCAAACGAATCAAAAAGAAAGGTTGTGTTATTGAGAATTTGAGAAACATTCGGAATTTCATGATTCGTATGCTTGTGTTTGTGTTGTTTGTTGATATTTCTATCAAGTTCTATTAGTTCAAAGATTTTTGTACTAGAAAAAGAATGGAAACCAACGGTTCCCAAACCATAGCATAGGCAAATCAAACGAATCAAAAAGAAAGGTTGTGTTATTGAGAATTTGAGAAACATGCGGTACCGCATGATTCGTATGCTTGTGTTTGTGTTGTTTGGTGATCTTTCTACCAAGTTTCATTAGTTCAAACATTTATGGACTAGAAAAAGAATGGAAATCAACGGTTCCCAAACCATAGCCTAGGCAAATCAAACCAATCAATAAGAAAGGTTGTGTTATTGAGAGTTTGAGAAACATTCGGAATCGCATGATTCGTATGCTTGTGTTTGTGTTGTTTGGTGATCTTTCTACCAAGTTCTATTAGTTCAAACATTTATGGACTAGAAAAAGAATGGAAACCGACGGTTCCCAAACCATAGCCTAGGCAAATCAAACCAATCAATAAGAAAGGTTGTGTTATTGAGAATTTGAGAAACATTCGGAATCGCATGATTCGTATGCTTGTGTTTGTGTTGTTTGGTGATCTTTCTACCAAGTTTCATTAGTTCAAACATTTATGGACTAGAAAAAGAATGGAAACCAACGGTTCCCAAACCATAGCCTAGGCAAATCAAACGAATCAAAAAGAAAGGTTGTGTTATTGAGAATTTGAGAAACATGCGGTATCGCATGATACGTATGTTTGTGTTTGTGTTGTATGGCGATCTTTCTACCAAGTTCTATTAGTTCAAACATTTATGGACTAGAAAAAGAATGGAAACCGTTGGTTCCTAAACCATAGCCTAGGCAAATCAAACCAATCAATAAGAAAGGTTGTGTTATTGAGAATTTGAGAAACATTCCGAATCGCATGATTCGTATGCTTGTGTTTATGTTGTTTGGTGATCTTTCTATCAAGTTCTATTAGTTCAAAGATTTTTGGACTAGAAAAAGAATGGAAACCAACGGTTCCCAAATCATAGCCTAGGCAAATCAAACAAATCAAAAAGAAAGGTTGTGTTATTGAGAATTTGAGAAACATTCGGAATTGCATGATTCGTATGCTTGTGTTTGTGTTCTTTGGTGAACTTTCTACCAAGTTCTATTAGTTCAAACATTCATGGACTAGAAAAAGAATGGAAACCAACGGTTCCCAAGCCATAGCCTAGGCAAATCAAACGAATCAAAAAGAAAGGATGTGTTATTGAGAATTTGAGAAACATTCGGAATCGCATGATTCGTATGCTTGTGTTTGTGTTCTTTGGTGATCTTTCTACCAAGTTTCATTAGTTCAAACATTTATGGACTAGAAAAAGAATGGAAACCAACGGTTCCCAAACTATACCTAGGCAAATCAAACCAATCAATAAAAAAGGTTGTGTTATTGAGAATTTGAGAAACATTCGGAATCGCATGATTCGTATGCTTGTGTTGGTGTTCTTTGGTGATCTTTCTATCAAATTTTATTAGTTCAAATATTTTTGGACTATTAGAAGAATGGAAACCAACGGTTCCCAAACCATAGCATAGGCAAATCAAACGTATCAAAAAGAAAGGTTGTGTTATTTGGTGATCTTTCTATCAAGTTCTATTAGTTCAAACATTTATGGACTAGAAAAAGAATGGAAATCAACGGTTCCCAAACCATAGCCTAGGCAAATCAAACCAATCAATAAGAAAGGTTGTGTTATTGAGAGTTTGAGAAACATTCGGAATCGCATGATTCGTATGCTTGTGTTTGTGTTGTTTGGTGATCTTTCTACCAAGTTCTATTAGTTCAAACATTTATGGACTAGAAAAAGAATGGAAACCGACGGTTCCCAAACCATAGCCTAGGCAAATCAAACCAATCAATAAGAAAGGTTGTGTTATTGAGAATTTGAGAAACATTCGGAATCGCATGATTCGTATGCTTGTGTTTGTGTTGTTTGGTGATCTTTCTACCAAGTTTCATTAGTTCAAACATTTATGGACTAGAAAAAGAATGGAAACCAACGGTTCCCAAACCATAGCCTAGGCAAATCAAACGAATCAAAAAGAAAGGTTGTGTTATTGAGAATTTGAGAAACATGCGGTATCGCATGATACGTATGTTTGTGTTTGTGTTGTATGGCGATCTTTCTACCAAGTTCTATTAGTTCAAACATTTATGGACTAGAAAAAGAATGGAAACCGTTGGTTCCTAAACCATAGCCTAGGCAAATCAAACCAATCAATAAGAAAGGTTGTGTTATTGAGAATTTGAGAAACATTCCGAATCGCATGATTCGTATGCTTGTGTCTATGTTGTTTGGTGATCTTTCTATCAAGTTCTATTAGTTCAAAGATTTTTGGACTAGAAAAAGAATGGAAACCAACGGTTCCCAAATCATAGCCTAGGCAAATCAAACAAATCAAAAAGAAAGGTTGTGTTATTGAGAATTTGAGAAACATTCGGAATTGCATGATTCGTATGCTTGTGTTTGTGTTGTTTGGTGAACTTTCTACCAAGTTCTATTAGTTCAAACATTCATGGACTAGAAAAAGAATGGAAACCAACGGTTCCCAAGCCATAGCCTAGGCAAATCAAACGAATCAAAAAGAAAGGATGTGTTATTGAGAATTTGAGAAACATTCGGAATCGCATGATTCGTATGCTTGTGTTTGTGTTCTTTGGTGATCTTTCTACCAAGTTTCATTAGTTCAAACATTTATGGACTAGAAAAAGAATGGAAACCAACGGTTCCCAAACTATACCTAGGCAAATCAAACCAATCAATAAAAAAGGTTGTGTTATTGAGAATTTGAGAAACATTCGGAATCGCATGATTCGTATGCTTGTGTTGGTGTTCTTTGGTGATCTTTCTATCAAATTTTATTAGTTCAAATATTTTTGGACTATTAGAAGAATGGAAACCAACGGTTCCCAAACCATAGCATAGGCAAATCAAACGTATCAAAAAGAAAGGTTGTGTTATTTGGTGATCTTTCTATCAAGTTCTATTAGTTCAAACATTTATGGACTAGAAAAAGAATGGAAATCAACGGTTCACAAACCATAGCCTTGGCAAATCAAACCAATCAATAAGAAAGGTTGTGTTATTGAGAGTTTGAGAAACATTCGGAATCGCATGATACGTATGCTTGTGTTTGTGTTGTTTGGTGATCTTTCTATCAAGTTCTATTAGTTCAAACATTTATGGACTAGAAAAAGAATGGAAACCGACGGTTCCCAAACCGTAGCCTAGGCAAATCAAACCAATCAATAAGAAAGGTTGTGTTATTGAGAGTTTGAGAAACATTCGGAATCGCATGATTCGTATGCTTGTGTTTGTGTTGTTTGGTGATCTTTCTACCAAGTTCTATTAGTTCAAACATTTATGGACTAGAAAAAGAATGGAAACCGACGGTTCCCAAACCATAGCCTAGGCAAATCAAACCAATCAATAAGAAAGGTTGTGTTATTGAGAATTTGAGAAACATTCGGAATCGCATGATTCGTATGCTTGTGTTTGTGTTGTTTGGTGATCTTTCTACCAAGTTTCATTAGTTCAAACATTTATGGACTAGAAAAATAATGGAAACCAACGGTTCCCAAACCATAGCCTAGGCAAATCAAACGAATCTGATACGGGGTTAGCCGTGTGGATGCCCGATCTTCGACGTTCACGACTCAACAAGGAAAACACAAGGAAACAATGGTTAGAATTGAATGGAACGAAACTGGAAATGATGAACTCGACTCAACAAGAGGAAAAACGACACAACAAAGAAGCAAACTGAAATGAAGAAACGAAAAGGGAAATTGATAGAAACGACGAGAAGGATAACCCTTCGAGACAACTATTAAACCCCTGGTATGTATTTCAACCAGAATCCTAATAGAATGGACGAAGAACCAACCTTGTACAATCCTACACAACAAGGCGACACCTTGAAGCACAGGAAGGGGGCTCGTGATCGTTGATAAGCACCAAGCTTCGTAGAGGATTGACACAAATCAAACAAACCAAGCTGCGATTCACACACTCAATGAAGCAAAGCTTCAAACTCTCTCTTTTCAAGAGAAAAACGATTTCTATCTTCTGAATTGTCTAAGTGTTCCAAACCATCAAAACAATACTTATATGTCTCACTTCTGGAAATAAAAGAAATAATTAAAAAGGTCTAATTAATTCTAAGATAGATAGGCCCAAAACAGCATAATAGGCCCAAAATGAAACAAACACTCTTGGGTGCCTAAAATAGGCGTCGGTGCCCAAACGAGGCACACTCGCAGCGTCGGTGCCCAAACGAGGCACACCCGCAACGCCGGTGCCCAATCGCGGCACTCATGCGACGTCGCTTGTGCCTTGGCTCTCTTCATGGGTGGCGCCCACACTTGCTAGGCACACAGCCTTGGCACATGGCTCCATGCTCGCTCTCGCCTCCTTAGCACAAATGAAACACACAAAGGCATGCATTCCACTTTGTAGCTTCTTAGCTCGGGATCTAGTGATTGGCCCCTCAAAGAGTGTTGGGGCGCTTGGAGGAGGCTGACTGGATGATCCTTCATCAACCTCCCCTTCTTGGAAAGGATTCGACCCCGAATCCAAGTCTTCATCAAGAGCAAGGTATGGCGTGAGATCAGCGACGTTGAAAGTTGCGCTTACACCATAATCACCGGGCAGCTCCAGCTTGTATGCATTGTCCCCGATCCTCTTAAGCACCTTGAAAGGTCCATCTCCTCGAGGGGACAGCTTGTTCTTCCTTTGCTCCGGGAATCTCTCTTTCCTCAAATGAACCCACACCAAGTCTCCGGGCTGGAAAACAACGTGGCGCCTCCCATGGTTCGCTCTCCTTGCATTGTACTCGGCCTTTTGCTCCAACTTCAGTTTGGTGCGAGCATGCAATTCCCTAATAAACTCCACATGTTTTCCTGCGTCAAAGTGCTCATTTTCCCTCATTGGCAATGGGGTAAGATCTAGTGGGGTGAGAGGGTTAGTACCATAAACACATTCAAATGGAGTCAATTTAGTAGAAGAATGAACAATCCTGTTATATGCAAACTCCACATGAGGTAAGGCCTCTTCCCACATCTTCAAGTTCTTCCTAATTATGGCCCTAAGAATCGTAGCTAGTGTCCTATTGGTGACCTCGGTTTGCCCATCAGTTTGAGGGTGACTAGAGGTAGAAAACAGCAACTTAGTTCCTAGTTTACTCCATAAGGTTCTCCAAAAGTGGCTAAGGAACTTAGTATCTCGGTCACTAACTATGGTTTTAGGAACCCCATGCAATCTGACTATCTCCCTAAAGAATAATCCAGCCACATTAGTAGCATCGTCGGTCTTATGACATGCTATAAAATGTGCCATCTTACTAAACCTATCCACTACAACCATGATTGAATCCCTCCCCTTCTTAGTCCTAGGCAACCCAACTATAAAGTCCATAGAAAGGTCCTCCCAAGGGGCTGTAGGCGTGGGCAATGGTGTGTAAAGTCCATGTGGCATAAGTCTAGATTTAGCCCTAAGACAGTCCATGCATCTTTTAACTACATTCTCAACATCCCTAAGCATGTGTGGCCAATAGAAATGAGTCCTAAGAGTGTGATAAGTTTTGTCCCTCCCAAAATGCCCCATTAGGCCGCCCCTATGGGCTTCCTCAACAAGCAGCAAACGCAATGAACAACGAGGTATGCAAACTTTATCAACTAGAAAAAGAAAGCCATCATGCAAATAGTATTTCTCAACACAATTCTTTTCAAGACAAGCCTTAAACGCATCACCAAAATCAAGATCAGTTTCATATAACTCACGAATATAAGTAAATCCTAATACTCTAGAGTCTAATGAAACAAGCAAAGTGTGGCGTCTAGACAAGGCATCAGCTACAACATTATCTTTTCCTCTTTTAAACTTAATCACATAAGGGAATGTTTCAATGAATTCCATCCATCTACCATGCCTCCTATCCATTTTATCTTGACTTTTAAAGTGTTTCAAGGATTCATGGTCAGTTTTAAGCACAAATTCCCTAGGCCAAAGATAATGCTGCCATGTTTTAAGCACTCGATACAAAGCATACAACTCTTTATCATAGGTCGAGTAGTTTAAACATGCACCTTTTAATTTCTCAGAAAAGAAGGCGATAGGTTTACCTTCTTGCATAAGCACGCCCCCTATGCCGACTCCACTTGCATCACACTCCACCTCAAACGGTCGTGTGAAGTCAGGCAACACCAATAGCGGGGCTTGCGTCAACTTCAGCTTGAGAGTCTCGAAGGCTCTCTCCTGGGCACGCCCCCACTTGAACTCACTTCTCTTCTTTGTAATTTCTGTCAATGGGGCTGCAATGGTGCTAAAATCCTTGACAAACCTCCTATAGAAGCTCGCCAGCCCATGGAAACTCCGCACCTGGCCAATAGTAGTTGGCGTGGGCCACTCGTTTATGGCCTTGATCTTGGCCTCATCCACTTGCAATCCCTGCGAGCTAACCACAAAACCAAGAAAGGTAACAGTAGTAGTACATAACTCACACTTTTTCAAATTCGCAAACAAGTGTTCAAGACGCAAGGTATTAAGCACATCTCTCAAATGACACTCATGCTCCTCTAGGGACTTACTATACACTAATATGTCATCAAAATAGACCACTACAAATTTCCCTATATAATGTCGCAATACATGGTTCATGAGACGCATGAATGTACTAGGGGCGTTCGTGAGCCCGAATGGCATAACGAGCCATTCATAGAGACCAAACTTGGTCTTGAAGGCTGTTTTCCACTCGTCCCCCTCCCTCATACGAATCTGGTGGTATCCACTTTTTAAATCAATTTTTGAGAAAATGGTGGATCCATGCAGTTCGTCTAGCATATCATCAAGACGAGGAATGGGGTGCCTATACTTTACCGTGATGTTATTAATGGCCCTGCAATCGACACACATTCTCCATGTGTTGTCTTTCTTGGGTACTAATAACACCGGTACAGCACAAGGGCTCATACTCTCCCTAATGTATCCCTTATCCAAGAGCTCTTGGACTTGGGATTGGACCTCTTGGGTCTCTTGGGGGTTCATACGGTAAGCTGGCCTGTTTGGCAAAGACGCCCCGGGAATGAGATCAATTTGATGCTCGATTCCTCTAATTGGGGGTAGGCCAGCCGGTATCTCGTCGGGGAATACGTCCTTGTACTCCTCGATGAGCCCCAAAATGCGTGGGGGCAGTGAAGCTCGAAGCTCTTCACTTAACAAGCTCAGCTCCTTGCATAAGAGCATAAGCGTTGTTTCCCCATCCAAAAACTCGTCTTCCAGCTCCCTCTTGGAAGCCAAAAGAGCGGAGGGAGGTGTAGGGCTGAGAGGTTGGCTCGTCTTACCCCGAGCTTTCTCTTCCTTCCCATTCTCTCCCTCAAGGTCAGAACATACCTTCTTACCTTGACGCTTCCGATCCCACTCCTCCGAGACCTGCGTAGGCGTCATGGGCTTAAGGACTATGGTCTGGCCGTTGTGGGTGAAGGTGTTTCGGTTGGTGAATCCATCGTGCACAACCTTCCTGTCGTATTGCCATGGACGACCTAATAGAATATGACAAGCCTGCATAGGTACTACATCACAAAGAACATTATCCTCATAACGTCCTAGTTTAATAGAAACCTTTACTTGCCTTTGCACTTTCAATTCACCACAGTCATTCATCCAATGCAACTTATAGGGTCTAGGGTGATGAGTCATAGGTAATTGCAGTTTGTTAACCATCTCTAAGCTAGCAATGTTACAACAACTACCACTATCTATGATCATGTTACAAACCTTCCCTTTAATCAAGCACCTAGTATGAAACAAGTTCTCTCTTTGATTATCATCGCATGCTTGTGGTTTAATATGCAATGTCCTCCTAGCAATAAGAGATTCACCAGATTCATACTCAATTTCATCTTCAACATTATCATTTTCATGCAAATCATCATTAGGCTCGTTTTCATGCTCACTTTCAGATTCATATTCACCTAAATGATTGATTAAAAGTGTTTTCTTGTTAGGGCAATCTCTTGCATAATGTCCTCTACCCTGGCACTTAAAGCACACAATATCTCTAGTCCTAGACGAAGAGTTAGAGGTAGGATTACTCCCCTTTGGAGCTGCTGAAACCCCACTAGAATTGCCCTTGTTGTATGGTGAAAGCGTGGAGCTTGTGGGCTGTTTGGCTCGTCCAGCTTGGTCTCCTTGACCGCCGGCTGCATTGCTCCTCTCCTTTTGGTGCGAGGCCTCCTTCCCATACGATCCGCCTTGCTGGCCACGGCTCCCCCTCCATGATTGGGGCTGAGTGTTCGCGTTCCTTCCTCCCGAGTACCTAGACTTGAATTTCCTTTCTACTTTCAAAGCTAGATGGAAAAGGTCAGTCATAGTAGTGTAGGGATATAAATCAATCTCATTTGCCAAATAAGGATGCAAGATACGAAGATACCTGGCCATGGTGGTCTCTTCATCCTCAACCACATCAGCCCTTACCATCGCCACTTGCATGGCATTGTAGCACTCCTCGGCACTCATGGAACCTTGTTTCAAATTTTCCAGCCGCTGTCTTAGCTCCCGGGCGTAATGTTGAGGTATGAAACGCCTTCGCATCAACGCCTTCATTTGATCCCAGCTGGCTATGGGTGCGTCCAGATTGCGCCTCCTTTCTTTCACCAAGTTATCCCACCATATGAGGGCATAACCGGAGAACTCAAGGACAGCGAGCTGCACCTTCTTGGTCTCGGCAAAGTTGTGGCAGTTCCACACTTGCTCGATCTTGGTCTCCCATTCCATATAGACATCCGGATCACACTTGCCTTCGAAAGCAGGGATCCTCACCTTTATCTTGCCAACTCCGTCTTGCTCCTGCTCACGAGGTCTCATGGGACGCCTATCTCGACCTTCTCGGCGCTCCCTACCTCCCCTTCTTGAGACGCGCTCCCAATTATCCTCCTCCTCGCCCTCATACTCATCATCATAAAGGTCCATATCACTTGGTGATCCTCTTTGGTCCTGAAATCCTTGAAAGCTATTAGCACGATTATGCTCATCCCGAAGGGGAGTGAGCTGGGAACCAAAAGGCACTCTTCTAGGAAGATTGCCCGAGGAATTACGCAATGGATTAGAGTTATGAGGCACTTCCCTGGTTTGGTTTTGGAAACCATGTTGTTGTGATGTGGACGCCAAGTTAGGGTCCGTGTTGTGGGCGTTTTGGTCCTGGCCATCGCCGGTGCCTTGTTGGTGTGCCGCTGAATCGGTGCCCAAGGCTACGCTTAGCACGGGTGGAGGCAACGCCAAGGCTCTCGTCTCCAAGGCCGTCATCCTAGAATTGAGGCGTGTGATGTTGCTGTTGAGTGAGGTCAACAACTTGAACACCTCGGGGTGGATTGGCTCAGGGCTCTTGGGTGTGTTGGTGTTATCACTACTTTCGTTAGACATTCTGCACAATCAGCAAAAACACTTTACAAGCAAACTTGTCAAGTTAGTTTAATCCAAATCAGCCTCTCAAGTGTTTCACTCGCTCTCACTCTCGGTGTGTGATCGAGCTCGTTGTTTCAATCTGCTTGAAATGATCAACAATTCAATTCAAAGATTAGTAAACAACAATTCACGAGAAGATGAAGGCTGAGGAAGAAACGTCCAAGAAAAGAAGACTCAAATCTGTTTAAGAATGGAGATGAATAGAGAAAGAGAACAAACCTCGATTAAGCTTCTCTCACCTTGATTTCCGTAACCAAGTATGAACTTGGAGTGGTTTGTTTAGGTGAGGGTAGGCTGAAAGTGTAAGGTTCGAAAGCTTCTCCAATGGGATCGTCCAACTCAAGAGATGAAGAGGGAAGATGATGATATGTCGCACACCTTAATTACACTATGCACTAGAATAAAATGCAATGATATACTATGAATGAAATAGAAGAATAAAATCTGATTTCTGATTTTCGTTTTTTTTTTTTTTTTTTTTTTTTTTTTTTGATTTTCTTTTCTTTTTTTTTTAATCAGAAATAATCAGAAAATACAAATAATTTCGAAATTGAAATAAAATGCTATTCTAAGGTGCAAAATAATTTGCTAGAAATGAGGAGAGGTGGCGATTTGAGTTTGAAATGTTGGTGGCTGAAATCCCTTGATTTTAGGAGAAGGAATAGGCTGGAGGATGGTGGTTGGGCGTGGCTTTTGAATTCAAATGAGCTGAATGGGTTCTCCTTGATATTAGGAGGTGGGTGTGGGATAATGTGGCTGGGATATGGTTTGTTGTTGGTCAACCTTAAAAATAGGAATCAGCTTAGGATTAATTCAAATTTGAATTAATTAAATCAGATTTATGACTCCAATTTAATTAAAACAAATCGGCTGACTTAATCAAGGTGGTGGTCGAATTTGGGGAGGTGGTGGGCGGATTTTGTGAAGGTGGTGGGGCGTTGGTGGTTGTGGTGGCTGAGGGGACGATTTTTCTTGGCTAAAGGTGTAATTGGCTAGGCAAAACAAACCACTGCGCAAGAACAAACCGATTAGTACTTTCAAGTTCAGATTAAAGAGAGTTGATTAATCGAACCTGATCTCCGGAGGACTCTTTTTGGTATTTTGTAGACTCTTTTGATGGGAACGAAAAGAACGTCGTCAACGCAGCTCTGATACCACTTTGATACGGGGTTAGCCGTGTGGATGCCCGATCTTCGACGTTCACGACTCAACAAGGAAAACACAAGGAAACAATGGTTAGAATTGAATGGAACGAAACTGGAAATGATGAACTCGACTCAACAAGAGGAAAAACGACACAACAAAGAAGCAAACTGAAATGAAGAAACGAAAAGGGAAATTGATAGAAACGACGAGAAGGATAACCCTTCGAGACAACTATTAAACCCCTGGTATGTATTTCAACCAGAATCCTAATAGAATGGACGAAGAACCAACCTTGTACAATCCTACACAACAAGGCGACACCTTGAAGCACAGGAAGGGGGCTCGTGATCGTTGATAAGCACCAAGCTTCGTAGAGGATTGACACAAATCAAACAAACCAAGCTGCGATTCACACACTCAATGAAGCAAAGCTTCAAACTCTCTCTTTTCAAGAGAAAACGATTTCTATATTCTGAATTGTCTACGTGTTCCAAACCATCAAAACAATACTTATATGTCTCACTTCTGGAAATAAAAGAAATAATTAAAAAGGTCTAATTAATTCTAAGATAGATAGGCCCAAAACAGCATAATAGGCCCAAAATGAAACAAACACTCTTGGGTGCCTAAAATAGGCGTCGGTGCCCAAACGAGGCACACTCGCAGCGCCGGTGCCCAAACGAGGCACACCCGCAGCGCCGGTGCCCAATCGCGGCACTCATGCGACGTCGCTTGTGCCTTGGCTCTCTTCATGGGTGGCGCCCACACTTGCTAGGCACACAGCCTTGGCACATGGCTCCATGCTCGCTCTCGCCTCCTTAGCACAAATGAAACACACAAAGGCATGCATTCCACTTTGTAGCTTCTTAGCTCGGGATCTAGTGATTGGCCCCTCAAAGAGTGTTGGGGCGCTTGGAGGAGGCTGACTGGATGATCCTTCATCAGAATCAAAAAGAAAGGTTGTGTTATTGAGAATTTGAGAAACATGCGGTATCGCATGATACGTATGTTTGTGTTTGTGTTGTATGGCGATCTTTCTACCAAGTTCTATTAGTTCAAACATTTATGGACTAGAAAAAGAATGGAAACCGACGGTTCCTAAACCATAGCCTAGGCAAATCAAACCAATCAATAAGAAAGGTTGTGTTATTGAGAATTTGAGAAACATTCCGAATCGCATGATTCGTATGCTTGTGTTTATGTTGTTTGGTGATCTTTCTATCAAGTTCTATTAGTTCAAAGATTTTTGGACTAGAAAAAGAATGGAAACCAACGGTTCCCAAATCATAGCCTAGGCAAATCAAACAAATCAAAAAGAAAGGTTGTGTTATTGAGAATTTGAGAAACATTCGGAATTGCATGATTCGTATGCTTGTGTTTGTGTTGTTTGGTGAACTTTTTACCAAGTTCTATTAGTTCAAACATTCATGGACTAGAAAAAGAATGGAAACCAACGGTTCCCAAGCCATAGCCTAGGCAAATCAAACGAATCTAAAAGAAAGGATGTGTTATTGAGAATTTGAGAAACATTCGGAATCGCATGATTCGTATGCTTGTGTTTGTGTTCTTTGGTGATCTTTCTACCAAGTTTCATTAGTTCAAACATTTATGGACTAGAAAAAGAATGGAAACCAACGGTTCCCAAACTATACTTAGGCAAATCAAACCAATCAATAAGAAAGGTTGTGTTATTGAGAATTTGAGAAACATTCGGAATCGCATGATTCGTATGCTTGTGTTGGTGTTCTTTGGTGATCTTTCTATCAAATTTTATTAGTTCAAATATTTTTGGACTATTAAAAGAATGGAAACCAACGGTTCCCAAACCATAGCATAGGCAAATCAAACGTATCAAAATGAAAGGTTGTGTTATTGAGAATTTGAGAAACATGCGGAACCGCATGCTTCATATGCTTGTGTTTGTGATGTTTGGTGAACTTTCTACCAAGTTCTATTAGTTCAAACATTTATGGACTACAAAAAGAATGGAAACCAACGGTTCCCAAACCATAGCCTAGGCAAATCAAACCAATCAATAAGAAAGGTTGTGTTATTGAGAATTTGAGAAACATTCGGAATCGCATGATTCGTATGCTTGTGTTGGTGTTGTTTGGTGATCTTTCTATCAAGTTCTATTAGTTCAAAGATTTTTGGACTAGAAAAAGAATGGAAACCAACGGTTCCCAAACCATAGCCTAGGCAAATCAAACGAATCAAAAAGAAAGGTTGTGTTATTGAGAATTTGAGAAACATGCGGAATCGCATGCTTCGTATGCTTGGGTTTGTGTTGTTTGGTGATCTTTCTACCAAGTTCTATTAGTTCAAACATTTATGGACTAGAAAAAGAGTGGAAACCAACGGTTCCCAAACCATAGGCTAGGCAAATCAAACCAATCAATAAGAAAGGTTGTGTTATTGAGAATTTGAGAAACATTCGGAATCGCATGATTCGTATGCTTGTGTTGGTGTTGTTTGGTGATCTTTCTATCAAGTTCTATTAGTTCAAAGATTTTTTTACGAGAAAAAGAATGGAAACCAACGGTTCCCAAACCATAGCCTAGGCAAATCAAACCAATCAATAAGAAAGGTTGTGTTATTGAGAGTTTGAGAAACATTCGGAATCGCATGATTCGTATGCTTGTGTTTGTGTTGTTTGGTGATCTTTCTACCAAGTTTCATTAGTTCAAACATTTATGGACTAGAAAAAGAATGGAAACCAACGGTTCCCAAACCATAGCCTAGGCAAATCAAACCAATCAATAAGAAAGGTTGTGTTATTGAGAGTTTGAGAAACATTCGGAATCGCATGATTCGTATGCTTGTGTTTGTGTTGTTTGGTGATCTTTCTACCAAGTTCTATTAGTTCAAACATTTATGGACTAGAAAAAGAATGGAAACCGACGGTTCCCAAACCATAGCCTAGGCAAATCAAACCAATCAATAAGAAAGGTTGTGTTATTGAGAATTTGAGAAACATTCGGAATCGCATGATTCGTATGCTTGTGTTTGTGTTGTTTGGTGATCTTTCTACCAAGTTTCATTAGTTCAAACATTTATGGACTAGAAAAATAATGGAAACCAACGGTTCCCAAACCATAGCCTAGGCAAATCAAACGAATCAAAAAGAAAGGTTGTGTTATTGAGAATTTGAGAAACATGCGGTATCGCATGATACGTATGTTTGTGTTTGTGTTGTATGGCGATCTTTCTACCAAGTTCTATTAGTTCAAACATTTATGGACTAGAAAAAGAATGGAAACCGACGGTTCCTAAACCATAGCCTAGGCAAATCAAACCAATCAATAAGAAAGGTTGTGTTATTGAGAATTTGAGAAACATTCCGAATCGCATGATTCGTATGCTTGTGTTTATGTTGTTTGGTGAGCTTTCTATCAAGTTCTATTAGTTCAAAGATTTTTGGACTAGAAAAAGAATGGAAACCAACGGTTCCCAAATCATAGCCTAGGCAAATCAAACAAATCAAAAAGAAAGGTTGTGTTATTGAGAATTTGAGAAACATTCGGAATTGCATGATTCGTATGCTTGTGTTTGTGTTGTTTGGTGAACTTTTTACCAAGTTCTATTAGTTCAAACATTCATGTACTAGAAAAAGAATGGAAACCAACGGTTCCCAAGCCATAGCCTAGGCAAATCAAACGAATCTAAAAGAAAGGATGTGTTATTGAGAATTTGAGAAACATTCGGAATCGCATGATTCGTATGCTTGTGTTTGTGTTCTTTGGTGATCTTTCTACCAAGTTTCATTAGTTCAAACATTTATGGACTAGAAAAAGAATGGAAACCAACGGTTCCCAAACTATACTTAGGCAAATCAAACCAATCAATAAGAAAGGTTGTGTTATTGAGAATTTGAGAAACATTCGGAATCGCATGATTCGTATGCTTGTGTTGGTGTTCTTTGGTGATCTTTCTATCAAATTTTATTAGTTCAAATATTTTTGGACTATTAGAAGAATGGAAACCAACGGTTCCCAAACCATAGCATAGGCAAATCAAACGTATCAAAATGAAAGGTTGTGTTATTGAGAATTTGAGAAACATGCGGAACCGCATGCTTCATATGCTTGTGTTTGTGATGTTTGGTGAACTTTCTACCAAGTTCTATTAGTTCAAACATTTATGGACTACAAAAAGAATGGAAACCAACGGTTCCCAAACCATAGCCTAGGCAAATCAAACCAATCAATAAGAAAGGTTGTGTTATTGAGAATTTGAGAAACATTCGGAATCGCATGATTCGTATGCTTGTGTTGGTGTTGTTTGGTGATCTTTCTATCAAGTTCTATTAGTTCAAAGATTTTTGGACTAGAAAAAGAATGGAAACCAACGGTTCCCAAACCATAGCCTAGGCAAATCAAACGAATCAAAAAGAAAGGTTGTGTTATTGAGAATTTGAGAAACATGCGGAATCGCATGCTTCGTATGCTTGGGTTTGTGTTGTTTGGTGATCTTTCTACCAAGTTCTATTAGTTCAAACATTTATGGACTAGAAAAAGAGTGGAAACCAACGGTTCCCAAACCATAGGCTAGGCAAATCAAACCAATCAATAAGAAAGGTTGTGTTATTGAGAATTTGAGAAACATTCGGAATCGCATGATTCGTATGCTTGTGTTGGTGTTGTTTGGTGATCTTTCTATCAAGTTCTATTAGTTCAAAGATTTTTTTACGAGAAAAAGAATGGAAACCAACGGTTCCCAAACCATAGCCTAGGCAAATCAAACCAATCAATAAGAAAGGTTGTGTTATTGAGAGTTTGAGAAACATTCGGAATCGCATGATTCGTATGCTTGTGTTTGTGTTGTTTGGTGATCTTTCTACCAAGTTTCATTAGTTCAAACATTTATGGACTAGAAAAAGAATGGAAACCAACGGTTCCCAAACCATAGCCTAGGCAAATCAAACCAATCAATAAGAAAGGTTGTGTTATTGAGAGTTTGAGAAACATTCGGAATCGCATGATTCGTATGCTTGTGTTTGTGTTGTTTGGTGATCTTTCTACCAAGTTCTATTAGTTCAAACATTTATGGACTAGAAAAAGAATGGAAACCGACGGTTCCCAAACCATAGCCTAGGCAAATCAAACCAATCAATAAGAAAGGTTGTGTTATTGAGAATTTGAGAAACATTCGGAATCGCATGATTCGTATGCTTGTGTTTGTGTTGTTTGGTGATCTTTCTACCAAGTTTCATTAGTTCAAACATTTATGGACTAGAAAAATAATGGAAACCAACGGTTCCCAAACCATAGCCTAGGCAAATCAAACGAATCAAAAAGAAAGGTTGTGTTATTGAGAATTTGAGAAACATGCGGTATCGCATGATACGTATGTTTGTGTTTGTGTTGTATGGCGATCTTTCTACCAAGTTCTATTAGTTCAAACATTTATGGACTAGAAAAAGAATGGAAACCGACGGTTCCTAAACCATAGCCTAGGCAAATCAAACCAATCAATAAGAAAGGTTGTGTTATTGAGAATTTGAGAAACATTCCGAATCGCATGATTCGTATGCTTGTGTTTATGTTGTTTGGTGATCTTTCTATCAAGTTCTATTAGTTCAAAGATTTTTGGACTAGAAAAAGAATGGAAACCAACGGTTCCCAAATCATAGCCTAGGCAAATCAAACAAATCAAAAAGAAAGGTTGTGTTATTGAGAATTTGAGAAACATTCGGAATTGCATGATTCGTATGCTTGTGTTTGTGTTGTTTGGTGAACTTTTTACCAAGTTCTATTAGTTCAAACATTCATGTACTAGAAAAAGAATGGAAACCAACGGTTCCCAAGCCATAGCCTAGGCAAATCAAACGAATCTAAAAGAAAGGATGTGTTATTGAGAATTTGAGAAACATTCGGAATCGCATGATTCGTATGCTTGTGTTTGTGTTCTTTGGTGATCTTTCTACCAAGTTTCATTAGTTCAAACATTTATGGACTAGAAAAAGAATGGAAACCAACGGTTCCCAAACTATACTTAGGCAAATCAAACCAATCAATAAGAAAGGTTGTGTTATTGAGAATTTGAGAAACATTCGGAATCGCATGATTCGTATGCTTGTGTTGGTGTTCTTTGGTGATCTTTCTATCAAATTTTATTAGTTCAAATATTTTTGGACTATTAGAAGAATGGAAACCAACGGTTCCCAAACCATAGCATAGGCAAATCAAACGTATCAAAATGAAAGGTTGTGTTATTGAGAATTTGAGAAACATGCGGAACCGCATGCTTCATATGCTTGTGTTTGTGATGTTTGGTGAACTTTCTACCAAGTTCTATTAGTTCAAACATTTATGGACTACAAAAAGAATGGAAACCAACGGTTCCCAAACCATAGCCTAGGCAAATCAAACCAATCAATAAGAAAGGTTGTGTTATTGAGAATTTGAGAAACATTCGGAATCGCATGATTCGTATGCTTGTGTTGGTGTTGTTTGGTGATCTTTCTATCAAGTTCTATTAGTTCAAAGATTTTTGGACTAGAAAAAGAATGGAAACCAACGGTTCCCAAACCATAGCCTAGGCAAATCAAACGAATCAAAAAGAAAGGTTGTGTTATTGAGAATTTGAGAAACATGCGGAATCGCATGCTTCGTATGCTTGGGTTTGTGTTGTTTGGTGATCTTTCTACCAAGTTCTATTAGTTCAAACATTTATGGACTAGAAAAAGAGTGGAAACCAACGGTTCCCAAACCATAGGCTAGGCAAATCAAACCAATCAATAAGAAAGGTTGTGTTATTGAGAATTTGAGAAACATTCGGAATCGCATGATTCGTATGCTTGTGTTGGTGTTGTTTGGTGATCTTTCTATCAAGTTCTATTAGTTCAAAGATTTTTTTACGAGAAAAAGAATGGAAACCAACGGTTCCCAAACCATAGCCTAGGCAAATCAAACCAATCAATAAGAAAGGTTGTGTTATTGAGAGTTTGAGAAACATTCGGAATCGCATGATTCGTATGCTTGTGTTTGTGTTGTTTGGTGATCTTTCTACCAAGTTCTATTAGTTCAAACATTTATGGACTAGAAAAAGAATGGAAATAAACGGTTCCCAAACCATAGCCTAGGCAAATCAAACCAATCAATAAGAAAGGTTGTGTTATTGAGAATTTGAGAAACATTCCGAATCGCATGATTCGTATGCTTGTGTTTACGTTGTTTGGTGATCTTTCTATCAAGTTCTATTAGTTCAAAGATTTTTGGACTAGAAAAAGAATGGAAACCAACGGTTCCCAAACCATATCCTAGGCAAATCAAACAAATCAAAAAGAAAGGTTGTGTTATTGAGAATTTGAGAAACATTCGGAATTGCATGATTCGTATGCTTGTGTTTGTGTTGTTTGGTGAACTTTCTACCAAGTTCTATTAGTTCAAACATTTATGGACAAGAAAAAGAATGGAAACGAACGGTTCCCAAGCCATAGCCTAGGCAAATCAAACGAATCAAAAAGAAAGGATGTGCTATTGAGAATTTGAGAAACATTCGGAATCGCATGATTCGTATGCTTGTGTTTGTGTTGTTTGGTGATCTTTCTACCAAGTTTCATTAGTTCAAACATTTATGGACTAGAAAAAGAATGGAAACCGACGGTTCCCAAACCATAGCCTAGGCAAATCAAACCAATCAATAAGAAAGGTTGTGTTATTGAGAATTTGAGAAATATTCGGAATCGCATGATTCGTATGCTTGTGTTTGTGTTGTTTGGTGATCTTTCTACCTTTCATTACTTCAAACATTTATGGATTAGAAAAAGAATGGAAACCAACGGTTCCCAAACCATAGCCTAGGCAAATCAAACGAATCAAAAAGAAAGGTTGTGTTATTGAGAATTTGAGAAACATTCGGAATTTCATGATTCGTATGCTTGTGTTTGTGTTGTTTGTTGATATTTCTATCAAGTTCTATTAGTTCAAAGATTTTTGTACTAGAAAAAGAATGGAAACCAACGGTTCCCAACCATAGCATAGGCAAATCAAACGAATCAAAAAGAAAGGTTGTGTTATTGAGAATTTGAGAAACATGCGGTACCGCATGATTCGTATGCTTGTGTTTGTGTTGTTTGGTGATCTTTCTACCAAGTTTCATTAGTTCAAACATTTATGGACTAGAAAAATAATGGAAACCAACGGTTCCCAAACCATAGCCTAGGCAAATCAAACGAATCAAAAAGAAAGGTTGTGTTATGGGGAATTTGAGAAACATGCGGTATCGCATGATACGTATGCTTGTGTTTGTGTTGTTTGGTGAACTTTCTGTCAAGTTCTATTAGTTCAAACATTTATGGACTATAAAAAGAATGGAAATCAACGGTTCCCAAACTAAGGCAAATCAAACCAATCAACAAGAAAGGTTGTGTTATTGAGAGTTTGAGAAACATTCGGAATCGCATGATTCGTATGCTTGTGTTTGTGTTGTTTGTTGATCTTTCTACCAAGTTCTATTAGTTCAAACATTTATGGACTAGAAAAAGAATGGAAACCGACGGTTCCCAAACCATAGCCTAGGCAAATCAAACCAATCAATAAGAAAGGTTGTGTTATTGAGAATTTGAGAAACATTCGGAATCGCATGATTCGTATGCTTGTGTTTGTGTTGTTTGGTGATCTTTCTACCAAGTTTCATTAGTTCAAACATTTATGGACTAGAAAAAGAATGGAAACCAACGGTTCCCAAACCATAGCCTAGGCAAATCAAACGAATCAAAAAGAAAGGTTGTGTTATTGAGAATTTGAGAAACATGCGGTATCGCATGATACGTATGTTTGTGTTTGTCTTGTATGGCGATCTTTCTACCAAGTTCTATTAGTTCAAACATTTATGGACTAGAAAAAGAATGGAAACCGACGGTTCCTAAACCATAGCCTAGGCAAATCAAACCAATCAATAAGAAAGGTTGTGTTATTGAGAATTTGAGAAACATTCGGAATCGCATGATTCGTATGCTTGTGTTTGTGTTGTTTGGTGATCTTTTGATGAAGGATCATCCAGTCAGCCTCCTCCAAGCGCCCCAACACTCTTTGAGGGGCCAATCACTAGATCCCGAGCTAAGAAGCTACAAAGTGGAATGCATGCCTTTGTGTGTTTCATTTGTGCTAAGGAGGCGAGAGCGAGCATGGAGCCATGTGCCAAGGCTGTGTGCCTAGCAAGTGTGGGCGCCACCCATGAAGAGAGCCAAGGCACAAGCGACGTCGCATGAGTGCCGCGATTGGGCACCGGCGCTGCGGGTGTGCCTCGTTTGGGCACCGGCGCTGCGAGTGTGCCTCGTTTGGGCACCGACGCCTATTTTAGGCACCCAAGAGTATTTGTTTCATTTTGGGCCTATTATGCTGTTTTGGGCCTATCTATCTTAGAATTAATTAGACCTTTTTAATTATTTCTTTTATTTCCAGAAGTGAGACATATAAGTATTGTTTTGATGGTTTGGAACACTTAGACAATTCAGAAGATAGAAATCGTTTTTCTCTTGAAAAGAGAGAGTTTGAAGCTTTGCTTCATTGAGTGTGTGAATCGCAGCTTGGTTTGTTTGATTTGTGTCAATCCTCTACGAAGCTTGGTGCTTATCAACGATCACGAGCCCCCTTCCTGTGCTTCAAGGTGTCGCCTTGTTGTGTAGGATTGTACAAGGTTGGTTCTTCGTCCATTCTATTAGGATTCTGGTTGAAATACATACCAGGGGCTTAATAGTTGTCTCGAAGGGTTATCCTTTTCGTCGTTTCTATCAATTTCCCTTTTCGTTTCTTCATTTCAGTTTGCTTCTTTGTTGTGTCGTTTTTCCTCTTGTTGAGTCGAGTTCATCATTTCCAGTTTCGTTCCATTCAATTCTAACCATTGTTTCCTTGTGTTTTCCTTGTTGAGTCGTGAACGTCGAAGATCGGGCATCCACACGGCTAACCCCGTATCAAAGTGGTATCAGAGCTGCGTTGACGACGTTCTTTTCGTTCCCATCAAAAGAGTCTACAAAATACCAAAAAGAGTCCTCCGGAGATCAGGTTCGATTAATCAACTCTCTTTAATCTGAACTTGAAAGTACTAATCGGTTTGTTCTTGCGCAGTGGTTTGTTTTGCCTAGCCAATTACACCTTTAGCCAAGAAAAATCGTCCCCTCAGCCACCACAACCACCAACGCCCCACCACCTTCACAAAATCCGCCCACCACCTCCACAAATTCGACCACCACCTTGATTAAGTCAGCCGATTTGTTTTAATTAAATTGGAGTCATAAATCTGATTTAATTAATTCAAATTTGAATTAATCCTAAGCTGATTCCTATTTTTAAGGTTGACCAACAACAAACCATATCCCAGCCACAAATTTCCCACACCCACCTCCTAATATCAAGGAGAACCCATTCAGCTCATTTGAAATCAAAAGCCACGCCCAACCACCCATCCTCCAGCCTATTCCTTCTCCTAAAATCAAGGGATTTCAGCCACCAACATTTCAAACTCAAATCGCCACCTCTCCTCATTTCTAGCAAATTATTTTGCACCTTAGAATAGCATTTTATTTCAATTTCGAAATTATTTGTATTTTCTGATTATTTCTGATTAAAAAAAAAAAAAAAAATCAAAAAAAAAAAAAAAAAAAAAAAAAAAACAAAAATCAGAAATCAGATTTTATTCTTCTATTTCATTCATAGTATATCATTGCATTTTATTCTAGTGCATAGTGTAATTAAGGTGTGCGACATATCATCATCTTCCCTCTTCATCTCTTGAGTTAGACGATCCCATTGGAGAAGCTTTCGAACCTTACACTTTCAGCCTACCCTCACCTAAACAAACCACTCCAAGTTCATACTTGGTTACGGAAATCAAGGTGAGAGAAGCTTAATCGAGGTTTGTTCTCTTTCTCTATTCATCTCCATTCTTAAACACATTTGAGTCTTCTTTTCTTGGACGTTTCTTCCCCAGCCTTCATCTTCTCGTGAATTGTTGTTTACTAATCTTTGAATTGAGTTGTTGATCATTTCAAGCAGATTGAAACAACGAGCTCGATCACACACCGAGAGTGAGAGCGAGTGAAACACTTGAGAGGCTGATTTGGATTAAACTAACTTGACAAGTTTGCTTGTAAAGTGTTTTTGCTGATTGTGCAGAATGTCTAACGAAAGTAGTGATAACACCAACACACCCAAGAGCCCTGAGCCAATCCACCCCGAGGTGTTCAAGTTGTTGACCTCACTCAACAGCAACATCACACGCCTCAATTCTAGGATGACGGCCTTGGAGACGAGAGCCTTGGCGTTGCCTCCACCCGTGCCAAGCGTAGCCTTGGGCACCGATTCAGCGGCACACCAACAAGGCACCGGCGATGGCCAGGACCAAAACGCCCACAACACGGACCCTAACTTGGCGTCCACATCACAACAACATGGTTTCCAAAACCAAACCAGGGAAGTGCCTCATAACTCTAATCCATTGCGTAATTCCTCGGGCAATCTTCCTAGAAGAGTGCCTTTTGGTTCCCAGCTCACTCCCCTTCGGGATGAGCATAATCGTGCTAATAGCTTTCAAGGATTTCAGGACCAAAGAGGATCACCAAGTGATATGGACCTTTATGATGATGAGTATGAGGGCGAGGAGGAGGATAATTGGGAGCGCGTCTCAAGAAGGGGAGGTAGGGAGCGCCGAGAAGGTCGAGATAGGCGTCCCATGAGACCTCGTGAGCAGGAGCAAGACGGAGTTGGCAAGATAAAGGTGAGGATCCCTGCTTTCGAAGGCAAGTGTGATCCGGATGTCTATATGGAATGGGAGACCAAGATCGAGCAAGTGTGGAACTGCCACAACTTTGCCGAGACCAAGAAGGTGCAGCTCGTTGTCCTTGAGTTCTCCGGTTATGCCCTCATATGGTGGGATAACTTGGTGAAAGAAAGGAGGCGCAATCTGGACGCACCCATAGCCAGCTGGGATCAAATGAAGGCGTTGATGCGAGGGCGTTTCATACCTCAACATTACGCCCGGGAGCTAAGACAGCGGCTGGAAAATTTGAAACAAGGTTCCATGAGTGCCGAGGAGTGCTACAATGCCATGCAAGTGGCGATGGTAAGGGCTGATGTGGTTGAGGATGAAGAGACCACCATGGCCAGGTATCTTCGTATCTTGCATCCTTATTTGGCAAATGAGATTGATTTATATCCCTACACTACTATGACTGACCTTTTCCATCTAGCTTTGAAAGTAGAAAGGAAATTCAAGTCTAGGTACTCGGGAGGAAGGAACGCGAACACTCAGCCCCAATCATGGAGGGGGAGCCGTGGCCAGCAAGGCGGATCGTATGGGAAGGAGGCCTCGCACCAAAAGGAGAGGAGCAATGCAGCCGGCGGTCAAGGAGACCAAGCTGGACGAGCCAAACAGCCCACAAGCTCCACGCCTTCACCATACAACAAGGGCAATTCTAGTGGGGTTTCAGCAGCTCCAAAGGGGAGTAATCCTACCTCTAACTCTTCGTCTAGGACTAGAGATATTGTGTGCTTTAAGTGCCAGGGTAGAGGACATTATGCAAGAGATTGCCCTAACAAGAAAACACTTTTAATCAATCATTTAGGTGAATATGAATCTGAAAGTGAGCATGAAAACGAGCCTAATGATGATTTGCATGAAAATGATAATGTTGAAGATGAAATTGAGTATGAATCTGGTGAATCTCTTATTGCTAGGAGGACATTGCATATTAAACCACAAGCATGCGATGATAATCAAAGAGAGAACTTGTTTCATACTAGGTGCTTGATTAAAGGGAAGGTTTGTAACATGATCATAGATAGTGGTAGTTGTTGTAACATTGCTAGCTTAGAGATGGTTAACAAACTGCAATTACCTATGACTCATCACCCTAGACCCTATAAGTTGCATTGGATGAATGACTGTGGTGAATTGAAAGTGCAAAGGCAAGTAAAGGTTTCTATTAAACTAGGACGTTATGAGGATAATGTTCTTTGTGATGTAGTACCTATGCAGGCTTGTCATATTCTATTAGGTCGTCCATGGCAACACGACAGGAAGGTTGTGCACGATGGATTCACCAACCGAAACACCTTCACCCACAACGGCCAGACCATAGTCCTTAAGCCCATGACGCCTACGCAGGTCTCGGAGGAGTGGGATCGGAAGCGTCAAGGTAAGAAGGTATGTTCTGACCTTGAGGGAGAGAATGGGAAGGAAGAGAAAGCTCGGGGTAAGACGAGCCAACCTCTCAGCCCTACACCTCCCTCCGCTCTTTTGGCTTCCAAGAGGGAGCTGGAAGACGAGTTTTTGGATGGGGAAACAACGCTTATGCTCTTATGCAAGGAGCTGAGCTTGTTAAGTGAAGAGCTTCGAGCTTCACTGCCCCCACGCATTTTGGGGCTCATCGAGGAGTACAAGGACGTATTCCCCGACGAGATACCGGCTGGCCTACCCCCAATTAGAGGAATCGAGCATCAAATTGATCTCATTCCCGGGGCGTCTTTGCCAAACAGGCCAGCTTACCGTATGAACCCCCAAGAGACCCAAGAGGTCCAATCCCAAGTCCAAGAGCTCTTGGATAAGGGATACATTAGGGAGAGTATGAGCCCTTGTGCTGTACCGGTGTTATTAGTACCCAAGAAAGACAACACATGGAGAATGTGTGTCGATTGCAGGGCCATTAATAACATCACGGTAAAGTATAGGCACCCCATTCCTCGTCTTGATGATATGCTAGACGAACTGCATGGATCCACCATTTTCTCAAAAATTGATTTAAAAAGTGGATACCACCAGATTCGTATGAGGGAGGGGGACGAGTGGAAAACAGCCTTCAAGACCAAGTTTGGTCTCTATGAATGGCTCGTTATGCCATTCGGGCTCACGAACGCCCCTAGTACATTCATGCGTCTCATGAACCATGTATTGCGACATTATATAGGGAAATTTGTAGTGGTCTATTTTGATGACATATTAGTGTATAGTAAGTCCCTAGAGGAGCATGAGTGTCATTTGAGAGATGTGCTTAATACCTTGCGTCTTGAACACTTGTTTGCGAATTTGAAAAAGTGTGAGTTATGTACTACTACTGTTACCTTTCTTGGTTTTGTGGTTAGCTCGCAGGGATTGCAAGTGGATGAGGCCAAGATCAAGGCCATAAACGAGTGGCCCACGCCAACTACTATTGGCCAGGTGCGGAGTTTCCATGGGCTGGCGAGCTTCTATAGGAGGTTTGTCAAGGATTTTAGCACCATTGCAGCCCCATTGACAGAAATTACAAAGAAGAGAAGTGAGTTCAAGTGGGGGCGTGCCCAGGAGAGAGCCTTCGAGACTCTCAAGCTGAAGTTGACGCAAGCCCCGCTATTGGTGTTGCCTGACTTCACACGACCGTTTGAGGTGGAGTGTGATGCAAGTGGAGTCGGCATAGGGGGCGTGCTTATGCAAGAAGGTAAACCTATCGCCTTCTTTTCTGAGAAATTAAAAGGTGCATGTTTAAACTACTCGACCTATGATAAAGAGTTGTATGCTTTGTATCGAGTGCTTAAAACATGGCAGCATTATCTTTGGCCTAGGGAATTTGTGCTTAAAACTGACCATGAATCCTTGAAACACTTTAAAAGTCAAGATAAAATGGATAGGAGGCATGGTAGATGGATGGAATTCATTGAAACATTCCCTTATGTGATTAAGTTTAAAAGAGGAAAAGATAATGTTGTAGCTGATGCCTTGTCTAGACGCCACACTTTGCTTGTTTCATTAGACTCTAGAGTATTAGGATTTACTTATATTCGTGAGTTATATGAAACTGATCTTGATTTTGGTGATGCGTTTAAGGCTTGTCTTGAAAAGAATTGTGTTGAGAAATACTATTTGCATGATGGCTTTCTTTTTCTAGTTGATAAAGTTTGCATACCTCGTTGTTCATTGCGTTTGCTGCTTGTTGAGGAAGCCCATAGGGGCGGCCTAATGGGGCATTTTGGGAGGGACAAAACTTATCACACTCTTAGGACTCATTTCTATTGGCCACACATGCTTAGGGATGTTGAGAATGTAGTTAAAAGATGCATGGACTGTCTTAGGGCTAAATCTAGACTTATGCCACATGGACTTTACACACCATTGCCCACGCCTACAGCCCCTTGGGAGGACCTTTCTATGGACTTTATAGTTGGGTTGCCTAGGACTAAGAAGGGGAGGGATTCAATCATGGTTGTAGTGGATAGGTTTAGTAAGATGGCACATTTTATAGCATGTCATAAGACCGACGATGCTACTAATGTGGCTGGATTATTCTTTAGGGAGATAGTCAGATTGCATGGGGTTCCTAAAACCATAGTTAGTGACCGAGATACTAAGTTCCTTAGCCACTTTTGGAGAACCTTATGGAGTAAACTAGGAACTAAGTTGCTGTTTTCTACCTCTAGTCACCCTCAAACTGATGGGCAAACCGAGGTCACCAATAGGACACTAGCTACGATTCTTAGGGCCATAATTAGGAAGAACTTGAAGATGTGGGAAGAGGCCTTACCTCATGTGGAGTTTGCATATAACAGGATTGTTCATTCTTCTACTAAATTGACTCCATTTGAATGTGTTTATGGTACTAACCCTCTCACCCCACTAGATCTTACCCCATTGCCAATGAGGGAAAATGAGCACTTTGACGCAGGAAAACATGTGGAGTTTATTAGGGAATTGCATGCTCGCACCAAACTGAAGTTGGAGCAAAAGGCCGAGTACAATGCAAGGAGAGCGAACCATGGGAGGCGCCACGTTGTTTTCCAGCCCGGAGACTTGGTGTGGGTTCATTTGAGGAAAGAGAGATTCCCGGAGCAAAGGAAGAACAAGCTGTCCCCTCGAGGAGATGGACCTTTCAAGGTGCTTAAGAGGATCGGGGACAATGCATACAAGCTGGAGCTGCCCGGTGATTATGGTGTAAGCGCAACTTTCAACGTCGCTGATCTCACGCCATACCTTGCTCTTGATGAAGACTTGGATTCGGGGTCGAATCCTTTCCAAGAAGGGGAGGTTGATGAAGGATCATCCAGTCAGCCTCCTCCAAGCGCCCCAACACTCTTTGAGGGGCCAATCACTAGATCCCGAGCTAAGAAGCTACAAAGTGGAATGCATGCCTTTGTGTGTTTCATTTGTGCTAAGGAGGCGAGAGCGAGCATGGAGCCATGTGCCAAGGCTGTGTGCCTAGCAAGTGTGGGCGCCACCCATGAAGAGAGCCAAGGCACAAGCGACGTCGCATGAGTGCCGCGATTGGGCACCGGCGTTGCGGGTGTGCCTCGTTTGGGCACCGACGCTGCGAGTGTGCCTCGTTTGGGCACCGACGCCTATTTTAGGCACCCAAGAGTGTTTGTTTCATTTTGGGCCTATTATGCTGTTTTGGGCCTATCTATCTTAGAATTAATTAGACCTTTTTAATTATTTCTTTTATTTCCAGAAGTGAGACATATAAGTATTGTTTTGATGGTTTGGAACACTTAGACAATTCAGAAGATAGAAATCGTTTTTCTCTTGAAAAGAGAGAGTTTGAAGCTTTGCTTCATTGAGTGTGTGAATCGCAGCTTGGTTTGTTTGATTTGTGTCAATCCTCTACGAAGCTTGGTGCTTATCAACGATCACGAGCCCCCTTCCTGTGCTTCAAGGTGTCGCCTTGTTGTGTAGGATTGTACAAGGTTGGTTCTTCGTCCATTCTATTAGGATTCTGGTTGAAATACATACCAGGGGTTTAATAGTTGTCTCGAAGGGTTATCCTTCTCGTCGTTTCTATCAATTTCCCTTTTCGTTTCTTCATTTCAGTTTGCTTCTTTGTTGTGTCGTTTTTCCTCTTGTTGAGTCGAGTTCATCATTTCCAGTTTCGTTCCATTCAATTCTAACCATTGTTTCCTTGTGTTTTCCTTGTTGAGTCGTGAACGTCGAAGATCGGGCATCCACACGGCTAACCCCGTATCATCTTTCTACCAAGTTTCATTACTTCAAACATTTATGGATTAGAAAAAGAATGGAAACCAACGGTTCCCAAACCATAGCTTAGGCAAATCAAACGAATCAAAAAGAAAGGTTGTGTTATTGAGAATTTGAGAAACATTCGGAATTTCATGATTCGTATGCTTTTGTTTGTGTTGTTTGTTGATATTTCTATCAAGTTCTATTAGTTCAAAGATTTTTGTACTAGAAAAAGAATGGAAACCAACGGTTCCCAAACCATAGCCTAGGCAAATCAAACGAATCAAAAAGAAAGGTTGTGTTATTGAGAATTTGAGAAACATGCGGTACCGCATGATTCGTATGCTTGTGTTTGTGTTGTTTGGTGATCTTTCTACCAAGTTTCAATAGTTCAAACATTTATGGACTAGAAAAAGAATGGAAACCAACGGTTCCCAAACCATAGCCTAGGCAAATCAAACGAATCAAAAAGAAAGGTTGTGTTATTGAGAATTTGAGAAACATGCGGTATCGCATGATACGTATGCCTGTGTTTGTGTTGTTTGGTGATCTTTCTATCAAGTTCTATTAGTTCAAACATTTATGGACTAGAAAAAGAATGGAAATCAACGGTTCCCAAACTATAGCCTAGGAAAATCAAATGAATCAAAAAGAAAGGTTGTATTATTGAGAATTTGAGAAACATGCGGAATCGCATGACTCGTATGCTTGTGTTTGTGTTGTTTGGTGATCTTTCTACCAAGTCCTTTTAGTTCAAACATTTATGGACTAGAAAAAGAATGGAAATAAACGGTTCCCAAACTATAGCCTAGGCAAATCAAACCAATCAATAAGAAAGGTTGTGTTATTGAGAATTTGAGAAACATTCCGAATCGCATGATTCGTATGCTTGTGTTTATGTTGTTTGGTGATCTTTCTATCAAGTTCTATTAGTTCAAAGATTTTTGGACTAGAAAAAGAATGGAAACCAACGGTTCCCAAACCATATCCTAGGCAAATCAAACAAATCAAAAAGAAAGGTTGTGTTATTGAGAATTTGAGAAACATTCGGAATCGCATGATTCGTATGCTTGTGTTTGTGTTGTTTGCTGAACTTTCTACCAAGTTCTATTAGTTCAAACATTTATGGACTAGAAAACGAATGGAAACCAACGGTTCCTAAGCCATAGCCTAGGCAAATCAAACGAATCAAAAAGAAAGGATGTGCTATTGAGAATTTGAGAAACATTCGGAATCGCATGATTCGTATGCTTGTGTTTGTGTTGTTTGGTGATCTTTCTACCAAGTTTCATTAGTTCAAACATTTATGGACTAGAAAAAGAATGGAAACCAACGGTTCCCAAACATAGCCTAGGCAAATCAAACCAATCAATAAGAAAGGTTGTGTTATTGAGAATTTGAGAAACATTCGGAATCGCATGATTCGTATGCTTCTGTTGGTGTTGTTTGGTGATCTTACTATCAAGTTTTATTAGTTCAAATATTTTTGGACTATAAAAAGAATGGAAACCAACGGTTCCCAAACCATAGCATAGGCAAATCAAACGAATCAAAAAGAAAGGTTGTGTTATTGAGAATTTGAGAAACATGCGGAATCGCATGCTTCGTATGCTTGTGTTTGTGATGTTTGGTGAACTTTCTACCAAGTTCTATTAGTTCAAACATTTATGGACTAGAAAAAGAATGGAAACCAACGGTTCCCAAACTATAGCCTAGGCAAATCAAACCAATCAATAAGAAAGTTTGTGTTATTAAGAATTTGAGAAACGTTCGGAATCGCATGATTCGTATGCTTGTGTTTATGTTGTTTGGTGATCTTTCTATCAAATTCTATTAGTTCAAAGATTTTTGGACTAGAAAAATAATGGAAACCAACGGTTCCCAAACCATAGCCTAGGCGAATCAAACCAATCAATAAGAAAGGTTGTGTTATTGAGAGTTTGAGAAACATTCGGAATCGCATGCTTCGTATGCTTGTGTTTGTGTTGTTTGGTGATCTTTCTACCAAGTTCTATTAGTTCAACCATTTATGGACTAGAAAAAGAGTGGAAACCAACGGTTCCCAAACCATAGCCTAGGCAAATCAAACCAATCAATAAGAAAGGTTGTGGAATTTGAGAAACATTCGGAATCGCATGATTCGTATGCTTGTGTTGGTGTTGTTTGGTGATCTTTCTATCAAGTTCTATTAGTTCAAAGATTTTTTTACGAGAAAAAGAATGGAAACCAACGGTTCCCAAACCATAGCCCAGGCAAATCAACCAATCAATAAGAAAGGTTGTGATATTGAGAGTTTGAGAAACATTCGGAATCGCATGATTCGTATGCTTGTGTTTGTGTTGTTTGGTGATCTTTCTACCAAGTTCTATTAGTTCAAACATTTATGGACTAGAAAAAGAATGGAAACCAACGGTTCCCAAACCATAGCCTAGGCAAATCAAACCAATCAATAAGAAAGGTTGTGTTATTGAGAATTTGAGAAACATTCGGAATCGCATGATTCGTATGCTTGTGTTTGTGTTGTTTGGTGATCTTTCTACCAAGTTTCATTACTTCAAACATTTATGGACTAGAAAAAGAATGGAAACCAACGGTTCCCAAACCATAGCCTTGGAAAATCAAACGAATCCAAAAGAAAGGTTGTGTTATTGAGAATTTGAGAAACATTCGGAATTTCATGATTCGTATGCTTGTGTTTGTGTTGTTTGTTGATATTTCTATCAAGTTCTATTAGTTCAAAGATTTTTGTACTAGAAAAAGAATGGAAACCAACAGTTCCCAAACCATAGCCTAGGCAAATCAAACGAATCAAAAAGAAAGGTTGTGTTATTGAGAATTTGAGAAACATTCGGTATCGCATGATTCGTATGCTTGTGTTTATGTTGTTTGGTGATCTTTCTATCAAATTCTATTAGTTCAAAGATTTTTGGACTAGAAAAAGAATGGAAACCAACGGTTCCCAAACCATAGCCTAGGCAAATCAAACAAATCAATAAGAAAGGTTGTGTTATTGAGAGTTTGAGAAACATTCGGAATCGCATGATTCGTATGCTTGTGTTTGTGTTGTTTGGTGATCTTTCTACCAAGTTCTATTAGTTCAAACATTTATGGACTAGAAAAAGAATGGAAACCAACGGTTCCCAAACCATAGCCTAGGCAAATCAAACCAATCAATAAGAAAGGTTGTGTTATTGAGAATTTGAGAAACATTCGGAATCCATGATTCGTATGCTTGTGTTGGTGTTGTTTGGTGATCTTTCTATCAAGTTCTATTAGTTTAAAGATTTTTTTACGAGAAAAAGAATGGAAACTAACGGTTCCCAAACCATAGCCTAGGCAAATCAAACCAATCAATAAGAAAGGTTGTGTTATTGAGAATTTGAGAAACATTCGGAATCGCGTGATTTGTATGCTTGTGTTTGTGTTGTTTGGTGATCTTTCTACCAAGTTTCATTAGTTCCAACATTTATGGACTAGAAAAAGAATGGAAACCAACGGTTCCCAAACCATAGCCTAGGTAAATCAAACCAATCAATAAGAAAGGTTGTGTTACTGAGAATTTCAGAAACATGCGGAATCGCATGTTTCGTATGCTTGTGTTTGTGATGTTTGGTGAACTCTCTACCAAGTTCTATTAGTTCAAACATTTATGGACTAGAAAAATAATGGAAACCAACGGTTCCCAAACCATAGCCTAGGCAAATCAAACCAATCAATAAGAAAGGTTGTGATATTGAGAGTTTGAGAAACATTCGGAATCGCATGATTCGTATGCTTGTGTTTGTGTTGTTTGGTGATCTTTCTACCAAGTTCTATTAGTTCAACCATTTATGGACTAGAAAAAGTATGGAAACCAACAGTTCCCAAACCATAGCCTAGGCAAATCAAACCAATCAATAAGAAAGGTTGTGTTATTGAGAATTTGAGAAACATTCGGAATCGCATGATTCGTATGCTTGTGTTGGTGTTGTTTTGTGATCTTTCTATCAAGTTCTATTAGTTCAAAGATTTTTTTACGAGAAAAAAAATGGAAACCAACGGTTCCCAAACCATAGCCCAGGCAAATCAACCAATCAATAAGAAAGGTTGTGTTATTGAGAGTTTGAGAAACATTCGGAATCGCATGATTCGTATGCTTGTGTTTGTGTTGTTTGGTGATCTTTCTACCTAGTTCTATTAGTTCAAACATTTATGGACTAGAAAAAGAATGGAAATCAACGGTTCCCAAACCATAGCCTAGGCAAATCAAACCAATCAATAAGAAAGGTTGTGTTATTGAGAATTTGAGAAATATTCGGAATCGCATGATTCGTATGCTTGTGTTTGTGTTGTTTGGTGATCTTTCTACCAAGTTTCATTACTTCAAACATTTATGGACTAGAAAAAGAATGGAAACCAACGGTTCCTAAACCATAGCCTAGGAAAATCAAACGAATCCAAAAGAAAGGTTGTGTTATTGAGAATTTGAGAAACATTCGGAATTTCATGATTCGTATGCTTGTGTTTGTGTTGTTTGTTGATATTTCTATCAAGTTCTATTAGTTCAAAGATTTTTGGACTAGAAAAAGAATGGAAACCAACGGTTCCCAAACCATAGCCTAGGCAAATCAAACAAATCAAAAAGAAAGGTTGTGTTATTGAGAATTTGAGAAACATTCGGAATTGCATGATTCGTATGCTTGTGTTTGTGTTGTTTGGTGAACTTTCTACCAAGTTCTATTAGTTCAAACATTTATGGACTAGAAAAAGAATGGAAACCAACGGTTCCCAAGCCATAGCCTAGGCCAATCAAACGAATCAAAAAGAAAGGATGTGTTATTGAGAATTTGAGAAACATTCGGAATCGCATAATTCGTATGCTTGTGTTTGTGTTGTTTGGTGATCTTTCTACCAAGTTTCATTAGTTCAAACATTTATGGACTAGAAAAAGAATGGAAACCAACGGTTCCCAAACCATAGCCCAGGCAAATCAAACCAATCAATAAGAAAGGTTGTGTTATTGAGAATTAGAGAAACATTCGGAATCGCATGATTCGTATGCTTGTGTTGGTGTTGTTTGGTGATCTTTCTATCAAGTTTTATTAGTTCAAATATTTTTAGACTATAAAAAGAATGGAAACCAACGGTTCCCAAACCATAGCATAGGCAAATCAAACGAATCAAAAAGAAAGGTTGTGTTATTGAGAATTTGAGAAACATGCGGAATCGCATGCTTCGTATGCTTGTGTTTGTGATGTTTGGTGAACTTTCTACCAAGTTCTATTAGATCAAACATTTATGGACTAGAAAAAGAATGGAAACCAACGGTTCCCAAAACATAGCCTAGGCAAATCAAACCAATCAATAAGAAAGGTTGTGTTATTGAGAATTTGAGAAACATTCGGAATCCATGATTCGTATACTTGTGTTGGTGTTGTTTGGTGATCTTTCTATCAAGTTCTATTAGTTCAAAGATTTTTGGACTAGAAAAAGAATGGAAACCAACGGTTCCCAAACCATAGCCTAGGCAAATCAAACGAATCAAAAAGAAAGGTTGTGTTATTGAGAATTTGAGAAACATGCGGAATCGCATGCTTCGTATGCTTGTGTTTGTGTTGTTTGGTGATCTTTCTACCAAATTCTATTAGTTCAAACATTTATGGACTAGAAAAAGAGTGGAAACCAACGGTTCCCAAACCATAGCCTAGGCAAATCAAACCAATCAATAAGAAAGGTTGTGTTATTGAGAATTTGAGAAACATTCGGAATCGCATGATTCGTATGCTTGTGTTGGTGTTGTTTGGTGATCTTTCTATCAAGTTCTATTAGTTCAAAGATTTTTTTACGAGAAAAAAAATGGAAACCAACGGTTCCCAAACCATAGCCTAGGCAAATCAAACCAATCAATAAGAAAGGTTGTGTTATTGAGAGTTTGAGAAACATTCGGAATCGCATGATTCGTATGCTTGTGTTTGTGTTGTTTGGTGATCTTTCTACCAAGTTTCATTAGTTCATACATTTATGGACTAGAAAAAGAATGGAAACCAACGGTTCCCAAACCATAGTCTAGGTAAATCAAACCAATCAATAAAAAAGGTTGGGTTGAGAATTTGAGAAACATTCGGAATCGCATGATTCCTATGCTTGTGTTTGTGTTGTTTGGTGATCCTTCTACCAAGTTTCATTAGTTCCAACATTTATGGACTAGAAAAAGAATGGAAACCAACGGTTCCCAAACCATAGCCTAGGTAAATCAAACCAATCAATAAGAAAGGTTGTGTTATTGAGAATTTGAGAAACATTCGGAATCGCGTGATTTGTATGCAGTTTGTGTTGTTTGGTGATCTTTCTATAGAGTTCCATTATTTCAAAGATTTTTGGACTAGAAAAGGAATGGAAACCAACGGTTCCCAAACCATAGCCTAGGCAAATCAAACGAATCAAAAAGAAAGGATGTGTTATTGAGAATTTGAGAAAAATTCGGAATCGCATGATTCGTATGCTTGTGTTTGTGTTGTTTGGTGATCTTTCTACCAAGTTTCATTAGTTCAAACATTTATGGACTAGAAAAAGAATGGAAACCAACGGTTGCCAAACCATAGCCTAGGTAAATCAAACCAATCTATAAGAAAGGTTGTGCTATTGAGAATTTGAGATACATTCGGAATCGCATGATTCGTATGCTTGTGTTTGTGTTGTTTGGTGATCTTTCTACCAAGTTTCATTAGTTCAACCATTTATGGACTAGAAAAAGAATGGAAACCAACGGTTCCCAAACTATAGCCTAGGCAAATCAAACCGATCAATAAGAAAGGTTGTGTTATTGAGAATTTGAGAAACATTCGGAATCGCATGATTCGTATACTTGTGTTGGTGTTGTTTGGTGATCTTTCTATCAAGTTCTATTAGTTCAAAGATTTTTGGACTAGAAAAAGAATGGAAACCGTTGGTTTCCAAACCATAGCCTAGGCAAATCAAACGAATCAATAAGAAAGGATGTGTTATTGAGAATTTGAGAAACATTCGGAATCGCATGATTCGTATGCTTGTGTTTGTGTTGTTTGGTGATCTTTCTACCAAATTCTATTAGTTCAAACATTTATGGACTAGAAAAAGAATGGAAACCAACGGTTGCCAAACCATAGCCTAGGTAAATCAAACCAATCTATAAAAAAGGTTGTGCTATTGAGAATTTGAGAAACATTCGGAATCGCATGATTCGTATGCTTGTGTTTGTGTTGTTTGGTGATCTTTCTACCAAGTTTCATTAGTTCAAACATTTATGGACTAGAAAAAGAATGGAAACCAACGGTTCCCAAACTATAGCCTAGGCAAATCAAACGAATCAAAAAGAAAGGTTGTGTTATTGAGAATTTGAGAAACATTCGGAATTTCATGATTCGTATGCTTGTGTTTGTGTTGTTTGTTGATATTTCTATCAAGTTCTATTAGTTCAAAGATTTTTGTACTAGAAAAAGAATGGAAACCAACGGTTCCCAAACCATAGCCTAGGCAAATCAAACCAATCAATAAGAAAGGTTGTGTTATTGAGAATTTGAGAAACATGCGGAATCGCATGATTCGTATGCTTGTGTTTGTGTTGTTTGGTGATCTTTCTACCAAGTTCTATTAGTTCAAACATTTATGGACTAGAAAAAGAATGGAAACCAACGGTTCCCAAGCCATAGCCTAGGCCAATCAAACGAATCAAAAAGAAAGGATGTGTTATTGAGAATTTGAGAAACATTCGGAATCGCATGATTCGTATGCTTGTGTTTGTGTTGTTTGGTGATCTTTCTACCAAGTTTCATTAGTTCAAACATTTATGGACTAGAAAAAGAATGGAAACCAACGGTTCCCAAACCATAGCCCAGGCAAATCAAACCAATCAATAAGAAAGGTTGTGTTATTGAGAATTTGAGAAACATTCGGAATCGCATGATTCGTATGCTTGTGTTGGTGTTGTTTGGTGATCTTTCTATCAAGTTTTATTAGTTCAAATATTTTTAGACTATAAAAAGAATGGAAACCAACGGTTCCCAAACCATAGCATAGGCAAATCAAACGAATCAAAAAGAAAGGTTGTGTTATTGAGAATTTGAGAAACATGCGGAATCGCATGCTTCGTATGCTTGTGTTTGTGATGTTTGGTGAACTTTCTACCAAGTTCTATTAGATCAAACATTTATGGACTAGAAAAAGAATGGAAACCAACGGTTCCCAAACCATAGCCTAGGCAAATCAAACCAATCAATAAGAAAGGTTGTGTTATTGAGAATTTGAGAAACATTCGGAATCCATGATTCGTATACTTGTGTTGGTGTTGTTTGGTGATCTTTCTATCAAGTTCTATTAGTTCAAAGATTTTTGGACTAGAAAAAGAATGGAAACCAACGGTTCCCAAACCATAGCCTAGGCAAATCAAACGAATCAAAAAGAAAGGTTGTGTTATTGAGAATTTGAGAAACATGCGGAATCGCATGCTTCGTATGCTTGTGTTTGTGTTGTTTGGTGATCTTTCTACCAAATTCTATTAGTTCAAACATTTATGGACTAGAAAACGAGTGGAAACCAACGGTTCCCAAACCATAGCCTAGGCAAATCAAACCAATCAATAAGAAAGGTTGTGTTATTGAGAATTTGAGAAACATTCGGAATCGCATGATTCGTATGCTTGTGTTGGTGTTGTTTGGTGATCTTTCTATCAAGTTCTATTAGTTCAAAGATTTTTTTACGAGAAAAAAAATGGAAACCAACGGTTCCCAAACCATAGCCTAGGCAAATCAAACCAATCAATAAGAAAGGTTGTGTTATTGAGAGTTTGAGAAACATTCGGAATCGCATGATTCGTATGCTTGTGTTTGTGTTGTTTGGTGATCTTTCTACCAAGTTTCATTAGTTCATACATTTATGGACTAGAAAAAGAATGGAAACCAACGGTTCCCAAACCATAGTCTAGGTAAATCAAACCAATCAATAAAAAAGGTTGGGTTGAGAATTTGAGAAACATTCGGAATCGCATGATTCCTATGCTTGTGTTTGTGTTGTTTGGTGATCCTTCTACCAAGTTTCATTAGTTCCAACATTTATGGACTAGAAAAAGAATGGAAACCAACGGTTCCCAAACCATAGCCTAGGTAAATCAAACCAATCAATAAGAAAGGTTGTGTTATTGAGAATTTGAGAAACATTCGGAATCGCGTGATTTGTATGCTTGTGTTTGTGTTGTTTGGTGATCTTTCTATAGAGTTCCATTATTTCAAAGATTTTTGGACTAGAAAAAGAATGGAAACCAACGGTTCCCAAACCATAGCCTAGGCAAATCAAACGAATCAAAAAGAAAGGATGTGTTATTGAGAATTTGAGAAAAATTCGGAATCGCATGATTCGTATGCTTGTGTTTGTGTTGTTTGGTGATCTTTCTACCAAGTTTCATTAGTTCAAACATTTATGGACTAGAAAAAGAATGGAAACCAACGGTTGCCAAACCATAGCCTAGGTAAATCAAACCAATCTATAAGAAAGGTTGTGCTATTGAGAATTTGAGATACATTCGGAATCGCATGATTCGTATGCTTGTGTTTGTGTTGTTTGGTGATCTTTCTACCAAGTTTCATTAGTTCAACCATTTATGGACTAGAAAAAGAATGGAAACCAACGGTTCCCAAACTATAGCCTAGGCAAATCAAACCGATCAATAAGAAAGGTTGTGTTATTGAGAATTTGAGAAACATTCGGAATCGCATGATTCGTATACTTGTGTTGGTGTTGTTTGGTGATCTTTCTATCAAGTTCTATTAGTTCAAAGATTTTTGGACTAGAAAAAGAATGGAAACCAACGGTTTCCAAACCATAGCCTAGGCAAATCAAACGAATCAATAAGAAAGGATGTGTTATTGAGAATTTGAGAAACATTCGGAATCGCATGATTCGTATGCTTGTGTTTGTGTTGTTTGGTGATCTTTCTACCAAATTCTATTAGTTCAAACATTTATGGACTAGAAAAAGAATGGAAACCAACGGTTGCCAAACCATAGCCTAGGTAAATCAAACCAATCTATAAAAAAGGTTGTGCTATTGAGAATTTGAGAAACATTCGGAATCGCATGATTCGTATGCTTGTGTTTGTGTTGTTTGGTGATCTTTCTACCAAGTTTCATTAGTTCAAACATTTATGGACTAGAAAAAGAATGGAAACCAACGGTTCCCAAACTATAGCCTAGGCAAATCAAACGAATCAAAAAGAAAGGTTGTGTTATTGAGAATTTGAGAAACATTCGGAATTTCATGATTCGTATGCTTGTGTTTGTGTTGTTTGTTGATATTTCTATCAAGTTCTATTAGTTCAAAGATTTTTGTACTAGAAAAAGAATGGAAACCAACGGTTCCCAAACCATAGCCTAGGCAAATCAAACCAATCAATAAGAAAGGTTGTGTTATTGAGAATTTGAGAAACATGCGGAATCGCATGATTCGTATGCTTGTGTTTGTGTTGTTTGGTGATCTTTCTACCAAGTTCTATTAGTTCAAACATTTATGGACTAGAAAAAGAATGGAAACCAACGGTTCCCAAACCATAGCCCAGGCAAATCAAACCAATCAATAAGAAAGGTTGTGTTATTGAGAATTTGAGAAACATTCGGAATCGCATGATTCGTATGCTTGTGTTGGTGTTGTTTGGTGACCTTTCTATCAAGTTTTATTAGTTCAAATATTTTTGGACTATAAAAAGAATGGAAACCAACGGTTCCCAAACCATAGCATAGGCAAATCAAACGAATCAAAAAGAAAGGTTGTGTTATTGAGAATTTGAGAAACATGCGGAATCGCATGCTTCGTATGCTTGTGTTTGTGATGTTTGGTGAACTTTCTACCAAGTTCTATTAGTTCAAACATTTATGGACTAGAAAAAGAATGGAAACCAACGGTTCCCAAACCATAACCTAGGCAAATCAAACCAATCAATAAGAAAGGTTGTGTTATTGAGAATTTGAGAAACATTCGGAATCGCATGATTCGTATGCTTGTGTTGGTGTTGTTTGGTGATCTTTCTATCAAGTTCTATTAGTTTAAAGATTTTTTTACGAGAAAAAGAATGGAAACTAACGGTTCCCAAACCATAGCCTAGGCAAATCAAACCAATCAATAAGAAAGGTTGTGTTATTGAGAATTTGAGAAACATTCGGAATCGCGTGATTTGTGTGCTTGTGTTTGTGTTGTTTGGTGATCTTTCTACCAAGTTTCATTAGTTCCAACATTTATGGACTAGAAAAAGAATGGAAACCAACGGTTCCCAAACCATAGCCTAGGTAAATCAAACCAATCAATAAGAAAGGTTGTGTTACTGAGAATTTGAGAAACATGCGGAATCGCATGTTTCGTATGCTTGTGTTTGTGATGTTTGGTGAACTTTCTACCAAGTTCTATTAGTTCAAACATTTATGGACTAGAAAAATAATGGAAACCAACGGTTCCCAAACCATAGCCTAGGCAAATCAAACCAATCAATAAGAAAGGTTGTGTTATTGAGAGTTTGAGAAACATTCGGAATCGCATGATTCGTATGCTTGTGTTTGTGTTGTTTGGTGATCTTTCTACCAAGTTCTATTAGTTCAAACATTTATGGACTAGAAAAAGAATGGAAACCATCGGTTCCCAAACCATAGCCTAGGCAAATCAAACCAATCAATAAGAAAGGTTGTGTTATTGAGAATTTGAGAAACATTCGGAATCGCATGATTCGTATGCTTGTGTTTGTGTTGTTTGGTGATCTTTCTACCAAGTTCTATTAGTTCAAAGATTTTTTTACGAGAAAAAGAATGGAAACCAACGGTTCCCAAACCATAGCCTAGGCAAATCAACCAATCAATAAGAAAGGTTGTGTTATTGAGAATTTGAGAAACATTCGGAATCGCATGATTCGTATGCTTGTGTTTGTGTTGTTTGGTGATCTTTCTACCAAGTTCTATTAGTTCAAACATTTATGGACTAGAAAAAGAATGGAAACCAACGGTTCCCAAACCATAGCCCAGGCAAATCAAACCAATCAAAAAGAAAGGTTGTGTTATTGAGAATTTGAGAAACATTCGGAATTTCATGATTCGTATGCTTGTGTTTGTGTTGTTTGTTGATATTTCTATCAAGTTCTATTAGTTCAAAGATTTTTGTACTAGAAAAAGAATGGAAACCAACAGTTCCCAAACCATAGCCTAGGCAAATCAAACGAATCAAAAAGAAAGGTTGTGTTATTGAGAATTTGAGAAACATTCGGTATCGCATGATTCGTATGCTTGTGTTTATGTTGTTTGGTGATCTTTATATCAAATTCTATAATTCAAAGATTTTTGGACTAGAAAAAGAATGGAAACCAACGGTTCCCAAACCATAGCCTAGGCAAATCAAACCAATCAATAAGAAAGGTTGTGTTATTGAGAATTTGAGAAACATTCGGAATCGCATGATTCGTATGCTTGTGTTGGTGTTGTTTGGTGATCTTTCTATCAAGTTCTATTAGTTAAAGATTTTTTTACGAGAAAAAGAATGGAAACTAACGGTTCCCAAACCATAGCCTAGGCAAATCAAACCAATCAATAAGAAAGGTTGTGTTATTGAGAATTTGAGAAACATTCGGAATCGCGTGATTTGTATGCTTGTGTTTGTGTTGTTTGGTGATCTTTCTATAGAGTTCCATTAGTTCAAATATTTTTGGACTAGAAAAAGAATGGAAACCAACGGTTCCCAAACCATAGCCTAGGCAAATCAAACGAATCAAAAAGAAAGGATGTGTTATTGAGAATTTGAGAAACATTCGGAATTTCATGATTCGTATGCTTGTGTTTGTGTTGTTTGTTGATATTTCTATCAAGTTCTATTAGTTCAAAGATTTTTGTACTAGAAAAAGAATGGAAACCAACGGTTCCCAAACCATAGCCTAGGCAAATCAAACCAATCAATAAGAAAGGTTGTGTTATTGAGAATTTGAGAAACATGCGGAATCGCATGATTCGTATGCTTGTGTTTGTGTTGTTTGGTGATCTTTCTACCAAGTTCTATTAGTTCAAACATTTATGGACTAGAAAAAGAATGAAAACCAACGGTTCCCAAACCATAGCCCAGGCAAATCAAACCAATCAATAAGAAAGGTTGTGCTATTGAGAATTTGAGAAACATTCGGAATCGCATGATTCGTATGCTTGTGTTGGTGTTGTTTGGTGATCTTTCTATCAAGTTCTATTAGTTCAAAGATTTTTTTACGAGAAAAAGAATGGAAACTAACGGTTCCCATACCATAGCCTAGGCAAATCAAACCAATCAATAAGAAAGGTTGTGTTATTGAGAATTTGAGACACATTCGGAATCGCATGATTCGTATGCTTGTGTTTGTGTTGTTTGGTGATCTTTCTACCAAGTTTCATTACTTCAAACATTTATGGACTAGAAAAAGAATGGAAACCAACGGTTCCCAAACCATAGCCTAGGCAAATCAAACCAATCAATAAGAAAGGTTGTGTTATTGAGAATTTGAGAAACATGCGGAATCGCATGATTCGTATGCTTGTGTTTGTGTTGTTTGGTGATCTTTCTACCAAGTTCTATTAGTTCAAACATTTATGGACTAGAAAAAGAATGAAAACCAACGGTTCCCAAACCATAGCCCAGGCAAATCAAACCAATCAATAAGAAAGGTTGTGCTATTGAGAATTTGAGAAACATTCGGAATCGCATGATTCGTATGCTTGTGTTGGTGTTGTTTGGTGATCTTTCTATCAAGTTCTATTAGTTCAAAGATTTTTTTACGAGAAAAAGAATGGAAACTAACGGTTCCCATACCATAGCCTAGGCAAATCAAACCAATCAATAAGAAAGGTTGTGTTATTGAGAATTTGAGACACATTCGGAATCGCATGATTCGTATGCTTGTGTTTGTGTTGTTTGGTGATCTTTCTACCAAGTTTCATTACTTCAAACATTTATGGACTAGAAAAAGAATGGAAACCAACGGTTCCCAAACCATAGCCTAGGAAAATCAAACGAATCCAAAAGAAAGGTTGTGTTATTGAGAATTTGAGAAACATTCGGAATTTCATGATTCGTATGCTTGTGTTTGTGTTGTTTGTTGATATTTCTATCAAGTTCTATTAGTTCAAAGATTTTTGTACTAGAAAAAGAATGGAAACCAACAGTTCCCAAACCATAGCCTAGGCAAATCAAACGAATCAAAAAGAAAGGTTGTGTTATTGAGAATTTGAGAAACATTCAGTATCGCATGATTCGTATGCTTGTGTTTATGTTGTTTGGTGATCTTTCTATCAAATTCTATTAGTTCAAAGATTTTTGGACTAGAAAAAGAATGGAAACCAACGGTTCCCAAACCATAGCCTAGGCAAATCAAACCAATCAATAAGAAAGGTTGTGTTATTGAGAATTTGAGAAACATTCGGAATCGCATGATTCGTATGCTTGTGTTGGTGTTGTTTGGTGATCTTTCTATCAAGTTCTATTAGTTCAAAGATTTTTTTACGAGAAAAAGAATGGAAACTAACGGTTCCCAAACCATAGCCTAGGCAAATCAAACCAATCAATAAGAAAGGTTGTGTTATTGAGAATTTGAGAAACATTCGGAATCGCGTGATTTGTATGCTTGTGTTTGTGTTGTTTGGTGATCTTTCTACCAAGTTTCATTAGTTCCAACATTTATGGACTAGAAAAAGAATGGAAACCAACGGTTCCCAAACTATAGCCTAGGTAAATCAAACCAATCAATAAGAAAGGTTATGTTACTGAGAATTTGAGAAACATGCGGAATCGCATGTTTCGTATGCTTGTGTTTGTGATGTTTGGTGAACTTTCTACCAAGTTCTATTAGTTCAAACATTTATGGACTAGAAAAATAATGGAAACCAACGGTTCCCAAACCATAGCCTAGGCAAATCAAACCAATCAATAAGAAAGGTTGTGTTATTGAGAGTTTGAGAAACATTCGGAATCGCATGATTCGTATGCTTGTGTTTGTGTTGTTTGGTGATCTTTCTACCAAGTTCTATAAGTTCAAACATTTATGGACTAGAAAAAGAATGGAAACCAACGGTTCCCAAACCATAGCCTAGGCAAATCAAACCAATCAATAAGAAAGGTTGTGTGTTATTGAGAATTTGAGAAACATTCGGAATCGCATGATTCGTATGCTTGTGTTTGTGTTGTTTGGTGATCTTTCTACCAAGTTCTATTAGTTCAAAGATTTTTTTACGAGAAAAAGAATGGAAACCAACGGTTCCCAAAGCATAGCCTAGGCAAATCAACCAATCAATAAGAAAGGTTGTGTTATTGAGAATTTGAGAAACATTCGGAATCGCATGATTCGTATGCTTGTGTTTGTGTTGTTTGGTGATCTTTCTACCAAGTTTCATTAGTTCATACATTTATGGACTAGAAAAAGAATGGAAACCAACGGTTCCCAAACCATAGCCTAGGAAAATCAAACGAATCCAAAAGAAAGGTTGTGTTATTGAGAATTTGAGAAACATTCGGAATTTCATGATTCGTATGCTTGTGTTTGTGTTGTTTGTTGATATTTCTATCAACTTCTATTAGTTCAAAGATTTTTGTACTAGAAAAAGAATGGAAACCAACAGTTCCCAAACCATAGCCTAGGCAAATCAAACGAATCAAAAAGAAAGGTTGTGTTATTGAGAATTTGAGAAACATTCGGTATCGCATGATTCGTATGCTTGTGTTTATGTTGTTTGGTGATCTTTCTATCAAATTCTATTAGTTCAAAGATTTTTGGACTAGAAAAAGAATGGAAACCAACGGTTCCCAAACCATAGCCTAGGCAAATCAAACAAATCAAAAAGAAAGGTTGTGTTATTGAGAATTTGAGAAACATTCGGAATTGCATGATTCGTATGCTTGTGTTTGTGTTGTTTGGTGAACTTTCTACCAAGTTCTATTAGTTCAAACATTTATGGACTAGAAAAAGAATGGAAACCAACGGTTCCCAAGCCATAGCCTAGGCCAATCAAACGAATCAAAAAGAAAGGATGTGTTATTGAGAATTTGAGAAACATTCGGAATCGCATGATTCGTATGCTTGTGTTTGTGTTGTTTGGTGATCTTTCTACCTAGTTTCATTAGTTCAAACATTTATGGACTAGAAAAAGAATGGAAACCAACGGTTCCCAAACCATAGCCCAGGCAAATCAAACCAATCAATAAGAAAGGTTGTGTTATTGAGAATTTGAGAAACATTCGGAATCGCATGATTCGTATGCTTGTGTTGGTGTTGTTTGGTGATCTTTCTATCAAGTTTTATTAGTTCAAATATTTTTGGACTATAAAAAGAATGGAAACCAACGGTTCCCAAACCATAGCATAGGCAAATCAAACGAATCAAAAAGAAAGGTTGTGTTATTGAGAATTTGAGAAACATGCGGAATCGCATGCTTCGTATGCTTGTGTTTGTGATGTTTGGTGAACTTTCTACCAAGTTCTATTAGTTCAAACATTTATGGACTAGAAAAAGAATGGAAACCAACGGTTCCCAAACCATAGCCTAGGCAAATCAAACCAATCAATAAGAAAGGTTGTGTTATTGAGAATTTGAGAAACATTCGGAATCCATGATTCGTATACTTGTGTTGGTGTTGTTTGGTGATCTTTCTATCAAGTTCTATTAGTTCAAAGATTTTTGGACTAGAAAAAGAATGGAAACCAACGGTTCCCAAACCATAGCCTAGGCAAATCAAACGAATCAAAAAGAAAGGTTGTGTTATTGAGAATTTGAGAAACATGCGGAATCGCATGCTTCGTATGCTTGTGTTTGTGTTGTTTGGTGATCTTTCTACCAAGTTCTATTAGTTCAAACATTTATGGACTAGAAAAAGAGTGGAAACCAACGGTTCCCAAACCATAGCCTAGGCAAATCAAACCAATCAATAAGAAAGGTTGTGTTATTGAGAATTTGAGAAACATTCGGAATCGCATGATTCGTATTCTTGTGTTGGTGTTGTTTGGTGATCTTTCTATCAAGTTCTATTAGTTAAAGATTTTTTTACGAGAAAAAGAATGGAAACTAACGGTTCCCAAACCATAGCCTAGGCAAATCAAACCAATCAATAAGAAAGGTTGTGTTATTGAGAATTTGAGAAACATTCGGAATCGCGTGATTTGTATGCTTGTGTTTGTGTTGTTTGGTGATCTTTCTATAGAGTTCCATTAGTTCAAATATTTTTGGACTAGAAAAAGAATGGAAACCAACGGTTCCCAAACCATAGCCTAGGCAAATCAAACGAATCAAAAAGAAAGGATGTGTTATTGAGAATTTGAGAAACATTCGGAATCGCATGATTCGTATGCTTGTGTTTGTGTTGTTTGGTGATCTTTCTACCAAGTTTCATTAGTTCAAACATTTATGTACTAGAAAAAGAATGGAAACCAACGGTTGCCAAACCATAGCCTAGGTAAATCAAACCAATCTATAAGAAAGGTTGTGCTATTGAGAATTTGAGATACATTCGGAATCGCATGATTCGTATGCTTGTGTTTGTGTTGTTTGGTGATCTTTCTACCAAGTTTCATTACTTCAAACATTTATGGACTAGAAAAAGAATGGAAACCAACGGTTCCCAAACCATAGCCTAGGAAAATCAAACGAATCCAAAAGAAAGGTTGTGTTATTGAGAATTTGAGAAACATTCGGAATTTCATGATTCGTATGCTTGTGTTTGTGTTGTTTGTTGATATTTCTATCAAGTTCTATTAGTTCAAAGATTTTTGTACTAGAAAAAGAATGGAAACCAACAGTTCCCAAACCATAGCCTAGGCAAATCAAACGAATCAAAAAGAAAGGTTGTGTTATTGAGAATTTGAGAAACATTCAGTATCGCATGATTCGTATGCTTGTGTTTATGTTGTTTGGTGATCTTTCTATCAAATTCTATTAGTTCAAAGATTTTTGGACTAGAAAAAGAATGGAAACCAACGGTTCCCAAACCATAGCCTAGGCAAATCAAACCAATCAATAAGAAAGGTTGTGTTATTGAGAATTTGAGAAACATTCGGAATCGCATGATTCGTATGCTTGTGTTGGTGTTGTTTGGTGATCTTTCTATCAAGTTCTATTAGTTCAAAGATTTTTTTACGAGAAAAAGAATGGAAACTAACGGTTCCCAAACCATAGCCTAGGCAAATCAAACCAATCAATAAGAAAGGTTGTGTTATTGAGAATTTGAGAAACATTCGGAATCGCGTGATTTGTATGCTTGTGTTTGTGTTGTTTGGTGATCTTTCTACCAAGTTTCATTAGTTCCAACATTTATGGACTAGAAAAAGAATGGAAACCAACGGTTCCCAAACTATAGCCTAGGTAAATCAAACCAATCAATAAGAAAGGTTATGTTACTGAGAATTTGAGAAACATGCGGAATCGCATGTTTCGTATGCTTGTGTTTGTGATGTTTGGTGAACTTTCTACCAAGTTCTATTAGTTCAAACATTTATGGAATAGAAAAATAATGGAAACCAACGGTTCCCAAACCATAGCCTAGGCAAATCAAACCAATCAATAAGAAAGGTTGTGTTATTGAGAGTTTGAGAAACATTCGGAATCGCATGATTCGTATGCTTGTGTTTGTGTTGTTTGGTGATCTTTCTACCAAGTTCTATAAGTTCAAACATTTATGGACTAGAAAAAGAATGGAAACCAACGGTTCCCAAACCATAGCCTAGGCAAATCAAACCAATCAATAAGAAAGGTTGTGTTATTGAGAATTTGAGAAACATTCGGAATCGCATGATTCGTATGCTTGTGTTTGTGTTGTTTGGTGATCTTTCTACCAAGTTCTATTAGTTCAAAGATTTTTTTACGAGAAAAAGAATGGAAACCAACGGTTCCCAAAGCATAGCCTAGGCAAATCAACCAATCAATAAGAAAGGTTGTGTTATTGAGAATTTGAGAAACATTCGGAATCGCATGATTCGTATGCTTGTGTTTGTGTTGTTTGGTGATCTTTCTACCAAGTTTCATTAGTTCATACATTTATGGACTAGAAAAAGAATGGAAACCAACGGTTCCCAAACCATAGCCTAGGAAAATCAAACGAATCCAAAAGAAAGGTTGTGTTATTGAGAATTTGAGAAACATTCGGAATTTCATGATTCGTATGCTTGTGTTTGTGTTGTTTGTTGATATTTCTATCAAGTTCTATTAGTTCAAAGATTTTTGTACTAGAAAAAGAATGGAAACCAACAGTTCCCAAACCATAGCCTAGGCAAATCAAACGAATCAAAAAGAAAGGTTGTGTTATTGAGAATTTGAGAAACATTCGGTATCGCATGATTCGTATGCTTGTGTTTATGTTGTTTGGTGATCTTTCTATCAAATTCTATTAGTTCAAAGATTTTTGGACTAGAAAAAGAATGGAAACCAACGGTTCCCAAACCATAGCCTAGGCAAATCAAACAAATCAAAAAGAAAGGTTGTGTTATTGAGAATTTGAGAAACATTCGGAATTGCATGATTCGTATGCTTGTGTTTGTGTTGTTTGGTGAACTTTCTACCAAGTTCTATTAGTTCAAACATTTATGGACTAGAAAAAGAATGGAAACCAACGGTTCCCAAGCCATAGCCTAGGCCAATCAAACGAATCAAAAAGAAAGGATGTGTTATTGAGAATTTGAGAAACATTCGGAATCGCATGATTCGTATGCTTGTGTTTGTGTTGTTTGGTGATCTTTCTACCTAGTTTCATTAGTTCAAACATTTATGGACTAGAAAAAGAATGGAAACCAACGGTTCCCAAACCATAGCCCAGGCAAATCAAACCAATCAATAAGAAAGGTTGTGTTATTGAGAATTTGAGAAACATTCGGAATCGCATGATTCGTATGCTTGTGTTGGTGTTGTTTGGTGATCTTTCTATCAAGTTTTATTAGTTCAAATATTTTTGGACTATAAAAAGAATGGAAACCAACGGTTCCCAAACCATAGCATAGGCAAATCAAACGAATCAAAAAGAAAGGTTGTGTTATTGAGAATTTGAGAAACATGCGGAATCGCATGCTTCGTATGCTTGTGTTTGTGATGTTTGGTGAACTTTCTACCAAGTTCTATTAGTTCAAACATTTATGGACTAGAAAAAGAATGGAAACCAACGGTTCCCAAACCATAGCCTAGGCAAATCAAACCAATCAATAAGAAAGGTTGTGTTATTGAGAATTTGAGAAACATTCGGAATCCATGATTCGTATACTTGTGTTGGTGTTGTTTGGTGATCTTTCTATCAAGTTCTATTAGTTCAAAGATTTTTGGACTAGAAAAAGAATGGAAACCAACGGTTCCCAAACCATAGCCTAGGCAAATCAAACGAATCAAAAAGAAAGGTTGTGTTATTGAGAATTTGAGAAACATGCGGAATCGCATGCTTCGTATGCTTGTGTTTGTGTTGTTTGGTGATCTTTCTACCAAGTTCTATTAGTTCAAACATTTATGGACTAGAAAAAGAGTGGAAACCAACGGTTCCCAAACCATAGCCTAGGCAAATCAAACCAATCAATAAGAAAGGTTGTGTTATTGAGAATTTGAGAAACATTCGGAATCGCATGATTCGTATTCTTGTGTTGGTGTTGTTTGGTGATCTTTCTATCAAATTCTATTAGTTCAAAGATTTTTTTACGAGAAAAAGAATGGAAACCAACGGTTCCCAAACCATAGCCTAGGCAAATCAAACCAATCAATAAGAAAGGTTGTGTTATTGAGAGTTTGAGAAACATTCGGAATCGCATGATTCGTATGCTTGTGTTTGTGTTGTTTGGTGATCTTTCTACCAAGTTTCATTAGTTCATACATTTATAGACTAGAAAAAGAATGGAAACCAACGGTTCCCAAACCATAGTCTAGGTAAATCAAACCAATCAATAAAAAAGGTTGGGTTGAGAATTTGAGAAACATTCGGAATCGCATGATTCGTATGCTTGTGTTTGTGTTGTTTGGTGATCCTTCTACCAAGTTTCATTAGTTCCAACATTTATGGACTAGAAAAAGAATGGAAACCAACGGTTCCCAAACCATAGCCTAGGTAAATCAAACCAATCAATAAGAAAGGTTGTGTTATTGAGAATTTGAGAAACATTCGGAATCGCGTGATTTGTATGCTTGTGTTTGTGTTGTTTGGTGATCTTTCTATAGAGTTCCATTAGTTCAAAGATTTTTGGACTAGAAAAAGAATGGAAACCAACGGTTCCCAAACCATAGCCTAGGCAAATCAAACGAATCAAAAAGAAAGGATGTGTTATTGAGAATTTGAGAAACATTCGGAATCGCATGATTCGTATGCTTGTGTTTGTGTTGTTTGGTGATCTTTATACCAAATTTCATTAGTTCAAACATTTATGGACTAGAAAAAGAATGGAAACCAACGGTTCCCAAACCATAGCCTAGGCAAATCAAACGAATCAAAAAGAAAGGATGTGTTATTGAGAATTTGAGAAACATTCGGAATCGCATGATTCGTATGCTTGTGTTTGTGTTGTTTGGTGATCTTTCTACCAAGTTTCATTAGTTCAAACATTTATTGACTAGAAAAAGAATGGAAACCAACGGTTCCCAAACCATAGCCTAGGCAAATCAAACGAATCAAAAAGAAAGGTTGTGTTATTGAGAATTTGAGAAACATTCGGAATTTCATGGATCGTATGCTTGTGTTTGTGTTGTTTGTTGATATTTCTATCAAGTTCTATTAGTTCAAAGATTTTTGTGCTAGAAAAAGAATGGAAACCAACGGTTCCCAAACCATAGCCTAGGCAAATCAAAAAGAAAGGTTGTGCTATTGAGAATTTTGAGAAACATTCTGTATCGCATGATTCGTATGCTTGTGTTTGTGTTGTTTGGTGATCTTTCTACCAAGTTTCATTAGTTCAAACATTTATGGACTAGAAAAAGAATGGAAACCAACGGTTCCCAAACCATAGCCTAGGCAAATCAAACGAATCAAAAAGAAAGGTTGTGTTATTGAGAATTTGAGAAACATGCGGAATCGCATGATTCGTATGCTTGTGTTTGTGTTGTTTGGTGATCTTTCTACCAAGTTCTATTAGTTCAAACATTTATGGACTAGAAAAAGAATGGAAACCAACGGTTCCCAAACCATAGCCCAGGCAAATCAAACCAATCAATAAGAAAGGTTGTGTTATTGAGAATTTGAGAAACATTCGGAATCGCATGATTCGTATACTTGTGTTGGTGTTGTTTGGTGATCATTCTATCAAGTTCTATTAGTTCAAACATTTATGGACTAGAAAAAGAGTGGAAACCAACGGTTCCCAAACCATAGCCTAGGCAAATCAAACCAATCAATAAGAAAGGTTGTGTTATTGAGAATTTGAGAAACATTCGGAATCCATGATTCGTATACTTGTGTTGGTGTTGTTTGGTGATCTTTCTATCAAGTTCTATTAGTTCAAAGATTTTTGGACTAGAAAAAGAATGGAAACCAACGGTTCCCAAACCATAGCCTAGGCAAATCAAACGAATCAAAAAGAAAGGTTGTGTTATTGAGAATTTGAGAAACATGCGGAATCGCATGCTTCGTATGCTTGTGTTTGTGTTGTTTGGTGATCTTTCTACCAAGTTCTATTAGTTCAAACATTTATGGACTAGAAAAAGAGTGGAAACCAACGGTTCCCAAACCATAGCCTAGGCAAATCAAACCAATCAATAAGAAAGGTTGTGTTATTGAGAATTTGAGAAACATTCGGAATCGCATGATTCGTATGCTTGTGTTGGTGTTGTTTGGTGATCTTTCTATCAAATTCTATTAGTTCAAAGATTTTTTTACGAGAAAAAGAATGGAAACCAACGGTTCCCAAACCATAGCCTAGGCAAATCAAACCAATCAATAAGAAAGGTTGTGTTATTAAGAGTTTGAGAAACATTCGGAATCGCATGATTCGTATGCTTGTGTTTGTGTTGTTTGGTGATCTTTCTACCAAGTTTCATTAGTTCATACATTTATGGACTAGAAAAAGAATGGAAACCAACGGTTCCCAAACCATAGTCTAGGTAAATCAAACCAATCAATAAAAAAGGTTGGGTTGAGAATTTGAGAAACATTCAGAATCGCATGATTCGTATGCTTGTGTTTGTGTTGTTTGGTGATCCTTCTACCAAGTTTCATTAGTTCCAACATTTATGGACTAGAAAAAGAATGGAAACCAACGGTTCCCAAACCATAGCCTAGGTAAATCAAACCAATCAATAAGAAAGGTTGTGTTATTGAGAATTTGAGAAACATTCGGAATCGCGTGATTTGTATGCTTGTGTTTGTGTTGTTTGGTGATCTTTCTATAGAGTTCCATTAGTTCAAAGATTTTTGGATTAGAAAAAGAATGGAAACCAACGGTTCCCAAACCATAGCCTAGGCAAATCAAACGAATCAAAAAGAAAGGATGTGTTATTGAGAATTTGAGAAACATTCGGAATCGCATGATTCGTATGCTTGTGTTTGTGTTGTTTGGTGATCTTTATACCAAGTTTCATTAGTTCAAACATTTATGGACTAGAAAAAGAATGGAAACCAACGGTTCCCAAACCATAGCCTAGGCAAATCAAACGAATCAAAAAGAAAGGATGTGTTATTGAGAATTTGAGAAACATTCGGAATCGCATGATTCGTATGCTTGTGTTTGTGTTGTTTGGTGATCTTTCTACCAAGTTTCATTAGTTCAAACATTTATTGACTAGAAAAAGAATGGAAACCAACGGTTCCCAAACCATAGCCTAGGCAAATCAAACGAATCAAAAAGAAAGGTTGTGTTATTGAGAATTTGAGAAACATTCGGAATTTCATGGATCGTATGCTTGTGTTTGTGTTGTTTGTTGATATTTCTATCAAGTTCTATTAGTTCAAAGATTTTTGTGCTAGAAAAAGAATGGAAACCAACGGTTCCCAAACCATAGCCTAGGCAAATCAAAAAGAAAGGTTGTGTTATTGAGAATTTGAGAAACATTCGGTATCGCATGATTCGTATGCTTGTGTTTGTGTTGTTTGGTGATCTTTCTACCAAGTTTCATTAGTTCAAACATTTATGGACTAGAAAAAGAATGGAAACCAACGGTTCCCAAACCATAGCCTAGGCAAATCAAACGAATCAAAAAGAAAGGTTGTGTTATTGAGAATTTGAGAAACATGCGGAATCGCATGATTCGTATGCTTGTGTTTGTGTTGTTTGGTGATCTTTCTACCAGGTTCTATTAGTTCAAACATTTATGGACTAGAAAAAGAATGGAAACCAACGGTTCCCAAACCATAGCCCAGGCAAATCAAACCAATCAATAAGAAAGGTTGTGTTATTGAGAATTTGAGAAACATTCGGAATCGCATGATTCGTATACTTGTGTTGGTGTTGTTTGGTGATCATTCTATCAAGTTCTATTAGTTCAAACATTTATGGACTAGAAAAAGAGTGGAAACCAACGGTTCCCAAACCATAGCCTAGGCAAATCAAACCAATCAATAAGAAAGGTTGTGTTATTGAGAATTTGAGAAACATTCGGAATCGCATGATTCGTATGCTTGTGTTGGTGTTGTTTGGTGATCTTTCTATCAAGTTCTATTAGTTCAAAGATTTTTTTACGAGAAAAAGAATGGAAACTAACGGTTCCCAAACCATAGCCTAGGCAAATCAAACTAATCAATAAGAAAGGTTGTGTTATTGAGAATTTGAGAAACATTCGGAATCGCGTGATTTGTATGCTTGTGTTTGTGTTGTTTGGTGATCTTTCCACCAAGTTTCATTAGTTCCAACATTTATGGACTAGAAAAAGAATGGAAACCAACGGTTCCCAAACCATAGCCTAGGTAAATCAAACCAATCAATAAGAAAGGTTGTGTTATTGAGAATTTGAGAAACATTCGGAATTGCGTGATTCGTATGCTTGTGTTTGTGTTGTTTGGTGATCTTTCCATAGAGTTCCATTAGTTCAAAGATTTTTGGACTAGAAAAAGAATGGAAACCAACGGTTCCCAAACCATAGCCTAGGCAAATCAAACCAATCAATAAGAAAGGTTGTGTTATTGAGAATTTGAGAAACATTCGGAATCCATGATTCGTATACTTGTGTTGGTGTTGTTTGGTGATCTTTCTATCAAGTTCTATTAGTTCAAAGATTTTTGGACTAGAAAAAGAATGGAAACCAACGGTTCCCAAACCATAGCCTAGGCAAATCAAACGAATCAAAAAGAAAGGTTGTGTTATTGAGAATTTGAGAAACATGCGGAATCGCATGCTTCGTATGCTTGAATTTGTGTTGTTTGGTGATCTTTCTACCAAGTTCTATTAGTTCAAACATTTATGGACTAGAAAAAGAGTGGAAACCAACGGTTCCCAAACCATAGCCTAGTCAAATCAAACCAATCAATAAGAAAGGTTGTGTTATTGAGAATTTGAGAAACATTCGGAATCGCATGATTCGTATGCTTGTGTTGGTGTTGTTTGGTGATCTTTCTATCAAATTCTATTAGTTCAAAGATTTTTTTACGAGAAAAAGAATGGAAACCAACGGTTCCCAAACCATAGCCTAGGCAAATCAAACCAATCAATAAGAAAGGTTGTGTTATTGAGAGTTTGAGAAACATTCGGAATCGCATGATTCGTATGCTTGTGTTTGTGTTGTTTGGTGATCTTTCTACCAAGTTTCATTAGTTCATACATTTATGGACTAGAAAAAGAATGGAAACCAACGGTTCCCAAACCATAGTCTAGGTAAATCAAACCAATCAATAAAAAAGGTTGGGTTGAGAATTTGAGAAACATTCGGAATCGCATGATTCGTATGCTTGTGTTTGTGTTGTTTGGTGATCCTTCTACCAAGTTTCATTAGTTCCAACATTTATGGACTAGAAAAAGAATGGAAACCAACGGTTCCCAAACCATAGCCTAGGTAAATCAAACCAATCAATAAGAAAGGTTGTGTTATTGAGAATTTGAGAAACATTCGGAATCGCGTGATTTGTATGCTTGTGTTTGTGTTGTTTGGTGATCTTTCTATAGAGTTCCATTAGTTCAAAGATTTTTGGACTAGAAAAAGAATGGAAACCAACGGTTCCCAAACCATAGCCTAGGCAAATCAAACGAATCAAAAAGAAAGGATGTGTTATTGAGAATTTGAGAAACATTCGGAATCGCATGATTCGTATGCTTGTGTTTGTGTTGTTTGGTGATCTTTATACCAAGTTTCATTAGTTCAAACATTTATGGACTAGAAAAAGAATGGAAACCAACGGTTCCCAAACCATAGCCTAGGCAAATCAAACGAATCAAAAAGAAAGGATGGGTTATTGAGAATTTGAGAAACATTCGGAATCGCATGATTCGTATGCTTGTGTTTGTGTTGTTTGGTGATCTTTCTACCAAGTTTCATTAGTTCAAACATTTATTGACTAGAAAAAGAATGGAAACCAACGGTTCCCAAACCATAGCCTAGGCAAATCAAACGAATCAAAAAGAAAGGTTGTGTTATTGAGAATTTGAGAAACATTCGGAATTTCATGGATCGTATGCTTGTGTTTGTGTTGTTTGTTGATATTTCTATCAAGTTCTATTAGTTCAAAGATTTTTGTGCTAGAAAAAGAATGGAAACCAACGGTTCCCAAACCATAGCCTAGGCAAATCAAAAAGAAAGGTTGTGTTATTGAGAATTTGAGAAACATTCGGTATCGCATGATTCGTATGCTTGTGTTTGTGTTGTTTGGTGATCTTTCTACCAAGTTTCATTAGTTCAAACATTTATGGACTAGAAAAAGAATGGAAACCAACGGTTCCCAAACCATAGCCTAGGCAAATCAAACGAATCAAAAAGAAAGGTTGTGTTATTGAGAATTTGAGAAACATGCGGAATTGCATGATTCGTATGCTTGTGTTTGTGTTGTTTGGTGATCTTTCTACCAAGTTCTATTAGTTCAAACATTTATGGACTAGAAAAAGAATGGAAACCAACGGTTCCCAAACCATAGCCCAGGCAAATCAAACCAATCAATAAGAAAGGTTGTGTTATTGAGAATTTGAGAAACATTCGGAATCGCATGATTCGTATACTTGTGTTGGTGTTGTTTGGTGATCATTCTATCAAGTTCTATTAGTTCAAACATTTATTGACTAGAAAAAGAGTGGAAACCAACGGTTCCCAAACCATAGCCTAGGCAAATCAAACCAATCAATAAGAAAGGTTGTGTTATTGAGAATTTGAGAAACATTCGGAATCGCATGATTCGTATGCTTGTGTTGGTGTTGTTTGGTGATCTTTCTATCAAGTTCTATTAGTTCAAAGATTTTTTTACGAGAAAAAGAATGGAAACTAACGGTTCCCAAACCATAGCCTAGGCAAATCAAACTAATCAATAAGAAAGGTTGTGTTATTGAGAATTTGAGAAACATTCGGAATCGCGTGATTTGTATGCTTGTGTTTGTGTTGTTTGGTGATCTTTCTACCAAGTTTCATTAGTTCCAACATTTATGGACTAGAAAAAGAATGGAAACCAACGGTTCCCAAACCATAGCCTAGGTAAATCAAACCAATCAATAAGAAAGGTTGTGTTATTGAGAATTTGAGAAACATTCGGAATTGCGTGATTCGTATGCTTGTGTTTGTGTTGTTTGGTGATCTTTCTATAGAGTTCCATTAGTTCAAAGATTTTTGGACTAGAAAAAGAATGGAAACCAACGGTTCCCAAACCATAGCCTAGGCAAATCAAACGAATAAAAAAGAAAGGATGTGTTATTGAGAATTTGAGAAACATTCGGAATCGCATGATTCGTATGCTTGTGTTTGTGTTGTTTGGTGATCAAACACCAAGTTTCATTAGTTCAATCATTTATGGACTAGAAAAAGAATGGAAACCAACGGTTCCCAAACCATAGCCTAGGCAAATCAAACCAATCAATAAGAAAGGTTGTGTTATTGAGAGTTTGAGAAACATTCGGAATCGCATGATTCGTATGCTTGTGTTTGTGTTGTTTGGTGATCTTTCTACCAAGTTTCATTAGTTCAAACATTTATGGACTAGAAAAAGAATGGAAACCAACGGTTGCCAAACCATAGCCTAGGTAAATCAAACCAATCTATAAGAAAGGTTGTGCTATTGAGAATTTGAGAAACATTCGGAATCGCATGATTCGTATGCTTGTGTTTGTGTTGTTTGGTGATCTTTCTACCAAGTTTCATTAGTTCAAACATTTATGGACTAGAAAAAGAATGGAAACCAACGGTTCCCAAACCATAGCCTAGGTAAATCAAACCAATCAATAAGAAAGGTTGTGTTACTGAGAATTTGAGAAACATGCGGAATCGCATGTTTCGTATGCTTGTGTTTGTGATGTTTGGTGAACTTTCTACCAAGTTCTATTAGTTCAAACATTTATGGACTAGAAAAATAATGGAAACCAACGGTTCCCAAACCATAGCCTAGGCAAATCAAACGAATCAATAAGAAAGGATGTGTTATTGAGAATTTGAGAAACATTCGGAATCGCATGATTCGTATGCTTGTGTTTGTGTTGTTTGGTGATCTTTATACCAAGTTTCATTAGTTCAAAAATTTATGGACTAGAAAAAGAATGGAAACCAACGGTTCCCAAACCATAGCCTAGGCATATCAAACCAATCAATAAGAAAGGTTGTGTTATTGAGAATTTGAGAAACATTCGGAATCACATGATTCGTATGCTTGTGTTTGTGTTGTTTGGTGATCTTTCTACCAAGTTTCATTAGTTCAAACATTTATGGACTAGAAAAAGAATTTAAACCGACGGTTCCCAAACCATAGCCTAGGTAAATCAAACCAATCAATAAGAAAGGTTGTGTTATTGAGAATTTGAGAAACATTCGGAATCGCATGATTCGTATGCTTGTGTTTGTGTTGTTTGGTGATCTTTCTATAGAGTTCCATTAGTTTAAAGATTTTTGGACTAGAAAAAGAATGGAAACCAACGGTTTCCAAACCATAGCCTAGGCAAATCAAACGAATCAAAAAGAAAGGATGTGTTATTGAGAATTTGAGAAACATTCGGAATCGCATGATTCGTATGCTTGTGTTTGTGTTATTTGGTGATCTTTCTACCAAGTTTAATTAGTTCAAACATTTATGGACTAGAAAAAGAATGGAAACCAACGGTTGCCAAACCATAGCCTAGGTAAATCAAACCAATCTATAAGAAAGGTTGTGCTATTGAGAATTTGAGAAACATTCGGAATCGCATGATTCGTATGCTTGTGTTTGTGTTGTTTGGTGATCTTTCTACCAAGTTTCATTAGTTCAAACATTTATGGACTAGAAAAAGAATCGAAACCAACGGTTCCCAAACTATAGCCTAGGCAAATCAAACGAATCAAAAAGAAAGGTTGTGTTATTGAGAATTTGAGAAACATTCGGTATCGCATGATTCGTATGCTTGTGTTTGTGTTGTTTGGTGATCTTTCTACCAAGTTTCATTAGTTCAAACATTTATTGACTAGAAAAAGAATGGAAACCAACGGTTCCCAAACCATAGCCCAGGCAAATCAAACCAATCAATAAGAAAGGTTGTGTTATTGAGAATTTGAGAAACATTCGGAATTTCATGATTCGTATGGTTGTGTTTGTGTTGTTTGTTGATATTTCTATCAAGTTCTATTAGTTCAAAGATTTTTGTACTAGAAAAAGAATGGAAACCAACAGTTCCCAAACCATAGCCTAGGCAAATCAAACGAATCAAAAAGAAAGGTTGTGTTATTGAGAATTTGAGAAACATTCGGTATCGCATGATTCGTATGCTTGTGTTTATGTTGTTTGGTGATCTTTCTATCAAATTCTATTAGTTCAAAGATTTTTGGACTAGAAAAAGAATGGAAACCAACGGTTCCTAAACCATAGCCTAGGCAAATCAAACAAATCAAAAAGAAAGGTTGTGTTATTGAGAATTTGAGAAACATTCGGAATTGCATGATTCGTATGCTTGTGTTTGTGTTGTTTGGTGAACTTTCTACCAAGTTCTATTAGTTCAAACATTTATGGACTAGAAAAAGAATGGAAACCAACGGTTCCCAAGCCATAGCCTAGGCCAATCAAACGAATCAAAAAGAAAGGATGTGTTATTGAGAATTTGAGAAACATTCGGAATCGCATTATTCGTATGCTTGTGTTTGTGTTGTTTGGTGATCTTTCTACCAAGTTTCATTAGTTCAAACATTTATCGACTAGAAAAAGAATGGAAACCAACGGTTCCCAAACCATAGCCCAGGCAAATCAAACCAATCAATAAGAAAGGTTGTGTTATTGAGAATTTGAGAAACATTCGGAATCGCATGATTCGTATGCTTGTGTTGGTGTTGTTTGGTGATCTTTCTATCAAGTTTTATTAGTTCAAATATTTTTGGACTATAAAAAGAATGGAAAGCAACGGTTCCCAAACCATAGCATAGGCAAATCAAACGAATCAAAAAGAAAGGTTGTGTTATTGAGAATTTGAGAAACATGCGGAATCGCATGCTTCGTATGCTTGTGTTTGTGATGTTTGGTGAATTTTCTACCAAGTTCTATTAGTTCAAACATTTATGGACTAGAAAAAGAATGGAAACCAACGGTTCCCAAACCATAGCCTAGGCAAATCAAACCAATCAATAAGAAAGGTTGTGTTATTGAGAATTTGAGAAACATTCGGAATCCATGATTCGTATACTTGTGTTGGTGTTGTTTGGTGATCTTTCTATCAAGTTCTATTAGTTCAAAGATTTTTGGACTAGAAAAAGAATGGAAACGAACGGTTCCCAAACCATAGCCTAGGCAAATCAAACGAATCAAAAAGAAAGGTTGTGTTATTGAGAATTTGAGAAACATGCGGAATCGCATGCTTCGTATGCTTGTGTTTGTGTTGTTTGGTGATCTTTCTACCAAGTTCTATTAGTTCAAACATTTATGGACTAGAAAAAGAGTGGAAACCAACGGTTCCCAAACCATAGCCTAGGCAAATCAAACCAATCAATAAGAAAGGTTGTGTTATTGAGAATTTGAGAAACATTCGGAATCGCATGATTCGTATGCTTGTGTTGGTGTTCTTTGGTGATCTTTCTATCAGGTTCTATTAGTTCAAAGATTTTTTTACGAGAAAAAGAATGGAAACCAACGGTTCCCAAACCATAGCCTAGGCAAATCAAACCAATCAATAAGAAAGGTTGTGTTATTGAGAGTTTGAGAAACATTCGGAATCGCATGATTCGTATGCTTGTGTTTGTGTTGTTTGGTGATCTTTCTACCAAGTTTCATTAGTTCATACATTTATGGACTAGAAAAAGAATGGAAACCAACGGTTCCCAAACCATAGTCCAGGTAAATCAAACCAATCAATAAAAAAGGTTGGGTTGAGAATTTGAGAAACATTCGGAATCGCATGATTCGTATGCTTGTGTTTGTGTTGTTTGGTGATCCTTCTACCAAGTTTCATTAGTTCCAACATTTATGGACTAGAGAAAGAATGGAAACCAACGGTTCCCAAACCATAGCCTAGGTAAATCAAACCAATCAATAAGAAAGGTTGTGTTATTGAGAATTTGAGAAACATTCGGAATCGCGTGATTTGTATGCTTGTGTTTGTGTTGTTTGGTGATCTTTCTATAGAGTTCCATTAGTTCAAAGATTTTTGGACTAGAAAAAGAATGGAAACCAACGGTTCCCAAACCATAGCCTAGGTAAATCAAACCAATCTATAACAAAGGTTGTGCTATTGAGAATTTGAGAAACATTCGGAATCGCATGATTCGTATGCTTGTGTTTGTGTTGTTTGGTGATCTTTCTACCAAGTTTCATTAGTTCAAACATTTATTGACTAGAAAAAGAATGCAAACCAACGGTTCCCAAACCATAGCCTAGGCAAATCAAACGAATCAAAAAGAAAGGTTGTGTTATTGAGAATTTGAGAAACATTCGGAATTTCATGGATCGTATGCTTGTGTTTGTGTTGTTTGTTGATATTTCTATCAAGTTCTATTAGTTCAAAGATTTTTGTGCTAGAAAAAGAATGGAAACCAACGGTTCCCAAACCATAGCCTAGGCAAATCAAAAAGAAAGGTTGTGTTATTGAGAATTTGAGAAACATTCGGTATCGCATGATTCGTATGCTTGTGTTTGTGTTGTTTGGTGATCTTTCTACCAAGTTTCATTAGTTCAAACATTTATGGACTAGAAAAAGAATGGAAACCAACGGTTCCCAAACCATAGCCTAGGCAAATCAAACGAATCAAAAAGAAAGGTTGTGTTATTGAGAATTTGAGAAACATGCGGAATCGCATGATTCGTATGCTTGTGTTTGTGTTGTTTGGTCATCTTTCTACCAAGTTCTATTAGTTCAAACATTTATGGACTAGAAAAAGAATGGAAACCAACGGTTCCCAAACAATAGCCCAGGCAAATCAAACCAATCAATAAGAAAGGTTGTGTTATTGAGAATTTGAGAAACATTCGGAATCGCATGATTCGTATACTTGTGTTGGTGTTGTTTGGTGATCATTCTATCAAGTTCTATTAGTTCAAAGATTTTTGGACTAGAAAAAGAATGGAAACCAACGGTTCCCAAACCATAGCCTAGGCAAATCAAACGAATCAAAAAGAAAGGTTGTGTTATTGAGAATTTGAGGAACATGCGGAATCGCATGCTTCGTATGCTTGTGTTTGTGTTGTTTGGTGATCTTTCTGCAAAGTTCTATTAGTTCAAACATTTATGGACTAGAAAAAGAGTGGAAACCAACGGTTCCCAAACCATAGCCTACGCAAATCAAACCAATCAATAAGAAAGGTTGTGTTATTGAGAATTTGAGAAACATTCGGAATCGCATGATTCGTATGCTTGTGTTGGTGTTGTTTGGTGATCTTTCTATCAAGTTCTATTAGTTCAAAGATTTTTTTACGAGAAAAAGAATGGAAACTAACGGTTCCCAAACCATAGCCTAGGCAAATCAAACCAATCAATAAGAAAGGTTGTGTTATTGAGAATTTGAGAAACATTCGGAATCCATGATTCGTATACTTGTGTTGGTGTTGTTTGGTGATCTTTCTATCATGTTCTATTAGTTCAAAGATTTTTGGACTAGAAAAAGAATGGAAACCAACGGTTCCCAAACCATAGCCTAGGCAAATCAAACGAATCAAAAAGAAAGGTTGTGTTATTGAGAATTTGAGAAACATGCGGAATCGCATGCTTCGTATGCTTGTGTTTGTGTTGTTTGGTGATCTTTCTACCAAGTTCTATTAGTTCAAACATTTATGGACTAGAAAAAGAGTGGAAACCAACGGTTCCCAAACCATAGCCTAGGCAAATCAAACCAATCAATAAGAAAGGTTGTGTTATTGAGAATTTGAGAAACATTCGGAATCGCATGATTCGTATGCTTGTGTTGGTGTTGTTTGGTGATCTTTCTATCAAATTCTATTAGTTCAAAGATTTTTTTACGAGAAAAAGAATGGAAACCAACGGTTCCCAAACCATAGCCTAGGCAAATCAAACCAATCAATAAGAAAGGTTGTGTTATTGAGAGTTTGAGAAACATTCGGAATCGCATGATTCGTATGCTTGTGTTTGTGTTGTTTGGTGATCTTTCTACCAAGTTTCATTAGTTCATACATTTATGGACTAGAAAAAGAATGGAAACCAACGGTTCCCAAACCATAGTCTAGGTAAATCAAACCAATCAATAAAAAAGGTTGGGTTGAGAATTTGAGAAACATTCGGAATCGCATGATTCGTATGCTTGTGTTTGTGTTGTTTGGTGATCCTTCTACCAAGTTTCATTAGTTCCAACATTTATGGACTAGAAAAAGAATGGAAACCAACGGTTCCCAAACCATAGCCTAGGTAAATCAAACCAATCAATAAGAAAGGTTGTGTTATTGAGAATTTGAGAAACATTCGGAATCGCGTGATTTGTATGCTTGTGTTTGTGTTGTTTGGTGATCTTTCTATAGAGTTCCATTAGTTCAAAGATTTTTGGACTAGAAAAAGAATGGAAACCAACGGTTCCCAAACCATAGCCTAGGCAAATCAAACGAATCAAAAAGAAAGGATGTGTTATTGAGAATTTGAGAAACATTCGGAATCGCATGATTCGTATGCTTGTGTTTGTGTTGTTTGGTGATCTTTATACCAAGTTTCATTAGTTCAAACATTTATGGACTAGAAAAAGAATGGAGACCAACGGTTCCCAAACCATAGCATAGGTTGTGCTATTGAGAATTTGAGAAGTTGATGAAGGATCATCCAGTCAGCCTCCTCCAAGCGCCCCAACACTCTTTGAGGGGCCAATCACTAGATCCCGAGCTAAGAAGCTACAAAGTGGAATGCATGCCTTTGTGTGTTTCATTTGTGCTAAGGAGGCGAGAGCGAGCATGGAGCCATGTGCCAAGGCTGTGTGCCTAGCAAGTGTGGGCGCCACCCATGAAGAGAGCCAAGGCACAAGCGACGTCGCATGAGTGTCGCGATTGGGCACCGGCGCTGCGGGTGTGCCTCGTTTGGGCACCGGCGCTGCGAGTGTGCCTCGTTTGGGCACCGACGCCTATTTTAGGCACCCAAGAGTGTTTGTTTCATTTTGGGCCTATTATGCTGTTTTGGGCCTATCTATCTTAGAATTAATTAGACCTTTTTAATTATTTCTTTTATTTCCAGAAGTGAGACATATAAGTATTCTTTTGATGGTTTGGAACACTTAGACAATTCAGAAGATAGAAATCGTTTTTCTCTTGAAAAGAGAGAGTTTGAAGCTTTGCTTCATTGAGTGTGTGAATCGCAGCTTGGTTTGTTTGATTTGTGTCAATCCTCTACGAAGCTTGGTGCTTATCAACGATCACGAGCCCCCTTCCTGTGCTTCAAGGTGTCGCCTTGTTGTGTAGGATTGTACAAGGTTGGTTCTTCGTCCATTCTATTAGGATTCTGGTTGAAATACATACCAGGGGTTTAATAGTTGTCTCGAAGGGTTATCCTTCTCGTCGTTTCTATCAATTTCCCTTTTCGTTTCTTCATTTCAGTTTGCTTCTTTGTTGTGTCGTTTTTCCTCTTGTTGAGTCGAGTTCATCATTTCCAGTTTCGTTCCATTCAATTCTAACCATTGTTTCCTTGTGTTTTCCTTGTTGAGTCGTGAACGTCGAAGATCGGGCATCCACACGGCTAACCCCGTATCAAAGTGGTATCAGAGCTGCGTTGACGACGTTCTTTTCGTTCCCATCAAAAGAGTCTACAAAATACCAAAAAGAGTCCTCCGGAGATCAGGTTCGATTAATCAACTCTCTTTAATCTGAACTTGAAAGTACTAATCGGTTTGTTCTTGCGCAGTGGTTTGTTTTGCCTAGCCAATTACACCTTTAGCCAAGAAAAATCGTCCCCTCAGCCACCACAACCACCAACGCCCCACCACCTTCACAAAATCCGCCCACCACCCCCACAAATTCGACCACCACCTTGATTAAGTCAGCCGATTTGTTTTAATTAAATTGGAGTCATAAATCTGATTTAATTAATTCAAATTTGAATTAATCCTAAGCTGATTCCTATTTTTAAGGTTGACCAACAACAAACCATATCCCAGCCACAAATTTCCCACACCCACCTCCTAATATCAAGGAGAACCCATTCAGCTCATTTGAAATCAAAAGCCACGCCCAACCACCCATCCTCCAGCCTATTCCTTCTCCTAAAATCAAGGGATTTCAGCCACCAACATTTCAAACTCAAATCGCCACCTCTCCTCATTTCTAGCAAATTATTTTGCACCTTAGAATAGCATTTTATTTCAATTTCGAAATTATTTGTATTTTCTGATTATTTCTGATTAAAAAAAAAAAAGAAAAAAAAATCAAAAAAAAAAAAAAAAAAAAAAAAAAACGAAAATCAGAAATCAGATTTTATTCTTCTATTTCATTCATAGTATATCATTGCATTTTATTCTAGTGCATAGTGTAATTAAGGTGTGCGACATATCATCATCTTCCCTCTTCATCTCTTGAGTTAGACGATCCCATTGGAGAAGCTTTCGAACCTTACACTTTCAGCCTACCCTCACCTAAACAAACCACTCCAAGTTCATACTTGGTTACGGAAATCAAGGTGAGAGAAGCTTAATCGAGGTTTGTTCTCTTTCTCTATTCATCTCCATTCTTAAACACATTTGAGTCTTCTTTTCTTGGACGTTTCTTCCCCAGCCTTCATCTTCTCGTGAATTGTTGTTTACTAATCTTTGAATTGAGTTGTTGATCATTTCAAGCAGATTGAAACAACGAGCTCGATCACACACCGAGAGTGAGAGCGAGTGAAACACTTGAGAGGCTGATTTGGATTAAACTAACTTGACAAGTTTGCTTGTAAAGTGTTTTTGCTGATTGTGCAGAATGTCTAACGAAAGTAGTGATAACACCAACACACCCAAGAGCCCTGAGCCAATCCACCCCGAGGTGTTCAAGTTGTTGACCTCACTCAACAGCAACATCACACGCCTCAATTCTAGGATGACGGCCTTGGAGACGAGAGCCTTGGCGTTGCCTCCACCCGTGCCAAGCGTAGCCTTGGGCACCGATTCAGCGGCACACCAACAAGGCACCGGCGATGGCCAGGACCAAAACGCCCACAACACGGACCCTAACTTGGCGTCCACATCACAGCAACATGGTTTCCAAAACCAAACCAGGGAAGTGCCTCATAACTCTAATCCATTGCGTAATTCCTCGGGCAATCTTCCTAGAAGAGTGCCTTTTGGTTCCCAGCTCACTCCCCTTCGGGATGAGCATAATCGTGCTAATAGCTTTCAAGGATTTCAGGACCAAAGAGGATCACCAAGTGATATGGACCTTTATGATGATGAGTATGAGGGCGAGGAGGAGGATAATTGGGAGCGCGTCTCAAGAAGGGGAGGTAGGGAGCGCCGAGAAGGTCGAGATAGGCGTCCCATGAGACCTCGTGAGCAGGAGCAAGACGGAGTTGGCAAGATAAAGGTGAGGATCCCTGCTTTCGAAGGCAAGTGTGATCCGGATGTCTATATGGAATGGGAGACCAAGATCGAGCAAGTGTGGAACTGCCACAACTTCGCCGAGACCAAGAAGGTGCAGCTCGCTGTCCTTGAGTTCTCCGGTTATGCCCTCATATGGTGGGATAACTTGGTGAAAGAAAGGAGGCGCAATCTGGACGCACCCATAGCCAGCTGGGATCAAATGAAGGCGTTGATGAGAGGGCGTTTCATACCTCAACATTACGCCCGGGAGCTAAGACAGCGGCTGGAAAATTTGAAACAAGGTTCCATGAGTGCCGAGGAGTGCTACAATGCCATGCAAGTGGCGATGGTAAGGGCTGATGTGGTTGAGGATGAAGAGACCACCATGGCCAGGTATCTTCGTATCTTGCATCCTTATTTGGCAAATGAGATTGATTTATATCCCTACACTACTATGACTGACCTTTTCCATCTAGCTTTGAAAGTAGAAAGGAAATTCAAGTCTAGGTACTCGGGAGGAAGGAACGCGAACACTCAGCCCCAATCATGGAGGGGGAGCCGTGGCCAGCAAGGCGGATCGTATGGGAAGGAGGCCTCGCACCAAAAGGAGAGGAGCAATGCAGCCGGCGGTCAAGGAGACCAAGCTGGACGAGCCAAACAGCCCACAAGCTCCACGCCTTCACCATACAACAAGGGCAATTCTAGTGGGGTTTCAGCAGCTCCAAAGGGGAGTAATCCTACCTCTAACTCTTCGTCTAGGACTAGAGATATTGTGTGCTTTAAGTGCCAGGGTAGAGGACATTATGCAAGAGATTGCCCTAACAAGAAAACACTTTTAATCAATCATTTAGGTGAATATGAATCTGAAAGTGAGCATGAAAACGAGCCTAATGATGATTTGCATGAAAATGATAATGTTGAAGATGAAATTGAGTATGAATCTGGTGAATCTCTTATTGCTAGGAGGACATTGCATCTTAAACCACAAGCATGCGATGATAATCAAAGAGAGAACTTGTTTCATACTAGGTGCTTGATTAAAGGGAAGGTTTGTAACATGATCATAGATAGTGGTAGTTGTTGTAACATTGCTAGCTTAGAGATGGTTAACAAACTGCAATTACCTATGACTCATCACCCTAGACCCTATAAGTTGCATTGGATGAATGACTGTGGTGAATTGAAAGTGCAAAGGCAAGTAAAGGTTTCTATTAAACTAGGACGTTATGAGGATAATGTTCTTTGTGATGTAGTACCTATGCAGGCTTGTCATATTCTATTAGGTCGTCCATGGCAACACGACAGGAAGGTTGTGCACGATGGATTCACCAACCGAAACACCTTCACCCACAACGGCCAGACCATAGTCCTTAAGCCCATGACGCCTACGCAGGTCTCGGAGGAGTGGGATCGGAAGCGTCAAGGTAAGAAGGTATGTTCTGACCTTGAGGGAGAGAATGGGAAGGAAGAGAAAGCTCGGGGTAAGACGAGCCAACCTCTCAGCCCTACACCTCCCTCCGCTCTTTTGGCTTCCAAGAGGGAGCTGGAAGACGAGTTTTTGGATGGGGAAACAACGCTTATGCTCTTATGCAAGGAGCTGAGCTTGTTAAGTGAAGAGCTTCGAGCTTCACTGCCCCCACGCATTTTGGGGCTCATCGAGGAGTACAAGGACGTATTCCCCGACGAGATACCGGCTGGCCTACCCCCAATTAGAGGAATCGAGCATCAAATTGATCTCATTCCCGGGGCGTCTTTGCCAAACAGGCCAGCTTACCGTATGAACCCCCAAGAGACCCAAGAGGTCCAATCCCAAGTCCAAGAGCTCTTGGATAAGGGATACATTAGGGAGAGTATGAGCCCTTGTGCTGTACCGGTGTTATTAGTACCCAAGAAAGACAACACATGGAGAATGTGTGTCGATTGCAGGGCCATTAATAACATCACGGTAAAGTATAGGCACCCCATTCCTCGTCTTGATGATATGCTAGACGAACTGCATGGATCCACCATTTTCTCAAAAATTGATTTAAAAAGTGGATACCACCAGATTCGTATGAGGGAGGGGGACGAGTGGAAAACAGCCTTCAAGACCAAGTTTGGTCTCTATGAATGGCTCGTTATGCCATTCGGGCTCACGAACGCCCCTAGTACATTCATGCGTCTCATGAACCATGTATTGCGACATTATATAGGGAAATTTGTAGTGGTCTATTTTGATGACATATTAGTGTATAGTAAGTCCCTAGAGGAGCATGAGTGTCATTTGAGAGATGTGCTTAATACCTTGCGTCTTGAACACTTGTTTGCGAATTTGAAAAAGTGTGAGTTATGTACTACTACTGTTACCTTTCTTGGTTTTGTGGTTAGCTCGCAGGGATTGCAAGTGGATGAGGCCAAGATCAAGGCCATAAACGAGTGGCCCACGCCAACTACTATTGGCCAGGTGCGGAGTTTCCATGGGCTGGCGAGCTTCTATAGGAGGTTTGTCAAGGATTTTAGCACCATTGCAGCCCCATTGACAGAAATTACAAAGAAGAGAAGTGAGTTCAAGTGGGGGCGTGCCCAGGAGAGAGCCTTCGAGACTCTCAAGCTGAAGTTGACGCAAGCCCCGCTATTGGTGTTGCCTGACTTCACACGACCGTTTGAGGTGGAGTGTGATGCAAGTGGAGTCGGCATAGGGGGCGTGCTTATGCAAGAAGGTAAACCTATCGCCTTCTTTTCTGAGAAATTAAAAGGTGCATGTTTAAACTACTCGACCTATGATAAAGAGTTGTATGCTTTGTATCGAGTGCTTAAAACATGGCAGCATTATCTTTGGCCTAGGGAATTTGTGCTTAAAACTGACCATGAATCCTTGAAACACTTTAAAAGTCAAGATAAAATGGATAGGAGGCATGGTAGATGGATGGAATTCATTGAAACATTCCCTTATGTGATTAAGTTTAAAAGAGGAAAAGATAATGTTGTAGCTGATGCCTTGTCTAGACGCCACACTTTGCTTGTTTCATTAGACTCTAGAGTATTAGGATTTACTTATATTCGTGAGTTATATGAAACTGATCTTGATTTTGGTGATGCGTTTAAGGCTTGTCTTGAAAAGAATTGTGTTGAGAAATACTATTTGCATGATGGCTTTCTTTTTCTAGTTGATAAAGTTTGCATACCTCGTTGTTCATTGCGTTTGCTGCTTGTTGAGGAAGCCCATAGGGGCGGCCTAATGGGGCATTTTGGGAGGGACAAAACTTATCACACTCTTAGGACTCATTTCTATTGGCCACACATGCTTAGGGATGTTGAGAATGTAGTTAAAAGATGCATGGACTGTCTTAGGGCTAAATCTAGACTTATGCCACATGGACTTTACACACCATTGCCCACGCCTACAGCCCCTTGGGAGGACCTTTCTATGGACTTTATAGTTGGGTTGCCTAGGACTAAGAAGGGGAGGGATTCAATCATGGTTGTAGTGGATAGGTTTAGTAAGATGGCACATTTTATAGCATGTCATAAGACCGACGATGCTACTAATGTGGCTGGATTATTCTTTAGGGAGATAGTCAGATTGCATGGGGTTCCTAAAACCATAGTTAGTGACCGAGATACTAAGTTCCTTAGCCACTTTTGGAGAACCTTATGGAGTAAACTAGGAACTAAGTTGTTGTTTTCTACCTCTAGTCACCCTCAAACTGATGGGCAAACCGAGGTCACCAATAGGACACTAGCTACGATTCTTAGGGCCATAATTAGGAAGAACTTGAAGATGTGGGAAGAGGCCTTACCTCATGTGGAGTTTGCATATAACAGGATTGTTCATTCTTCTACTAAATTGACTCCATTTGAATGTGTTTATGGTACTAACCCTCTCACCCCACTAGATCTTACCCCATTGCCAATGAGGGAAAATGAGCACTTTGACGCAGGAAAACATGTGGAGTTTATTAGGGAATTGCATGCTCGCACCAAACTGAAGTTGGAGCAAAAGGCCGAGTACAATGCAAGGAGAGCGAACCATGGGAGGCGCCACGTTGTTTTCCAGCCCGGAGACTTGGTGTGGGTTCATTTGAGGAAAGAGAGATTCCCGGAGCAAAGGAAGAACAAGCTGTCCCCTCGAGGAGATGGACCTTTCAAGGTGCTTAAGAGGATCGGGGACAATGCATACAAGCTGGAGCTGCCCGGTGATTATGGTGTAAGCGCAACTTTCAACGTCGCTGATCTCACGCCATACCTTGCTCTTGATGAAGACTTGGATTCGGGGTCGAATCCTTTCCAAGAAGGGGAGGTTGATGAAGGATCATCCAGTCAGCCTCCTCCAAGCGCCCCAACACTCTTTGAGGGGCCAATCACTAGATCCCGAGCTAAGAAGCTACAAAGTGGAATGCATGCCTTTGTGTGTTTCATTTGTGCTAAGGAGGCGAGAGCGAGCATGGAGCCATGTGCCAAGGCTGTGTGCCTAGCAAGTGTGGGCGCCACCCATGAAGAGAGCCAAGGCACTAGCGACGTCGCATGAGTGCCGCGATTGGGCACCGGCGCTGCGGGTGTGCCTCGTTTGGGCACCGGCGCTGCGAGTGTGCCTCGTTTGGGCACCGACGCCTATTTTAGGCACCCAAGAGTGTTTGTTTCATTTTGGGCCTATTATGCTGTTTCGGGCCTATCTATCTTAGAATTAATTAGACCTTTTTAATTATTTCTTTTATTTCCAGAAGTGAGACATATAAGTATTGTTTTGATGGTTTGGAACACTTAGACAATTCAGAAGATAGAAATCGTTTTTCTCTTGAAAAGAGAGAGTTTGAAGCTTTGCTTCATTGAGTGTGTGAATCGCAGCTTGGTTTGTTTGATTTGTGTCAATCCTCTACGAAGCTTGGTGCTTATCAACGATCACGAGCCCCCTTCCTGTGCTTCAAGGTGTCGCCTTGTTGTGTAGGATTGTACAAGGTTGGTTCTTCGTCCATTCTATTAGGATTCTGGTTGAAATACATACCAGGGGTTTAATAGTTGTCTCGAAGGGTTATCCTTCTCGTCGTTTCTATCAATTTCCCTTTTCGTTTCTTCATTTCAGTTTGCTTCTTTGTTGTGTCGTTTTTCCTCTTGTTGAGTCGAGTTCATCATTTCCAGTTTCGTTCCATTCAATTCTAACCATTGTTTCCTTGTGTTTTCCTTGTTGAGTCGTGAACGTCGAAGATCGGGCATCCACACGGCTAACCCCGTATCAGAAACATTCGGAATCGCATGATTCGTATGCTTGTGTTTGTGTTGTTTGGTGATCTTTCTACCAAGTTTCATTAGTTCAAACATTTATTGACTAGAAAAAGAATGCAAACCAACGGTTCCCAAACCATAGCCTAGGCAAATCAAACGAATCAAAAAGAAAGGTTGTGTTATTGAGAATTTGAGAAACATTCGGAATTTCATGGATCGTATGCTTGTGTTTGTGTTGTTTGTTGATATTTCTATCAAGTTCTATTAGTTCAAAGATTTTTGTGCTAGAAAAAGAATGGAAACCAACGGTTCCCAAACCATAGCCTAGGCAAATCAAAAAGAAAGGTTGTGTTATTGAGAATTTGAGAAACATTCGGTATCGCATGATTCGTATGCTTGTGTTTGTGTTGTTTGGTGATCTTTCTACCAAGTTTCATTAGTTCAAGCATTTATGGACTAGAAAAAGAATGGAAACCAACGGTTCCCAAACCATAGCCTAGGCAAATCAAACGAATCAAAAAGAAAGGTTGTGTTATTGAGAATTTGAGAAACATGCGGAATCGCATGATTCGTATGCTTGTGTTTGTGTTGTTTGGTGATCTTTCTACCAAGTTCTATTAGTTCAAACATTTATGGACTAGAAAAAGAATGGAAACCAACGGTTCCCAAACCATAGCCCAGGCAAATCAAACCAATCAATAAGAAAGGTTGTGTTATTGAGAATTTGAGAAACATTCGGAATCGCATGATTCGTATACTTGTGTTGGTGTTGTTTGGTGATCATTCTATCAAGTTCTATTAGTTCAAACATTTATGGACTAGAAAAAGAGTGGAAACCAACGGTTCCCAAACCATAGCCTAGGCAAATCAAACCAATCAATAAGAAAGGTTGTGTTATTGAGAATTTGAGAAACATTCGGAATCGCATGATTCGTATGCTTGTGTTGGTGTTGTTTGGTGATCTTTCTATCAAGTTCTATTAGTTCAAAGATTTTTTTACGAGAAAAAGAATGGAAACTAACGGTTCCCAAACCATAGCCTAGGCAAATCAAACTAATCAATAAGAAAGGTTGTGTTATTGAGAATTTGAGAAACATTCGGAATCGCGTGATTTGTATGCTTGTGTTTGTGTTGTTTGGTGATCTTTCTACCAAGTTTCATTAGTTCCAACATTTATGGACTAGAAAAAGAATGGAAACCAACGGTTCCCAAACCATAGCCTAGGTAAATCAAACCAATCAATAAGAAAGGTTGTGTTATTGAGAATTTGAGAAACATTCGGAATTGCGTGATTCGTATGATTGTGTTTGTGTTGTTTGGTGATCTTTCTATAGAGTTCCATTAGTTCAAAGATTTTTGGACTAGAAAAAGAATGGAAACCAACGGTTCCCAAACCATAGCCTAGGCAAATCAAACGAATCAAAAAGAAAGGATGTGTTATTGAGAATTTGAGAAACATTCGGAATCGCATGATTCGTATGCTTGTGTTTGTGTTGTTTGGTGATCTTTACACCAAGTTTCATTAGTTCAATCATTTATGGACTAGAAAAAGAATGGAAACCAACGGTTCCCAAACCATAGCCTAGGCAAATCAAACCAATAAATAAGAAAGGTTGTGTTATTGAGAGTTTGAGAAACATTCGGAATCGCATGATTCGTATGCTTGTGTTTGTGTTGTTTGGTGATCTTTCTACCAAGTTTCATTAGTTCAAACATTTATGGACTAGAAAAAGAATGGAAACCAACGGTTGCCAAACCATAGCCTAGGTAAATCAAACCAATCTATAAGAAAGGTTGTGCTATTGAGAATTTGAGAAACATTCGGAATCGCATGATTCGTATGCTTGTGTTTGTGTTGTTTGGTGATCTTTCTACCAAGTTTCATTAGTTCAAACATTTATGGACTAGAAAAAGAATGGAAACCAACGGTTCCCAAACTATAGCCTAGGCAAATCAAACGAATCAAAAAGAAAGGTTGTGTTATTGAGAATTTGAGAAACATTCGGAATTTCATGATTCGTATGCTTGTGTTTGTGTTGTTTGTTGATATTTCTATCAAGTTCTATTAGTTCAAAGATTTTTGTACTAGAAAAAGAATGGAAACCAACGGTTCCCAAACCATAGCCTAGGCAAATCAAACCAATCAATAAGAAAGGTTGTGTTATTGAGAATTTGAGAAACATGCGGAATCGCATGATTCGTATGCTTGTGTTTGTGTTGTTTGGTGATCTTTCTACCAAGTTCTATTAGTTCAAACATTTATGGACTAGAAAAAGAATGGAAACCAACGGTTCCCAAACCATAGCCCAGGCAAATCAAACCAATCAATAAGAAAGGTTGTGTTATTGAGAATTTGAGAAACATTCGGAATCGCATGATTCGTATGCTTGTGTTGGTGTTGTTTGGTGATCTTTCTATCAAGTTTTATTAGTTCAAATATTTTTGGACTATAAAAAGAATGGAAACCAACGGTTCCCAAACCATAGCATAGGCAAATCAAACGAATCAAAAAGAAAGGTTGTGTTATTGAGAATTTGAGAAACATGCGGAATCGCATGCTTCGTATGCTTGTGTTTGTGATGTTTTGTGAACTTTCTACCAAGTTCTATTAGTTCAAACATTTATGGACTAGAAAAAGAATGGAAACCAACGGTTCCCAAACCATAGCCTAGGCAAATCAAACCAATCAATAAGAAAGGTTGTGTTATTGAGAATTTGAGAAACATTCGGAATCGCATGATTCGTATGCTTGTGTTGGTGTTGTTTGGTGATCTTTCTATCAAGTTCTATTAGTTCAAAGATTTTTTTACGAGAAAAAGAATGGAAACTAACGGTTCCCAAACCATAGCCTAGGCAAATCAAACCAATCAATAAGAAAGGTTGTGTTATTGAGAATTTGAGAAACATTCGGAATCGCGTGATTTGTATGCTTGTGTTTGTGTTGTTTGGTGGTCTTTCTACCAAGTTTCATTAGTTCCAACATTTATGGACTAGAAAAAGAATGGAAACCAACGGTTCCCAAACCATAGCCTAGGTAAATCAAACCAATCAATAAGAAAGGTTGTGTTACTGAGAATTTGAGAAACATGCGGAATCGCATGTTTCGTATGCTTGTGTTTGTGATGTTTGGTGAACTTTCTACCAAGTTCTATTAGTTCAAACATTTATGGACTAGAAAAATAATGGAAACCAACGGTTCCCAAACCATAGCCTAGGCAAATCAAACGAATCAATAAGAAAGGATGTGTTATTGAGAATTTGAGAAACATTCGGAATCGCATGATTCGTATGCTTGTGTTTGTGTTGTTTGGTGATCTTTATACCAAGTTTCATTAGTTCAAAAATTTATGGACTAGAAAAAGAATGGAAACCAACGGTTCCCAAACCATAGCCTAGGCAAATCAAACCAATCAATAAGAAAGGTTGTGTTATTGAGAATTTGAGAAACATTCGGAATCGCATGATTCGTATGCTTGTGTTTGTGTTGTTTGGTGATCTTTCTACCAAGTTTCATTAGTTCAAACATTTATGGACTAGAAAAAGAATTTAAACCGACGGTTCCCAAACCATAGCCTAGGTAAATCAAACCAATCAATAAGAAAGGTTGTGTTATTGAGAATTTGAGAAACATTCGGAATCGCATGATTCGTATGCTTGTGTTTGTGTTGTTCGGTGATCTTTCTATAGAGTTCCATTAGTTTAAAGATTTTTGGACTAGAAAAAGAATGGAAACCAACGGTTTCCAAACCATAGCCTAGGCAAATCAAACGAATCAAAAAGAAAGGATGTGTTATTGAGAATTTGAGAAACATTCGGAATCGCATGATTCGTATGCTTGTGTTTGTGTTATTTGGTGATCTTTCTACCAAGTTTCATTAGTTCAAACATTTATGGACTAGAAAAAGAATGGAAACCAACGGTTGCCAAACCATAGCCTAGGTAAATCAAACCAATCTATAAGAAAGGTTGTGCTATTGAGAATTTGAGAAACATTCGGAATCGCATGATTCGTATGCTTGTGTTTGTGTTGTTTGGTGATCTTTCTACCAAGTTTCATTAGTTTAAACATTTATTGACTAGAAAAAGAATGGAAACCAACCGTTCCCAAACCATAGCCCAGGCAAATCAAACCAATCAATAAGAAAGGTTGTGTTATTGAGAATTTGAGAAACATTCGGAATTTCATGATTCGTATGCTTGTGTTTGTGTTGTTTGTTGATATTTCTATCAAGTTCTATTAGTTCAAAGATTTTTGTACTAGAAAAAGAATGGAAACCAACAGTTCCCAAACCATAGCCTAGGCAAATCAAACGAATCAAAAAGAAAGGTTGTGTTATTGAGAATTTGAGAAACATTCGGTATCGCATGATTCGTATGCTTGTGTTTATGTTGTTTGGTGATCTTTCTATCAAATTCTATTAGTTCAAAGATTTTTGGACTAGAAAAAGAATGGAAACCAACGGTTCCCAAACCATAGCCTAGGCAAATCAAACAAATCAAAAAGAAAGGTTGTGTTATTGAGAATTTGAGAAACATTCGGAATTGCATGATTCGTATGCTTGTGTTTGTGTTGTTTGGTGAACTTTCTACCAAGTTCTATTAGTTCAAACATTTATGGACTAGAAAAAGAATGGAAACCAACGGTTCCCAAGCCATAGCCTAGGCCAATCAAACGAATCAAAAAGAAAGGATGTGTTATTGAGAATTTGAGAAACATTCGGAATCGCATGATTCGTATGCTTGTGTTTGTGTTGTTTGGTGATCTTTCTACCAAGTTTCATTAGTTCAAACATTTATCGACTAGAAAAAGAATGGAAACCAACGGTTCCCAAACCATAGCCCAGGCAAATCAAACCAATCAATAAGAAAGGTTGTGTTATTGAGAATTTGAGAAACATTCGGAATCGCATGATTCGTATGCTTGTGTTGGTGTTGTTTGGTGATCTTTCTATCAAGTTTTATTAGTTCAAATATTTTTGGACTATAAAAAGAATGGAAAGCAACGGTTCCCAAACCATAGCATAGGCAAATCAAACGAATCAAAAAGAAAGGTTGTGTTATTGAGAATTTGAGAAACATGCGGAATCGCATGCTTCGTATGCTTGTGTTTGTGATGTTTGGTGAACTTTCTACCAAGTTCTATTAGTTCAAACATTTATGGACTAGAAAAAGAATGGAAACCAACGGTTCCCAAACCATAGCCTAGGCAAATCAAACCAATCAATAAGAAAGGTTGTGTTATTGAGAATTTGAGAAACATTCGGAATCCATGATTCGTATACTTGTGTTGGTGTTGTTTGGTGATCTTTCTATCAAGTTCTATTAGTTCAAAGATTTTTGGACTAGAAAAAGAGTGGAAACCAACGGTTCCCAAACCATAGCCTTGGCAAATCAAACCAATCAATAAGAAAGGTTGTGTTATTGAGAATTTGAGAAACATTCGGAATCGCATGATTCGTATGCTTGTGTTGGTGTTCTTTGGTGATCTTTCTATCAAGTTCTATTAGTTCAAAGATTTTTTTACGAGAAAAAGAATGGAAACCAACGGTTCCCAAACCATAGCCTAGGCAAATCAAACCAATCAATAAGAAAGGTTGTGTTATTGAGAGTTTGAGAAACATTCGGAATCGCATGATTCGTATGCTTGTGTTTGTGTTGTTTGGTGATCTTTCTACCAAGTTTCCTTAGTTCATACATTTATGGACTAGAAAAAGAATGGAAACCAACGGTTCCCAAACCATAGTCTAGGTAAATCAAACCAATCAATAAAAAAGGTTGGGTTGAGAATTTGAGAAACATTCGGAATCGCATGATTCGTATGCTTGTGTTTGTGTTGTTTGGTGATCCTTCTACCAAGTTTCATTAGTTCCAACATTTATGGACTAGAGAAAGAATGGAAACCAACGGTTCCCAAACCATAGCCTAGGTAAATCAAACCAATCAATAAGAAAGGTTGTGTTATTGAGAATTTGAGAAACATTCGGAATCGCGTGATTTGTATGCTTGTGTTTGTGTTGTTTGGTGATCTTTCTATAGAGTTCCATTAGTTCAAAGATTTTTGGACTAGAAAAAGAATGGAAACCAACGGTTCCCAAACCATAGCCTAGGCAAATCAAACGAATCAAAAAGAAAGGATGTGTTATTGAGAATTTGAGAAACATACGGAATCGCATGATTCGTATGCTTGTGTTTGTGTTGTTTGGTGATCTTTATACCAAGTTTCATTAGTTCAAACATTTATGGACTAGAAAAAGAATGGAAACCAACGGTTCCCAAACCATAGCCTAGGTAAATCAAACCAATCTATAAGAAAGGTTGTGCTATTGAGAATTTGAGAAACATTCGGAATCGCATGATTCGTATGCTTGTGTTTGTGTTGTTTGGTGATCTTTCTACCAAGTTTCATTAGTTCAAACATTTATTGACTAGAAAAAGAATGCAAACCAACGGTTCCCAAACCATAGCCTAGGCAAATCAAACGAATCAAAAAGAAAGGTTGTGTTATTGAGAATTTGAGAAACATTCGGAATTTCATGGATCGTATGCTTGTGTTTGTGTTGTTTGTTGATATTTCTATCAAGTTCTATTAGTTCAAAGATTTTTGTGCTAGAAAAAGAATGGAAACCAACGGTTCCCAAACCATAGCCTAGGCAAATCAAAAAGAAAGGTTGTGTTATTGAGAATTTGAGAAACATTTGGTATCGCATGATTCGTATGCTTGTGTTTGTGTTGTTTGGTGATCTTTCTACCAAGTTTCATTAGTTCAAACATTTATGGACTAGAAAAAGAATGGAAACCAACGGTTCCCAAACCATAGCCTAGGCAAATCAAACGAATCAAAAAGAAAGGTTGTGTTATTGAGAATTTGAGAAACATGCGGAATCGCATGATTCGTATGCTTGTGTTTGTGTTGTTTGGTGATCTTTCTACCAAGTTCTATTAGTTCAAACATTTATGGACTAGAAAAAGAATGGAAACCAACGGTTCCCAAACCATAGCCCAGGCAAATCAAACCAATCAATAAGAAAGGTTGTGTTATTGAGAATTTGAGAAACATTCGGAATCGCATGATTCGTATACTTGTGTTGGTGTTGTTTGGTGATCATTCTATCAAGTTCTATTAGTTCAAAGATTTTTGGACTAGAAAAAGAATGGAAACCAACGGTTCCCAAACCATAGCCTAGGCAAATCAAACGAATCAAAAAGAAAGGTTGTGTTATTGAGAATTTGAGGAACATGCGGAATCGCATGCTTCGTATGCTTGTGTTTGTGTTGTTTGGTGATCTTTCTGCAAAGTTCTATTAGTTCAAACATTTATGGACTAGAAAAAGAGTGGAAACCAACGGTTCCCAAACCATAGCCTAGGCAAATCAAACCAATCAATAAGAAAGGTTGTGTTATTGAGAATTTGAGAAACATTCGGAATCGCATGATTCGTATGCTTGTGTTGGTTTTGTTTGGTGATCTTTCTATCAAGTTCTATTAGTTCAAAGATTTTTTTACGAGAAAAAGAATGGAAACTAACGGTTCCCAAACCATAGCCTAGGCAAATCAAACCAATCAATAAGAAAGGTTGTGTTATTGAGAATTTGAGAAACATTCGGAATCGCGTGATTTGTATGCTTGTGTTTGTGTTGTTTGGTGATCTTTCTACCAAGTTTCATTAGTTCCAACATTTATGGACTAGAAAAAGAATGGAAACCAACGGTTCCCAAACCATAGCCTAGGCAAATCAAACCAATCAATAAGAAAGGTTGTGTTATTGAGAATTTGAGAAACATTCGGAATCGCATGATTCGTATGCTTGTGTTGGTGTTGTTTGGTGATCTTTCTATCAAGTTCTATTAGTTCAAAGATTTTTTTACGAGAAAAAGAATGGAAACTAACGGTTCCCAAACCATAGCCTAGGCAAATCAAACCAATCAATAAGAAAGGTTGTGTTATTGAGAATTTGAGAAACATTCGGAATCGCGTGATTTGTATGCTTGTGGTTGTGTTGTTTGGTGATCTTTCTACCAAGTTTCATTAGTTCCAACATTTATGGACTAGAAAAAGAATGGAAACCAACGGTTCCCAAACCATAGCCTAGGTAAATCAAACCAATCAATAAGAAAGGTTGTGTTATTGAGAATTTGAGAAACATTCGGAATCGCGTGATTCGTATGCTTGTGTTTGTGTTGTTTGGTGATCTTTACACCAAGTTTCATTAGTTCAAACATTTATGGACTAGAAAAAGAATGGAAACCAACGGTTCCCAAACCATAGCCTAGGCAAATCAAACCAATCAATAAGAAAGGTTGTGTTATTGAGAGTTTGAGAAACATTCGGAATCGCATGATTCGTATGCTTGTGTTTGTGTTGTTTGGTGATCTTTCTACCAAGTTTCATTAGTTCAACATTTATGGACTAGAAAAAGAATTTAAACCGACGGTTCCCAAACCATAGCCTAGGTAAATCAAACCAATCAATAAGAAAGGTTGTGTTATTGAGAATTTGAGAAACATTCGGAATCGCATGATTCGTATGCTTGTGTTTGTGTTGTTTGGTGATCTTTCTATAGAGTTCCATTAGTTTAAAGATTTTTGGACTAGAAAAAGAATGGAAACCAACGATTCCCAAACCATAGCCTAGGCAAATCAAACGAATCAAAAAGAAAGGATGTGTTATTGAGAATTTGAGAAACATTCGGAATCGAATGATTCGTATGCTTGTGTTTGTGTTGTTTGGTGATCTTTCTACCAAGTTTCATTAGTTCAAACATTTATGGACTAGAAAAAGAATGGAAACCAACGGTTCCCAAACCATAGCCTAGGTAAATCAAACCAATCTATAAGAAAGGTTGTGCTATTGAGAATTTGAGAAACATTCGGAATCGCATGATTCATATGGTTGTGTTTGTGTTGTTTGGTGATCTTTCTACCAAGTTTCATTAGTTCAAACATTTATGGACTAGAAAAAGAATGGAAACCAACGGTTCCCAAACTATAGCTTAGGCAAATCAAACGAATCAAAAAGAAAGGTTGTGTTATTGAGAATTTGAGAAACATTCGGAATTTCATGATTCGTATACTTGTGTTTGTGTTGTTTGTTGATATTTCTATCAAGTTCTATTAGTTCAAAGATTTGGACTAGAAAAAGAATGGAAACCAACGGTTCCCTAACCATAGCCTAGGCAAATCAAACGAATCAAAAAGAAAGGATGTGTTATTGAGAATTTGAGAAACATTCGGAATCGCATGATTCGTATGCTTGTGTTTGTGTTGTTTGGTGATCTTTACACCAAGTTTCATTAGTTCAAACATTTATGGACTAGAAAAAGAATGGAAACCAACGGTTCCCAAACCATAGCCTAGGCAAATCAAACCAATCAATAAGAAAGGTTGTGTTATTGAGAGTTTGAGAAACATTCGGAATCGCATGATTCGTATGCTTGTGTTTGTGTTGTTTGGTGATCTTTCTACCAAGTTTCATTAGTTCAACATTTATGGACTAGAAAAAGAATTTAAACCGACGGTTCCCAAACCATAGCTTAGGTAAATCAAACCAATCAATAAGAAAGGTTGTGTTATTGAGAATTTGAGAAACATTCGGAATCGCATGATTCGTATGCTTGTGTTTGTGTTGTTTGGTGATCTTTCTACCAAGTTTCATTAGTTCAAACATTTATGGACTAGAAAAAGAATGGAAACCAACTGTTGCCAAACCATAGCCTAGGTAAATCAAACCAATCTATAAGAAAGGTTGTGCTATTGAGAATTTGAGAAACATTCGAAATCGCATGATTCGTATGCTTGTGTTTGTGTTGTTTGGTGATCTTTCTACCAAGTTTCATTAGTTCAAACATTTATGGACTAGAAAAAGAATGGAAACCAACGGTTCCCAAACTATAGCCTAGGCAAATCAAACGAATCAAAAAGAAAGGTTGTGTTATTGAGAATTTGAGAAACATTCGGAATTTCATGATTCGTATGCTTGTGTTTGTGTTGTTTGTTGATATTTCTATCAAGTTCTATTAGTTCAAAGATTTTTGTACTAGAAAAAGAATGGAAACCAACGGTTCCCAAACCATAGCCTAGGCAAATCAAACGAATCAAAAAGAAAGGATGTGTTATTGAGAATTTGAGAAACATTCGGAATCGCATGATTCGTATGCTTGTTTGTGTTGTTTGGTGATCTTTCTGCCAAGTTTCATTAGTTCAAACATTTATGGACTAGAAAAAGAATGGATACCAACGGTTGCCAAACCATAGCCTAGGTAAATCAAACCAATCTATAAGAAAGGTTGTGCTATTGAGAATTTGAGAAACATTCGGAATCGCATGATTCGTATGCTTGTGTTTGTGTTGTTTGGTGATCTTTCTACCAAGTTTCATTAGTTCAAACATTTATGGACGAGAAAAAGAATGGAAACCAACGGTTCCCAAACTATAGCCTAGGCAAATCAAACGAATCAAAAAGAAAGGTTGTGTTATTGAGAATTTGAGAAACATTCGGAATTTCATGATTCGTATGCTTGTGTTTGTGTTGTTTGTTGATATTTCTATCAAGTTCTATTAGTTCAAAGATTTTTGTACTAGAAAAAGAATGGAAACCAACGGTTCCCAAACCATAGCCTAGGCAAATCAAACCAATCAATAAGAAAGGTTGTGTTATTGAGAATTTGAGAAACATGCGGAATCGCATGATTCGTATGCTTGTGTTTGTGTTGTTTGGTGATCTTTCTACCAAGTTCTATTAGTTCAAATATTTATGGACTAGAAAAAGAATGGAAACCAACGGTTCCCAAACCATAGCCCAGGCAAATCAAACCAATCAATAAGAAAGGTTGTGTTATTGAGAATTTGAGAAACATTCGGAATCGCATGATTCGTATACTTGTGTTGGTGTTGTTTGGTGATCTTTCTATCAAGTTCTATTAGTTCAAAGATTTTTGGACTAGAAAAAGAATGGAAACCAACGGTTTCCAAACCATAGCCTAGGCAAATCAAACCAATCAATAAGAAAGGTTGTGTTATTGAGAATTTGAGAAACATGCGGAATCGCATGATTCGTATGCTTGTGTTTGTGTTGTTTGGTGATCTTTCTACCAAGTTCTATTAGTTCAAATATTTATGGACTAGAAAAAGAATGGAAACCAACGGTTCCCAAACCATAGCCCAGGAAAATCAAACCAATCAATAAGAAAGGTTGTGTTATTGAGAATTTGAGAAACATTCGGAATCGCATGATTCGTATACTTGTGTTGGTGTTGTTTGGTGATCTTTCTATCAAGTTCTATTAGTTCAAAGATTTTTGGACTAGAAAAAGAATGGAAACCAACGGTTTCCAAACCATAGCCTAGGCAAATCAAACGAATCAAAAAGAAAGGATGTGTTATTGAGAATTTGAGAAACATTCGGAATCGCATGATTCGTATGCTTGTTTGTGTTGTTTGGTGATCTTTCTGCCAAGTTTCATTAGTTCAAACATTTATGGACTAGAAAAAGAATGGATACCAACGGTTGCCAAACCATAGCCTAGGTAAATCAAACCAATCTATAAGAAAGGTTGTGCTATTGAGAATTTGAGAAACATTCGGAATCGCATGATTCGTATGCTTGTGTTTGTGTTGTTTGGTGATCTTTCTACCAAGTTTCATTAGTTCAAACATTTATGGACGAGAAAAAGAATGGAAACCAACGGTTCCCAAACTATAGCCTAGGCAAATCAAACGAATCAAAAAGAAAGGATGTGTTATTGAGAATTTGAGAAACATTCGGAATCGCATGATTCGTATGCTTGTTTGTGTTGTTTGGTGATCTTTCTGCCAAGTTTCATTAGTTCAAACATTTATGGACTAGAAAAAGAATGGATACCAACGGTTGCCAAACCATAGCCTAGGTAAATCAAACCAATCTATAAGAAAGGTTGTGCTATTGAGAATTTGAGAAACATTCGGAATCGCATGATTCGTATGCTTGTGTTTGTGTTGTTTGGTGATCTTTCTACCAAGTTTCATTAGTTCAAACATTTATGGACGAGAAAAAGAATGGAAACCAACGGTTCCCAAACTATAGCCTAGGCAAATCAAACGAATCAAAAAGAAAGGTTGTGTTATTGAGAATTTGAGAAACATTCGGAATTTCATGATTCGTATGCTTGTGTTTGTGTTGTTTGTTGATATTTCTATCAAGTTCTATTAGTTCAAAGATTTTTGTACTAGAAAAAGAATGGAAACCAACGGTTCCCAAACCATAGCCTAGGCAAATCAAACCAATCAATAAGAAAGGTTGTGTTATTGAGAATTTGAGAAACATTCGGAATTTCATGATTCGTATGCTTGTGTTTGTGTTGTTTGTTGATATTTCTATCAAGTTCTATTAGTTCAAAGATTTTTGTACTAGAAAAAGAATGGAAACCAACGGTTCCCAAACCATAGCCTAGGCAAATCAAACCAATCAATAAGAAAGGTTGTGTTATTGAGAATTTGAGAAACATGCGGAATCGCATGATTCGTATGCTTGTGTTTGTGTTGTTTGGTGATCTTTCTACCAAGTTCTATTAGTTCAAATATTTATGGACTAGAAAAAGAATGGAAACCAACGGTTCCCAAACCATAGCCCAGGCAAATCAAACCAATCAATAAGAAAGGTTGTGTTATTGAGAATTTGAGAAACATTCGGAATCGCATGATTCGTATACTTGTGTTGGTGTTGTTTGGTGATCTTTCTATCAAGTTCTATTAGTTCAAAGATTTTTGGACTAGAAAAAGAATGGAAACCAACGGTTTCCAAACCATAGCCTAGGCAAATCAAACGAATCAAAAAGAAAGGATGTGTTATTGAGAATTTGAGAAACATTCGGAATCGCATGATTCGTATGCTTGTGTTTGTGTTGTTTGGTGATCTTTCTACCAAGTTTCATTAGTTCAAACATTTATGGACTAGAAAAAGAATGGATACCAACGGTTGCCAAACCATAGCCTAGGTAAATCAAACCAATCTATAAGAAAGGTTGTGCTATTGAGAATTTGAGAAACATTCGGAATCGCATGATTCGTATGCTTGTGTTTGTGTTGTTTGGTGATCTTTCTACCAAGTTTCATTAGTTCAAACATTTATGGACTAGAAAAAGAATGGAAACCAATGGTTCCCAAACTATAGCCTAGGCAAATCAAACGAATCAAAAAGAAAGGTTGTGTTATTGAGAATTTGAGAAACATTCGGAATTTCATGATTCGTATGCTTGTGTTTGTGTTGTTTGTTGATATTTCTATCAAGTTCTATTAGTTCAAAGATTTTTGTACTAGAAAAAGAATGGAAACCAACGGTTCCCAAACCATAGCCTAGGCAAATCAAACCAATCAATAAGAAAGGTTGTGTTATTGAGAATTTGAGAAACATGCGGAATCGCATGATTCGTATGCTTGTGTTTGTGTTGTTTGGTGATCTTTCTACCAAGTTCTATTAGTTCAAACATTTATGGACTAGAAAAAGAATGGAAACCAACGGTTCCCAAACCATAGCCCAGGCAAATCAAACCAATCAATAAGAAAGGTTGTGTTATTGAGAATTTGAGAAACATTCGGAATCGCATGATTCGTATGCTTGTGTTGGTGTTGTTTGGTGATCTTTCTATCAAGTTTTATTAGTTCAAATCTTTTTGGACTATAAAAAGAATAGAAACCAACGGTTCCCAAACCATAGCATAGGCAAATCAAACGAATCAAAAAGAAAGGTCGTGTTATTGAGAATTTGAGAAACATGCGGAATCGCATGCTTCGTATGCTTGTGTTTGTGATGTTTGGTGAACTTTCTACCAAGTTCTATTAGTTCAAACATTTATGGACTAGAAAAAGAATGGAAACCAACGGTTCCCAAACCATAGCCCAGGCAAATCAAACCAATCAATAAGAAAGGTTGTGTTATTGAGAATTTGAGAAACATTCGGAATCGCATGATTCGTATGCTTGTGTTGGTGTTGTTTGGTGATCTTTCTATCAAGTTTTATTAGTTCAAATCTTTTTGGACTATAAAAAGAATAGAAACCAACGGTTCCCAAACCATAGCCTAGGCAAATCAAACCAATCAATAAGAAAGGTTGTGTTATTGAGAATTTGAGAAACATTCGGAATCGCATGATTCGTATGCTTGTGTTGGTGTTGTTTGGTGATCTTTCTATCAAGTTCTATTAGTTCAAAGATTTTTTTACGAGAAAAAGAATGGAAACTAACGGTTCCCAAACCATAGCCTAGGCAAATCAAACCAATCAATAAGAAAGGTTGTGTTATTGAGAATTTGAGAAACATTCGGAATCGCGTGATTTGTATGCTTGTGTTTGTGTTGTTTGGTGATCTTTCTACCAAGTTTCATTAGTTCCAACATTTATGGACTAGAAAAAGAATGGAAACCAACGGTTCCCAAACCATAGCCTAGGTAAATCAAACCAATCAATAAGAAAGGTTGTGTTACTGAGAATTTGAGAAACATGCGGAATCGCATGTTTCGTATGCTTGTGTTTGTGATGTTTGGTGAACTTTATACCAAGTTCTATTAGTTCAAACATTTATGGACTAGAAAAATAATGGAAACCAACGGTTCCCAAACCATAGCCTAGGTAAATCAAACCAATCTATAAGAAAGGTTGTGCTATTGAGAATTTGAGAAACATTCGGAATCGCATGATTCGTATGCTTGTGTTTGTGTTGTTTGGTGATCTTTCTGCAAAGTTCTATTAGTTCAAACATTTATGGACTAGAAAAAGAGTGGAAACCAACGGTTCCCAAACCATAGCCTAGGCAAATCAAACCAATCAATAAGAAAGGTTGTGTTATTGAGAATTTGAGAAACATTCGGAATCGCGTGATTTGTATGCTTGTGTTTGTGTTGTTTGGTGATCTTTCTATAGAGTTCCATTAGTTCAAAGATTTTTGGACTAGAAAAAGAATGGAAACCAACGGTTCCCAAACCATAGCCTAGGCAAATCAAACGAATCAAAAAGAAAGGATGTGTTATTGAGAATTTGAGAAACATTCGGAATCGCATGATTCGTATGCTTGTGTTTGTGTTGTTTGGTGATCTTTATACCAAGTTTCATTAGTTCAAACATTTATGGACTAGAAAAAGAATGGAAACCAACGGTTTTCAAACCATAGCCTAGGTAAATCAAACCAATCTATAAGAAAGGTTGTGCTATTGAGAATTTGAGAAACATTCGGAATCGCATGATTCGTATGCTTGTGTTTGTGTTGTTTGGTGATCTTTCTACCAAGTTTCATTAGTTCAAACATTTATTGACTAGAAAAAGAATGCAAACCAACGGTTCCCAAACCATAGCCTAGGCAAATCAAACGAATCAAAAAGAAAGGTTGTGTTATTGAGAATTTGAGAAACATTCGGAATTTCATGGATCGTATGCTTGTGTTTGTGTTGTTTGTTGATATTTCTATCAAGTTCTATTAGTTCAAAGATTTTTGTGCTAGAAAAAGAATGGAAACCAACGGTTCCCAAACCATAGCCTAGGCAAATCAAAAAGAAAGGTTGTGTTATTGAGAATTTGAGAAACATTCGGTATCGCATGATTCGTATGCTTGTGTTTGTGTTGTTTGGTGATCTTTCTACCAAGTTTCATTAGTTCAAACATTTATGGACTAGAAAAAGAATGGAAACCAACGGTTCCCAAACCATAGCCCAGGCAAATCAAACCAATCAATAAGAAAGGTTGTGTTATTGAGAATTTGAGAAACATTCGGAATCGCATGATTCGTATACTTGTGTTGGTGTTGTTTGGTGATCATTCTATCAAGTTCTATTAGTTCAAAGACTTTTGGACTAGAAAAAGAATGGAAACCAACGGTTCCCAAACCATAGCCTAGGTAAATCAAACGAATCAAAAAGAAAGGTTGTGTTATTGAGAATTTGAGGAACATGCGGAATCGCATGCTTCGTATGCTTGTGTTTGTGTTGTTTGGTGATCTTTCTGCAAAGTTCTATTAGTTCAAACATTTATGGACTAGAAAAAGAGTGGAAACCAACGGTTCCCAAACCATAGCCTAGGCAAATCAAACCAATCAATAAGAAAGGTTGTGTTATTGAGAATTTGAGAAACATTCGGAATCGCATGATTCGTATGCTTGTGTTGGTGTTGTTTGGTGATCTTTCTATCAAGTTCTATTAGTTCAAAGATTTTTTTACGAGAAAAAGAATGGAAACTAACGGTTCCCAAACCATAGCCTAGGCAAATCAAACCAATCAATAAGAAAGGTTGTGTTATTGAGAATTTGAGAAACATTCGGAATCGCGTGATTTGTATGCTTGTGTTTGTGTTGTTTGGTGATCTTTCTACCAAGTTTCATTAGTTCCAACATTTATGGACTAGAAAAAGAATGGAAAGCAACGGTTCCCAAACCATAGCCTAGGCAAATCAAACCAATCAATAAGAAAGGTTGTGTTATTGAGAATTTGAGAAACATTCGGAATCGCATGATTCGTATGCTTGTGTTGGTGTTGTTTGGTGATCTTTCTATCAAGTTCTATTAGTTCAAAGATTTTTTTACGAGAAAAAGAATGGAAACTAACGGTTCCCAAACCATAGCCTAGGCTAATCAAACCAATCAATAAGAAAGGTTGTGTTATTGAGAATTTGAGAAACATTCGGAATCGCGTGATTTGTATGCTTGTGGTTGTGTTGTTTGGTGATCTTTCTACCAAGTTTCATTAGTTCCAACATTTATGGACTAGAAAAAGAATGGAAACCAACGGTTCCCAAACCATAGCCTAGGTAAATCAAACCAATCAATAAGAAAGGTTGTGTTATTGAGAATTTGAGAAACATTCGGAATCGCGTGATTCGTATGCTTGTGTTTGTGTTGTTTGGTGATCTTTACACCAAGTTTCATTAGTTCAAACATTTATGGACTAGAAAAAGAATGGAAACCAACGGTTCCCAAACCATAGCCTAGGCAAATCAAACCAATCAATAAGAAAGGTTGTGTTATTGAGAGTTTGAGAAACATTCGGAATCGCATGATTCGTATGCTTGTGTTTGTGTTGTTTGGTGATCTTTCTACCAAGTTTCATTAGTTCAACATTTATGGACTAGAAAAAGAATTTAAACCGACGGTTCCCAAACCATAGCCTAGGTAAATCAAACCAATCAATAAGAAAGGTTGTGTTATTGAGAATTTGAGAAACATTCGGAATCGCATGATTCGTATGCTTGTGTTTGTGTTGTTTGGTGATCTTTCTATAGAGTTCCATTAGTTTAAAGATTTTTGGACTAGAAAAAGAATGGAAACCAACGGTTCCCAAATCATAGCCTAGGCAAATCAAACGAATCAAAAAGAAAGGATGTGTTATTGAGAATTTGAGAAACATTCGGAATCGCATGATTCGTATGCTTGTGTTTGTGTTGTTTGGTGATCTTTCTACCAAGTTTCATTAGTTCAAACATTTATGGACTAGAAAAAGAATGGAAACCAACGGTTCCCAAACCATAGCCTAGGTAAATCAAACCAATCTATAAGAAAGGTTGTGCTATTGAGAATTTGAGAAACATTCGGAATCGCATGATTCGTATGGTCGTGTTTGTGTTGTTTGGTGATCTTTCTACCAAGTTTCATTAGTTCAAACATTTATGGACTAGAAAAAGAATGGAAACCAACGGTTCCCAAACTATAGCCTAGGCAAATCAAACGAATCAAAAAGAAAGGTTGTGTTATTGAGAATTTGAGAAACATTCGGAATTTCATGATTCGTATGCTTGTGTTTGTGTTGTTTGTTGATATTTCTATCAAGTTCTATTAGTTCAAAGATTTTTGGACTAGAAAAAGAATGGAAACCAACGGTTCCCAAACCATAGCCTAGGCAAATCAAACGAATCAAAAAGAAAGGATGTGTTATTGAGAATTTGAGAAACATTCGGAATCGCATGATTCGTATGCTTGTGTTTGTGTTGTTTGGTGATCTTTACACCAAGTTTCATTAGTTCAAACATTTATGGACTAGAAAAAGAATGGAAACCAACGGTTCCCAAACCATAGCCTAGGCAAATCAAACCAATCAATAAGAAAGGTTGTGTTATTGAGAGTTTGAGAAACATTCGGAATCGCATGATTCGTATGCTTGTGTTTGTGTTGTTTGGTGATCTTTCTACCAAGTTTCATTAGTTCAACATTTATGGACTAGAAAAAGAATTTAAACCGACGGTTCCCAAACCATAGCCTAGGTAAATCAAACCAATCAATAAGAAAGGTTGTGTTATTGAGAATTTGAGAAACATTCGGAATCGCATGATTCGTATGCTTGTGTTTGTGTTGTTTGGTGATCTTTCTACCAAGTTCTATTAGTTCAAACATTTATGGACTAGAAAAAGAATGGAAACCAACGGTTCCCAAACCATAGCCCAGGCAAATCAAACCAATCAATAAGAAAGGTTGTGTTATTGAGAATTTGAGAAACATTCGGAATCGCATGATTCGTATGCTTGTGTTGGTGTTGTTTGGTGATCTTTCTATCAAGTTTTATTAGTTCAAATCTTTTTGGACTATAAAAAGAATAGAAACCAACGGTTCCCAAACCATAGCATAGGCAAATCAAACGAATCAAAAAGAAAGGTCGTGTTATTGAGAATTTGAGAAACATGCGGAATCGCATGCTTCGTATGCTTGTGTTTGTGATGTTTGGTGAACTTTCTACCAAGTTCTATTAGTTCAAACATTTATGGACTAGAAAAAGAATGGAAACCAACGGTTCCCAAACCATAGCCTAGGCAAATCAAACCAATCAATAAGAAAGGTTGTGTTATTGAGAATTTGAGAAACATTCGGAATCGCATGATTCGTATGCTTGTGTTGGTGTTGTTTGGTGATCTTTCTATCAAGTTCTATTAGTTCAAAGATTTTTTTACGAGAAAAAGAATGGAAACTAACGGTTCCCAAACCATAGCCTAGGCAAATCAAACCAATCAATAAGAAAGGTTGTGTTATTGAGAATTTGAGAAACATTCGGAATCGCGTGATTTGTATGCTTGTGTTTGTGTTGTTTGGTGATCTTTCTACCAAGTTTCATTAGTTCCAACATTTATGGACTAGAAAAAGAATGGAAACCAACGGTTCCCAAACCATAGCCTAGGTAAATCAAACCAATCAATAAGAAAGGTTGTGTTACTGAGAATTTGAGAAACATGCGGAATCGCATGTTTCGTATGCTTGTGTTTGTGATGTTTGGTGAACTTTCTACCAAGTTCTATTAGTTCAAACATTTATGGACTAGAAAAATAATGGAAACCAACGGTTCCCAAACCATAGCCTAGGTAAATCAAACCAATCTATAAGAAAGGTTGTGCTATTGAGAATTTGAGAAACATTCGGAATCGCATGATTCGTATGCTTGTGTTTGTGTTGTTTGGTGATCTTTCTGCAAAGTTCTATTAGTTCAAACATTTATGGACTAGAAAAAGAGTGGAAACCAACGGTTCCCAAACCATAGCCTAGGCAAATCAAACCAATCAATAAGAAAGGTTGTGTTATTGAGAATTTGAGAAACATTCGGAATCGCGTGATTTGTATGCTTGTGTTTGTGTTGTTTGGTGATCTTTCTATAGAGTTCCATTAGTTCAAAGATTTTTGGACTAGAAAAAGAATGGAAACCAACGGTTCCCAAACCATAGCCTAGGCAAATCAAACGAATCAAAAAGAAAGGATGTGTTATTGAGAATTTGAGAAACATTCGGAATCGCATGATTCGTATGCTTGTGTTTGTGTTGTTTGATGATCTTTATACCAATTTTCATTAGTTCAAACATTTATGGACTAGAAAAAGAATGGAAACCAACGGTTCCCAAACCATAGCCTAGGTAAATCAAACCAATCTATAAGAAAGGTTGTGCTATTGAGAATTTGACAAACATTCGGAATCGCATGATTCGTATGCTTGTGTTTGTGTTGTTTGGTGATCTTTCTACCAAGTTTCATTAGTTCAAACATTTATTGACTAGAAAAAGAATGCAAACCAACGGTTCCCAAACCATAGCCTAGGCAAATCAAACGAATCAAAAAGAAAGGTTGTGTTATTGAGAATTTGAGAAACATTCGGAATTTCATGGATCGTATGCTTGTGTTTGTGTTGTTTGTTGATATTTCTATCAAGTTCTATTAGTTCAATGATTTTTGTGCTAGAAAAAGAATGGAAACCAACGGTTCCCAAACCATAGCCTAGGCAAATCAAAAAGAAAGGTTGTGTTATTGAGAATTTGAGAAACATTCGGTATCGCATGATTCGTATGCTTGTGTTTGTGTTGTTTGGTGATCTTTCTACCAAGTTTCATTAGTTCAAACATTTATGGACTAGAAAAAGAATGGAAACCAACGGTTCCCAAACCATAGCCTAGACAAATCAAACGAATCAAAAAGAAAGGTTGTGTTATTGAGAATTTGAGAAACATGCGGAATCGCATGATTCGTATGCTTGTGTTTGTGTTGTTTGGTGATCTTTCTACCAAGTTCTATTAGTTCAAACATTTATGGACTAGAAAAAGAATGGAAACCAACGGTTCCCAAACCATAGCCCAGGCAAATCAAACCAATCAATAAGAAAGGTTGTGTTATTGAGAATTTGAGAAACATTCGGAATCGCATGATTCGTATACTTGTGTTGGTGTTGTTTGGTGATCATTCTATCAAGTTCTATTAGTTCAAAGATTTTTGGACTAGAAAAAGAATGGAAACCAACGGTTCCCAAACCATAGCCTAGGTAAATCAAACGAATCAAAAAGAAAGGTTGTGTTATTGAGAATTTGAGGAACATGCGGAATCGCATGCTTCGTATGCTTGTGTTTGTGTTGTTTGGTGATCTTTCTGCAAAGTTCTATTAGTTCAAACATTTATGGACTAGAAAAAGAGTGGAAACCAACGGTTCCCAAACCATAGCCTAGGCAAATCAAACCAATCAATAAGAAAGGTTGTGTTATTGAGAATTTGAGAAACATTCGGAATCGCATGATTCGTATGCTTGTGTTGGTGTTGTTTGGTGATCTTTCTATCAAGTTCTATTAGTTCAAAGATTTTTTTACGAGAAAAAGAATGGAAACTAACGGTTCCCAAACCATAGCCTAGGCAAATCAAACCAATCAATAAGAAAGGTTGTGTTATTGAGAATTTGAGAAACATTCGGAATCGCGTGATTTGTATGCTTGTGTTTGTGTTGTTTGGTGATCTTTCTACCAAGTTTCATTAGTTCCAACATTTATGGACTAGAAAAAGAATGGAAACCAACGGTTCCCAAACCATAGCCTAGGCAAATCAAACCAATCAATAAGAAAGGTTGTGTTATTGAGAATTTGAGAAACATTCGGAATCGCATGATTCGTATGCTTGTGTTGGTGTTGTTTGGTGATCTTTCTATCAAGTTCTATTAGTTCAAAGATTTTTTTACGAGAAAAAGAATGGAAACTAACGGTTCCCAAACCATAGCCTAGGCTAATCAAACCAATCAATAAGAAAGGTTGTGTTATTGAGAATTTGAGAAACATTCGGAATCGCGTGATTTGTATGCTTGTGGTTGTGTTGTTTGGTGATCTTTCTACCAAGTTTCATTAGTTCCAACATTTATGGACTAGAAAAAGAATGGAAACCAACGGTTCCCAAACCATAGCCTAGGTAAATCAAACCAATCAATAAGAAAGGTTGTGTTATTGAGAATTTGAGAAACATTCGGAATCGCGTGATTCGTATGCTTGTGTTTGTGTTGTTTGGTGATCTTTACACCAAGTTTCATTAGTTCAAACATTTATGGACTAGAAAAAGAATGGAAACCAACGGTTCCCAAACCATAGCCTAGGCAAATCAAACCAATCAATAAGAAAGGTTGTGTTATTGAGAGTTTGAGAAACATTCGGAATCGCATGATTCGTATGCTTGTGTTTGTGTTGTTTGGTGATCTTTCTACCAAGTTTCATTAGTTCAACATTTATGGACTAGAAAAAGAATTTAAACCGACGGTTCCCAAACCATAGCCTAGGTAAATCAAACCAATCAATAAGAAAGGTTGTGTTATTGAGAATTTGAGAAACATTCGGAATCGCATGATTCGTATGCTTGTGTTTGTGTTGTTTGGTGATCTTTCTATAGAGTTCCATTAGTTTAAAGATTTTTGGACTAGAAAAAGAATGGAAACCAACGGTTCCCAAATCATAGCCTAGGCAAATCAAACGAATCAAAAAGAAAGGATGTGTTATTGAGAATTTGAGAAACATTCGGAATCGCATGATTCGTATGCTTGTGTTTGTGTTGTTTGGTGATCTTTCTACCAAGTTTCATTAGTTCAAACATTTATGGACTAGAAAAAGAATGGAAACCAACGGTTCCCAAACCATAGCCTAGGTAAATCAAACCAATCTATAAGAAAGGTTGTGCTATTGAGAATTTGAGAAACATTCGGAATCGCATGATTCGTATGGTCGTGTTTGTGTTGTTTGGTGATCTTTCTACCAAGTTTCATTAGTTCAAACATTTATGGACTAGAAAAAGAATGGAAACCAACGGTTCCCAAACTATAGCCTAGGCAAATCAAACGAATCAAAAAGAAAGGTTGTGTTATTGAGAATTTGAGAAACATTCGGAATTTCATGATTCGTATGCTTGTGTTTGTGTTGTTTGTTGATATTTCTATCAAGTTCTATTAGTTCAAAGATTTTTGGACTAGAAAAAGCATGGAAACCAACGGTTCCCAAACCATAGCCTAGGCAAATCAAACGAATCAAAAAGAAAGGATGTGTTATTGAGAATTTGAGAAACATTCGGAATCGCATGATTCGTATGCTTGTGTTTGTGTTGTTTGGTGATCTTTACACCAAGTTTCATTAGTTCAAACATTTATGGACTAGAAAAAGAATGGAAACCAACGGTTCCCAAACCATAGCCTAGGCAAATCAAACCAATCAATAAGAAAGGTTGTGTTATTGAGAGTTTGAGAAACATTCGGAATCGCATGATTCGTATGCTTGTGTTTGTGTTGTTTGGTGATCTTTCTACCAAGTTTCATTAGTTCAACATTTATGGACTAGAAAAAGAATTTAAACCGACGGTTCCCAAACCATAGCCTAGGTAAATCAAACCAATCAATAAGAAAGGTTGTGTTATTGAGAATTTGAGAAACATTCGGAATCGCATGATTCGTATGCTTGTGTTTGTGTTGTTTGGTGATCTTTCTATAGAGTTCCATTAGTTTAAAGATTTTTGGACTAGAAAAAGAATGGAAACCAACGGTTTCCAAACCATAGCCTAGGCAAATCAAACGAATCAAAAAGAAAGGATGTGTTATTGAGAATTTGAGAAACATTCGGAATCGCATGATTCGTATGCTTGTGTTTGTGTTGTTTGGTGATCTTTCTACCAAGTTTCATTAGTTCAAACATTTATGGACTAGAAAAAGAATGGAAACCAACGGTTGCCAAACCATAGCCTAGGTAAATCAAACCAATCTATAAGAAAGGTTGTGCTATTGAGAATTTGAGAAACATTCGAAATCGCATGATTCGTATGCTTGTGTTTGTGTTGTTTGGTGATCTTTCTACCAAGTTTCATTAGTTCAAACATTTATGTACTAGAAAAAGAATGGAAACCAACGGTTCCCAAACTATAGCCTAGGCAAATCAAACGAATCAAAAAGAAAGGTTTTGTTATTGAGAATTTGAGAAACATTCGGAATTTCATGATTCGTATGCTTGTGTTTGTGTTGTTTGTTGATATTTCTATCAAGTTCTATTAGTTCAAAGTTTTTTGTTTTAGAAAAAGAATGGAAACCAACGGTTCCCAAACCATAGCCTAGGCAAATCAAACCAATCAATAAGAAAGGTTGTGTTATTGAGAATTTGAGAAACATGCGGAATCGCATGATTCGTATGCTTGTGTTTGTGTTGTTTGGTGATCTTTCTACCAAGTTCTATTAGTTCAAATATTTATGGACTAGAAAAAGAATGGAAACCAACGGTTCCCAAACCATAGCCCAGGCAAATCAAACCAATCAATAAGAAAGGTTGTGTTATTGAGAATTTGAGAAACATTCGGAATCGCATGATTCGTATACTTGTGTTGGTGTTGTTTGGTGATCTTTCTATCAAGTTCTATTAGTTCAAAGATTTTTGGACTAGAAAAAGAATGGAAACCAACGGTTTCCAAACCATAGCCTAGGCAAATCAAACGAATCAAAAAGAAAGGATGTGTTATAAATTTGAGAAACATTCGGAATTGCATGATTCGTATGCTTGTGTTTGTGTTGTTTGGTGATCTTTCTACCAAGTTTCATTAGTTCAAACATTTATGGACTAGAAAAAGAATGGATACCAACGGTTGCCAAACCATAGCCTAGGTAAATCAAACCAATCTATAAGAAAGGTTGTGTTATTGAGAATTTGAGAAACATTTGGAATCGCATGATTCGTATGCTTGTGTTGGTGTTGTTTGGTGATCTTTCTATCAAGTTCTATTAGTTCAAAGATTTTTTTACGAGAAAAAGAATGGAAACTAACGGTTCCCAAACCATAGCCTAGGCAAATCAAACCAATCAATAAGAAAGGTTGTGTTATTGAGAATTTGAGAAACATTCGGAATCGCGTGATTTGTATGCTTGTGTTTGTGTTGTTTGGTGATCTTTCTACCAAGTTTCATTAGTTCCAACATTTATGGACTAGAAAAAGAATGGAAACCAACGGTTCCCAAACCATAGCCTAGGTAAATCAAACCAATCAATAAGAAAGGTTGTGTTACTGAGAATTTGAGAAACATGCGGAATCGCATGTTTCGTATGCTTGTGTTTGTGATGTTTGGTGAACTTTCTACCAAGTTCTATTAGTTCAAACATTTATGGACTAGAAAAATAATGGAAACCAACGGTTCCCAAACCATAGCCTAGGCAAATCAAACGAATCAAAAAGAAAGGATGTATTATTGAGAATTTGAGAAACATTCGGAATCTTATGATTCGTATGCTTGTGTTTGTGTTGTTTGGTGATCTTTATACCAAGTTGCATTAGTTCAAAAATTTATGGACTAGAAAAAGAATGGAAACAACGGTTCCCAAACCATAGCCTAGGCAAATCAAACCAATCAATAAGAAAGGTTGTGTTATTGAGAGTTTGAGAAACATTCGGAATCGCATGATTCGTATGCTTGTGTTTGTGTTGTTTGGTGATCTTTCTACCAAGTTTCATTAGTTCAACATTTATGGACTAGAAAAAGAATTTAAACCGACGGTTCCCAAACCATAGCCTAGGTAAATCAAACCAATCAATAAGAAAGGTTGTGTTATTGAGAATTTGAGAAACATTCGGAATCGCATGATTCGTATGCTTGTGTTTGTGTTGTTTGGTGATCTTTCTATAGAGTTCCATTAGTTTAAAGATTTTTGGACTAGAAAAAGAATGGAAACCAACGGTTTCCAAACAATAGCCTAGGCAAATCAAACGAATCAAAAAGAAAGGATGTGTTATTGAGAATTTGAGAAACATTCGGAATCGCATGATTCGTATGCTTGTGTTTGTGTTATTTGGTGATCTTTCTACCAAGTTTCATTAGTTCAAACATTTATGGACTAGAAAAAGAATGGAAACCAACGGTTGCCAAACCATAGCCTAGGTAAATCAAACCAATCTATAAGAAAGGTTGTGCTATTGAGAATTTGAGAAACATTCGGAATCGCATGATTCGTATGCTTGTGTTTGTGTTGTTTGGTGATCTTTCTACCCAGTTTCATTAGTTCAAACATTTATGGACTAGAAAAAGAATCGAAACCAACGGTTCCCAAACTATAGCCTAGGCAAATAAAACGAATCAAAAAGAAAGGTTGTGTTATTGAGAATTTGAGAAACATTCGGAATTTCATGATTCGTATGCTTGTGTTTGTGTTGTTTGTTGATATTTCTATCAAGTTCTATTAGTTCAAAGATTTTTGTACTAGAAAAAGAATGGAAACCAACGGTTCCCAAACCATAGCCTAGGCAAATCAAACGAATCAAAAAGAAAGGTTGTGTTATTGAGAATTTGAGAAACATTCGGTATCGCATGATTCGTATGCTTGTGTTTGTGTTGTTTGGTGATCTTTCTACCAAGTTTCATCAGTTCAAACATTTATGGACTAGAAATAGAATAGAAACTAACGGTTCCAAAACCATAGCCTAGGCAAATCAAACGAATCAAAAAGAAAGGTTGTGTTATTGAGAATTTGAGAAACATGCGGAATCGCATGATTCGTATACTTGTGTTTGTGTTGTTTGGTGATCTTTCTACCAATTTCGATTAGTTCAAACATTTATGGACTGGAAAAAGAATGGAAATCAACGGTTCCCAAACCATAGCCTACGCAAATCAAACCAATCAATAAGAAAGGTTGTGTTATTGAGAATTTGACAAACATTCGGAATTTCATGATTCGTATGTTTGTGTTTATGTTGTTTGGTGATATTTCTATCAAGTTCTATTAGTTAAAAGATTTTTGGACTACAAAAAGAATGGAAACCAACGGTTCCCAAACCATAGCCTAGGAAAATCAAACGACAAGAAAGGTTGTGTTATTGAGAATTTGAGAAACATGCGGAATCGCATGATTCGTATGCTTGTGTTTGTGTTGTTTGGTGATCTTTCTACCAAGTTCTATTAGTTCAAATATTTATGGACTAGAAAAAGAATGGAAACCAACGGTTCCCAAACCATAGCCCAGGCAAATCAAACCAATCAATAAGAAAGGTTGTGTTATTGAGAATTTGAGAAACATTCGGAATCGCATGATTCGTATACTTGTGTTGGTGTTGTTTGGTGATCTTTCTATCAAGTTCTATTAGTTCAAAGATTTTTGGACTAGAAAAAGAATGGAAACCAACGGTTTCCAAACCATAGCCTAGGCAAATCAAAAAGAAAGGATGTGTTATTGAGAATTTGAGAAACATTCGGAATTGCATGATTCGTATGCTTGTGTTTGTGTTGTTTGGTGATCTTTCTACCAAGTTTCATTAGTTCAAACATTTATGGACTAGAAAAAGAATGGATACCAACGGTTGCCAAACCATAGCCTAGGTAAATCAAACCAATCTATAAGAAAGGTTGTGTTATTGAGAATTTGAGAAACATTTGGAATCGCATGATTCGTATGCTTGTGTTGGTGTTGTTTGGTGATCTTTCTATCAAGTTCTATTAGTTCAAAGATTTTTTTACGAGAAAAAGAATGGAAACTAACGGTTCCCAAACCATAGCCTAGGCAAATCAAACCAATCAATAAGAAAGGTTGTGTTATTGAGAATTTGAGAAACATTCGGAATCGCGTGATTTGTATGCTTGTGTTTGTGTTGTTTGGTGATCTTTCTACCAAGTTTCATTAGTTCCAACATTTATGGACTAGAAAAAGAATGGAAACCAACGGTTCCCAAACCATAGCCTAGGTAAATCAAACCAATCAATAAGAAAGGTTGTGTTACTGAGAATTTGAGAAACATGCGGAATCGCATGTTTCGTATGCTTGTGTTTGTGATGTTTGGTGAACTTTCTACCAAGTTCTATTAGTTCAAACATTTATGGACTAGAAAAATAATGGAAACCAACGGTTCCCAAACCATAGCCTAGGCAAATCAAACGAATCAAAAAGAAAGGATGTATTATTGAGAATTTGAGAAACATTTGGAATCTTATGATTCGTATGCTTGTGTTTGTGTTGTTTGGTGATCTTTATACCAAGTTGCATTAGTTCAAAAATTTATGGACTAGAAAAAGAATGGAAACAACGGTTCCCAAACCATAGCCTAGGCAAATCAAACCAATCAATAAGAAAGGTTGTGTTATTGAGAGTTTGAGAAACATTCGGAATCGCATGATTCGTATGCTTGTGTTTGTGTTGTTTGGTGATCTTTCTACCAAGTTTCATTAGTTCAACATTTATGGACTAGAAAAAGAATTTAAACCGACGGTTCCCAAACCATAGCCTAGGTAAATCAAACCAATCAATAAGAAAGGTTGTGTTATTGAGAATTTGAGAAACATTCGGAATCGCATGATTCGTATGCTTGTGTTTGTGTTGTTTGGTGATCTTTCTATAGAGTTCCATTAGTTTAAAGATTTTTGGACTAGAAAAAGAATGGAAACCAACGGTTTCCAAACAATAGCCTAGGCAAATCAAACGAATCAAAAAGAAAGGATGTGTTATTGAGAATTTGAGAAACATTCGGAATCGCATGATTCGTATGCTTGTGTTTGTGTTATTTGGTGATCTTTCTACCAAGTTTCATTAGTTCAAACATTTATGGACTAGAAAAAGAATGGAAACCAACGGTTGCCAAACCATAGCCTAGGTAAATCAAACCAATCTATAAGAAAGGTTGTGCTATTGAGAATTTGAGAAACATTCGGAATCGCGTGATTTGTATGCTTGTGTTTGTGTTGTTTGGTGATCTTTCTACCAAGTTTCATTAGTTCCAACATTTATGGACTAGAAAAAGAATGGAAACCAACGGTTCCCAAACCATAGCCTAGGTAAATCAAACCAATCAATAAGAAAGGTTGTGTTACTGAGAATTTGAGAAACATGCGGAATCGCATGTTTCGTATGCTTGTGTTTGTGATGTTTGGTGAACTTTCTACCAAGTTCTATTAGTTCAAACATTTATGGACTAGAAAAATAATGGAAACCAACGGTTCCCAAACCATAGCCTAGGCAAATCAAACGAATCAAAAAGAAAGGATGTATTATTGAGAATTTGAGAAACATTTGGAATCTTATGATTCGTATGCTTGTGTTTGTGTTGTTTGGTGATCTTTATACCAAGTTGCATTAGTTCAAAAATTTATGGACTAGAAAAAGAATGGAAACAACGGTTCCCAAACCATAGCCTAGGCAAATCAAACCAATCAATAAGAAAGGTTGTGTTATTGAGAGTTTGAGAAACATTCGGAATCGCATGATTCGTATGCTTGTGTTTGTGTTGTTTGGTGATCTTTCTACCAAGTTTCATTAGTTCAACATTTATGGACTAGAAAAAGAATTTAAACCGACGGTTCCCAAACCATAGCCTAGGTAAATCAAACCAATCAATAAGAAAGGTTGTGTTATTGAGAATTTGAGAAACATTCGGAATCGCATGATTCGTATGCTTGTGTTTGTGTTGTTTGGTGATCTTTCTATAGAGTTCCATTAGTTTAAAGATTTTTGGACTAGAAAAAGAATGGAAACCAACGGTTTCCAAACAATAGCCTAGGCAAATCAAACGAATCAAAAAGAAAGGATGTGTTATTGAGAATTTGAGAAACATTCGGAATCGCATGATTCGTATGCTTGTGTTTGTGTTATTTGGTGATCTTTCTACCAAGTTTCATTAGTTCAAACATTTATGGACTAGAAAAAGAATGGAAACCAACGGTTGCCAAACCATAGCCTAGGTAAATCAAACCAATCTATAAGAAAGGTTGTGCTATTGAGAATTTGAGAAACATTCGGAATCGCATGATTCGTATGCTTGTGTTTGTGTTGTTTGGTGATCTTTCTACCCAGTTTCATTAGTTCAAACATTTATGGACTAGAAAAAGAATCGAAACCAACGGTTCCCAAACTATAGCCTAGGCAAATAAAACGAATCAAAAAGAAAGGTTGTGTTATTGAGAATTTGAGAAACATTCGGAATTTCATGATTCGTATGCTTGTGTTTGTGTTGTTTGTTGATATTTCTATCAAGTTCTATTAGTTCAAAGATTTTTGTACTAGAAAAAGAATGGAAACCAACGGTTCCCAAACCATAGCCTAGGCAAATCAAACGAATCAAAAAGAAAGGTTGTGTTATTGAGAATTTGAGAAACATTCGGTATCGCATGATTCGTATGCTTGTGTTTGTGTTGTTTGGTGATCTTTCTACCAAGTTTCATCAGTTCAAACATTTATGGACTAGAAATAGAATAGAAACTAACGGTTCCAAAACCATAGCCTAGGCAAATCAAACGAATCAAAAAGAAAGGTTGTGTTATTGAGAATTTGAGAAACATGCGGAATCGCATGATTCGTATACTTGTGTTTGTGTTGTTTGGTGATCTTTCTACCAATTTCGATTAGTTCAAACATTTATGGACTGGAAAAAGAATAGAAATCAACGGTTCCCAAACCATAGCCTACGCAAATCAAACCAATCAATAAGAAAGGTTGTGTTATTGAGAATTTGAGAAACATTCGGAATTTCATGATTCGTATGTTTGTGTTTATGTTGTTTGGTGATATTTCTATCAAGTTCTATTAGTTAAAAGATTTTTGGACTACAAAAAGAATGGAAACCAACGGTTCCCAAACCATAGCCTAGGAAAATCAAACGACAAGAAAGGTTGTGTTATTGAGAATTTGAGAAACATGCGGAATCGCATGATTCGTATGCTTGTGTTTGTGTTGTTTGGTGATCTTTCTACCAAGTTCTATTAGTTCAAACATTTATGGACTAGAAAAAGAATGGAAATAAATGGTTTCCAAACCATAGCCTAGGCAAATCAAACCAATCAATAAGAAAGGTTGTGTTATTGAGAATTTGAGAAACATTCCGAATCGCATGATTCGTATGCTTGTTTTTATGTTGTTTGGTGATCTTTCTATCAAGTTCTATTAGTTCCAAAATTTTTGGACTAGAAAAAGAATGGAAGCCAACGGCTCCCAAACCATAGCCTAGGCAAATCAAACAAATCAAAAAGAAAGGTTGTGTTATTGAGAATTTGAGAAACATTCGGAATTGCATGATTCGTATGCTTGTGTTTGTGTTGTTTGGTGAACTTTCTACCAAGTTCTATTAGTTTAAACATTTATGGACTAGAAAAAAATGGAAATCAACGGTTCCCAAGCCATAGCCTAGGCAAATCAAACGAATCAAAAAGAAAGGATGTGTTATTGAGAATTTGAGAAACATTCGGAATCGCATGATTCGTATGCTTGTGTTTGTGTTGTTTGGTGATCTTTCTACCAAGTTTCATTAGTTCAAACATTTATGGACTAGAAAAAGAATGGAAACCAACGGTTCCCAAACCATAGCCTAGGCAAATCAAACCAATCAATAAGAAAGCTTGTGTTATTGAGAATTTGAAAAACATTCGGAATAGCATGATTCGTATGCTTGTGTTGGTGTTGTTTGGTGATCTTTCTATCAAGTTTTATTAGTTCAAATATATTTGGACTATAAAAGGAATGGAAACCAACGGTTCCCAAACCATAGCATAGGCAAATCAAACGAATCAAAAAGAAAGGTTGTGTTATTGAGAATTTGAGAAACATGCGGAATCGCATGCTTCGTATGCTTGTGTTTGTGATGTTTGGTGAACTTTCTACCAAGTTCTATTAGTTCAAACATTTATGGACTAGAAAAAGAATGGAAACCAACGGTTCCCAAACTATAGCCTAGGCAAATCAAACCAATCAATAAGAAAGGTTGTGTTATTGAGAATTTGAGAAACATTCGGAAACGCATGATTCGTATGCTTGTGTTGGTGTTGTTTGGTGATCTTTGTATCAAGTTCTATTAGTTCAAAGATTTTTTTACGAGAAAAAGAATGGAAACTAACGGTTCCCAAACCATAGCCTAGGCAAATCAAACCAATCAATAAGAAAGGTTGTGTTATTGAGAATTTGAGAAACATTCGGAATCGCGTGATTTGTATGCTTGTGTTTGTGTTGTTTGGTGATCTTTCTACCAAGTTTCATTAGTTCCAACATTTATGGACTAGAAAAAGAATGGAAACCAACGGTTCCCAAACCATAGCCTAGGTAAATCAAACCAATCAATAAGAAAGGTTGTGTTACTGAGAATTTGAGAAACATGCGGAATCGCATGTTTCGTATGCTTGTGTTTGTGATGTTTGGTGAACTTTCTACCAAGTTCTATTAGTTCAAACATTTATGGACTAGAAAAATAATGGAAACCAACGGTTCCCAAACCATAGCCTAGGCAAATCAAACGAATCAAAAAGAAAGGATGTGTTATTGAGAATTTGAGAAACATTCGGAATCGCATGATTCGTATGCTTGTGTTTGTGTTGTTTGGTGATCTTTATACCAAGTTTCATTAGTTCAAAAATTTATGGACTAGAAAAAGAATGGAAACCAACGGTTCCCTAACCATAGCCTAGGCAAATCAAACCAATCACTAAGAAAGGTTGTGTTATTGAGAGTTTGAGAAACATTCGGAATCGCATGATTCGTATGCTTCTGTTTGTGTTGTTTGGTGATCTTTCTACCAAGTTTCATTAGTTCAAACATTTATGGACTAGAAAAAGAATTTAAACCGACGGTTCCCAAACCATAGCCTAGGTAAATCAAACCAATCAATAAGAAAGGTTGTGTTATTGAGAATTTGAGAAACATTCGGAATCGCATGATTCGTATGCTTGTGTTTGTGTTGTTTGGTGATCTTTCTATAGAGTTCCATTAGTTTAAAGATTTTTGGACTAGAAAAAGAATGGAAACCAACGGTTTCCAAACCATAGCCTAGGCAAATCAAACGAATCAAAAAGAAAGAATGTGTTATTGAGAATTTGAGAAACATTCGGTATCGCATGATTCGTATGCTTGTGTTTGTATTGTTTGGTGATCTTTCTACCAAGTTTCATTAGTTCAAACATTTATGGACTAGAAATAGAATAGAAACTAACGGTTCCAAAACCATAGCCTAGGCAAATCAAACGAATCAAAAAGAAAGGTTGTGTTATTGAGAATTTGAGAAACATGCGGAATCGCATGATTCGTATGCTTGTGTTTGTGTTGTTTGGTGATCTTTCTACAAAGTTCTATTAGTTCAAACATTTATGGACTAGAAATAGAATAGAAACTAACGGTTCCAAAACCATAGCCTAGGCAAATCAAACGAATCAAAAAGAAAGGTTGTGTTATTGAGAATTTGAGAAACATGCGGAATCGCATGATTCGTATACTTGTGTTTGTGTTGTTTGGTGATCTTTCTACCAATTTCGATTAGTTCAAACATTTATGGACTGGAAAAAGAATGGAAATCAACGGTTCCCAAACCATAGCCTACGCAAATCAAACCAATCAATAAGAAAGGTTGTGTTATTGAGAATTTGAGAAACATTCGGAATTTCATGATTCGTATGTTTGTGTTTATGTTGTTTGGTGATATTTCTATCAAGTTCTATTAGTTAAAAGATTTTTGGACTACAAAAAGAATGGAAACCAACGGTTCCCAAACCATAGCCTAGGAAAATCAAACGACAAGAAAGGTTGTGTTATTGAGAATTTGAGAAACATGCGGAATCGCATGATTCGTATGCTTGTGTTTGTGTTGTTTGGTGATCTTTCTACCAAGTTCTATTAGTTCAAACATTTATGGACTAGAAAAAGAATGGAAATAAATGGTTTCCAAACCATAGCCTAGGCAAATCAAACCAATCAATAAGAAAGGTTGTGTTATTGAGAATTTGAGAAACATTCCGAATCGCATGATTCGTATGCTTGTTTTTATGTTGTTTGGTGATCTTTCTATCAAGTTCTATTAGTTCCAAAATTTTTGGACTAGAAAAAGAATGGAAGCCAACGGCTCCCAAACCATAGCCTAGGCAAATCAAACAAATCAAAAAGAAAGGTTGTGTTATTGAGAATTTGAGAAACATTCGGAATTGCATGATTCGTATGCTTGTGTTTGTGTTGTTTGGTGAACTTTCTACCAAGTTCTATTAGTTTAAACATTTATGGACTAGAAAAAAATGGAAATCAACGGTTCCCAAGCCATAGCCTAGGCAAATCAAACGAATCAAAAAGAAAGGATGTGTTATTGAGAATTTGAGAAACATTCGGAATCGCATGATTCGTATGCTTGTGTTTGTGTTGTTTGGTGATCTTTCTACCAAGTTTCATTAGTTCAAACATTTATGGACTAGAAAAAGAATGGAAACCAACGGTTCCCAAACCATAGCCTAGGCAAATCAAACCAATCAATAAGAAAGCTTGTGTTATTGAGAATTTGAAAAACATTCGGAATAGCATGATTCGTATGCTTGTGTTGGTGTTGTTTGGTGATCTTTCTATCAAGTTTTATTAGTTCAAATATATTTGGACTATAAAAGGAATGGAAACCAACGGTTCCCAAACCATAGCATAGGCAAATCAAACGAATCAAAAAGAAAGGTTGTGTTATTGAGAATTTGAGAAACATGCGGAATCGCATGCTTCGTATGCTTGTGTTTGTGATGTTTGGTGAACTTTCTACCAAGTTCTATTAGTTCAAACATTTATGGACTAGAAAAAGAATGGAAACCAACGGTTCCCAAACTATAGCCTAGGCAAATCAAACCAATCAATAAGAAAGGTTGTGTTATTGAGAATTTGAGAAACATTCGGAATCGCATGATTCGTATGCTTGTGTTGGTGTTGTTTGGTGATCTTTGTATCAAGTTCTATTAGTTCAAAGATTTTTTTACGAGAAAAAGAATGGAAACTAACGGTTCCCAAACCATAGCCTAGGCAAATCAAACCAATCAATAAGAAAGGTTGTGTTATTGAGAATTTGAGAAACATTCGGAATCGCGTGATTTGTATGCTTGTGTTTGTGTTGTTTGGTGATCTTTCTACCAAGTTTCATTAGTTCCAACATTTATGGACTAGAAAAAGAATGGAAACCAACGGTTCCCAAACCATAGCCTAGGTAAATCAAACCAATCAATAAGAAAGGTTGTGTTACTGAGAATTTGAGAAACATGCGGAATCGCATGTTTCGTATGCTTGTGTTTGTGATGTTTGGTGAACTTTCTACCAAGTTCTATTAGTTCAAACATTTATGGACTAGAAAAATAATGGAAACCAACGGTTCCCAAACCATAGCCTAGGCAAATCAAACGAATCAAAAAGAAAGGATGTGTTATTGAGAATTTGAGAAACATTCGGAATCGCATGATTCGTATGCTTGTGTTTGTGTTGTTTGGTGATCTTTATACCAAGTTTCATTAGTTCAAAAATTTATGGACTAGAAAAAGAATGGAAACCAACGGTTCCCTAACCATAGCCTAGGCAAATCAAACCAATCACTAAGAAAGGTTGTGTTATTGAGAGTTTGAGAAACATTCGGAATCGCATGATTCGTATGCTTCTGTTTGTGTTGTTTGGTGATCTTTCTACCAAGTTTCATTAGTTCAAACATTTATGGACTAGAAAAAGAATTTAAACCGACGGTTCCCAAACCATAGCCTAGGTAAATCAAACCAATCAATAAGAAAGGTTGTGTTATTGAGAATTTGAGAAACATTCGGAATCGCATGATTCGTATGCTTGTGTTTGTGTTGTTTGGTGATCATTCTATAGAGTTCCATTAGTTTAAAGATTTTTGGACTAGAAAAAGAATGGAAACCAACGGTTTCCAAACCATAGCCTAGGCAAATCAAACGAATCAAAAAGAAAGGATGTGTTATTGAGAATTTGAGAAACATTCGGTATCGCATGATTCGTATGCTTGTGTTTGTATTGTTTGGTGATCTTTCTACCAAGTTTCATTAGTTCAAACATTTATGGACTAGAAATAGAATAGAAACTAACGGTTCCAAAACCATAGCCTAGGCAAATCAAACGAATCAAAAAGAAAGGTTGTGTTATTGAGAATTTGAGAAACATGCGGAATCGCATGATTCGTATGCTTGTGTTTGTGTTGTTTGGTGATCTTTCTACCAAGTTCTATTAGTTCAAACATTTATGGACTAGAAATAGAATAGAAACTAACGGTTCCAAAACCATAGCCTAGGCAAATCAAACGAATCAAAAAGAAAGGTTGTGTTATTGAGAATTTGAGAAACATGCGGAATCGCATGATTCGTATACTTGTGTTTGTGTTGTTTGGTGATCTTTCTACCAATTTCGATTAGTTCAAACATTTATGGACTGGAAAAAGAATGGAAATCAACGGTTCCCAAACCATAGCCTACGCAAATCAAACCAATCAATAAGAAAGGTTGTGTTATTGAGAATTTGAGAAACATTCGGAATTTCATGATTCGTATGTTTGTGTTTATGTTGTTTGGTGATATTTCTATCAAGTTCTATTAGTTAAAAGATTTTTGGACTACAAAAAGAATGGAAACCAACGGTTCCCAAACCATAGCCTAGGAAAATCAAACGACAAGAAAGGTTGTGTTATTGAGAATTTGAGAAACATGCGGAATCGCATGATTCGTATGCTTGTGTTTGTGTTGTTTGGTGATCTTTCTACCAAGTTCTATTAGTTCAAACATTTATGGACTAGAAAAAGAATGGAAATAAATGGTTTCCAAACCATAGCCTAGGCAAATCAAACCAATCAATAAGAAAGGTTGTGTTATTGAGAATTTGAGAAACATTCCGAATCGCATGATTCGTATGCTTGTTTTAATGTTGTTTGGTGATCTTTCTATCAAGTTCTATTAGTTCCAAAATTTTTGGACTAGAAAAAGAATGGAAGCCAACGGCTCCCAAACCATAGCCTAGGCAAATCAAACAAATCAAAAAGAAAGGTTGTGTTATTGAGAATTTGAGAAACATTCGGAATTGCATGATTCGTATGCTTGTGTTTGTGTTGTTTGGTGAACTTTCTACCAAGTTCTATTAGTTTAAACATTTATGGACTAGAAAAAGAATGGAAATCAACGGTTCCCAAGCCATAGCCTAGGCAAATCAAACGAATCAAAAAGAAAGGATGTGTTATTGAGAATTTGAGAAACATTCGGAATCGCATGATTCGTATGCTTGTGTTTGTGTTGTTTGGTGATCTTTCTACCAAGTTTCATTAGTTCAAACATTTATGGACTAGAAAAAGAATGGAAACCAACGGTTCCCAAACCATAGCCTAGGCAAATCAAACCAATCAATAAGAAAGCTTGTGTTATTGAGAATTTGAAAAACATTCGGAATAGCATGATTCGTATGCTTGTGTTGGTGTTGTTTGGTGATCTTTCTATCAAGTTTTATTAGTTCAAATATATTTGGACTATAAAAGGAATGGAAACCAACGGTTCCCAAACCATAGCATAGGCAAATCAAACGAATCAAAAAGAAAGGTTGTGTTATTGAGAATTTGAGAAACATGCGGAATCGCATGCTTCGTATGCTTGTGTTTGTGATGTTTGGTGAACTTTCTACCAAGTTCTATTAGTTCAAACATTTATGGACTAGAAAAAGAATGGAAATCAACGGTTCCCAAGCCATAGCCTAGGCAAATCAAACGAATCAGAAAGAAAGGATGTGTTATTGAGAATTTGAGAAACATTCGGAATCGCATGATTCGTATGCTTGTGTTTGTGTTGTTTGGTGATCTTTCTACCAAGTTCTATTAGTTCAAACATTTATGGACTAGAAAAAGAATGGAAATAAACGGTTCCCAAACCATAGCCTAGGCAAATAAAACCAATCAATAAGAAAGGTTGTGTTATTGAGAATTTGAGAAACATTCCGAATCGCATGATTCGTATGCTTGTGTTTATGTTGTTTGGTGATCTTTCTATCAAGTTCTATTAGTTCCAAAATTTTTGGACTAGAAAAAGAATGGAAGCCAACGGCTCCCAAACCATAGCCTAGGCAAATCAAACAAATCAAAAAGAAAGGTTGTGTTATTGAGAATTTGAGAAACATTCGGAATTGCATGATTCGTATGCTTGTGTTTGTGTTGTTTGGTGAACTTTCTACCAAGTTCTATTAGTTCAAACATTTATGGACTAGAAAAAGAATGGAAATCGACGGTTCCCAAGCCATAGCCTAGGCAAATCAAACGAATCAAAAAGAAAGGATGTGTTATTGAGAATTTGAGAAACATTCGGAATCGCATGATTCGTATGCTTGTGTTTGTGTTGTTTGGTGATCTTTCTACCAAGTTTCATTAGTTCAAACATTTATGGACTAGAAAAAGAATGGAAACCAACGGTTCCCAAACCATAGCCTAGGCAAATCAAACCAATCAATCAGAAAGGTTGTGTTATTGAGAATTTGATAAACATTCGGAATCGCATGATTCGTATGCTTGTGTTGGTGTTGTTTGGTGATCTTTCTATCAAGTTTTATTAGTTCAATTATATTTGGACTATAAAAGGAATGGAAACCAACGGTTCCCAAACCATAGCATAGGCAAATCAAACGAATCAAAAAGAAAGGTTGTGTTATTGAGAATTTGAGAAACATGCGGAATCGCGTGCTTCGTATGCTTGTGTTTGTGATGTTTGGTGAACTTTTTACCAAGTTCTATTAGTTCAAACATTTATGGACTAGAAAAAGAATGGAAACCAACGGTTCCCAAACCATAGCCTAGGCAAATCAAACCAATCAATAAGAAAGCTTGTGTTATTGAGAATTTGAAAAACATTCGGAATAGCATGATTCGTATGCTTGTGTTGGTGTTGTTTGGTGATCTTTCTATCAAGTTTTATTAGTTCAAATATATTTGGACTATAAAAGGAATGGAAACCAACGGTTCCCAAACCATAGCATAGGCAAATCAAACGAATCAAAAAGAAAGGTTGTGTTATTGAGAATTTGAGAAACATGCGGAATCGCATGCTTCGTATGCTTGTGTTTGTGATGTTTGGTGAACTTTCTACCAAGTTCTATTAGTTCAAACATTTATGGACTAGAAAAAGAATGGAAACCAACGGTTCCCAAACTATAGCCTAGGCAAATCAAACCAATCAATAAGAAAGGTTGTGTTATTGAGAATTTGAGAAACATTCGGAATCGCATGATTCGTATGCTTGTGTTGGTGTTGTTTGGTGATCTTTGTATCAAGTTCTATTAGTTCAAAGATTTTTTTACGAGAAAAAGAATGGAAACTAACGGTTCCCAAACCATAGCCTAGGCAAATCAAACCAATCAATAAGAAAGGTTGTGTTATTGAGAATTTGAGAAACATTCGGAATCGCGTGATTTGTATGCTTGTGTTTGTGTTGTTTGGTGATCTTTCTACCAAGTTTCATTAGTTCCAACATTTATGGACTAGAAAAAGAATGGAAACCAACGGTTCCCAAACCATAGCCTAGGTAAATCAAACCAATCAATAAGAAAGGTTGTGTTACTGAGAATTTGAGAAACATGCGGAATCGCATGTTTCGTATGCTTGTGTTTGTGATGTTTGGTGAACTTTCTACCAAGTTCTATTAGTTCAAACATTTATGGACTAGAAAAATAATGGAAACCAACGGTTCCCAAACCATAGCCTAGGCAAATCAAACGAATCAAAAAGAAAGGATGTGTTATTGAGAATTTGAGAAACATTCGGAATCGCATGATTCGTATGCTTGTGTTTGTGTTGTTTGGTGATCTTTATACCAAGTTTCATTAGTTCAAAAATTTATGGACTAGAAAAAGAATGGAAACCAACGGTTCCCTAACCATAGCCTAGGCAAATCAAACCAATCACTAAGAAAGGTTGTGTTATTGAGAGTTTGAGAAACATTCGGAATCGCATGATTCGTATGCTTCTGTTTGTGTTGTTTGGTGATCTTTCTACCAAGTTTCATTAGTTCAAACATTTATGGACTAGAAAAAGAATTTAAACCGACGGTTCCCAAACCATAGCCTAGGTAAATCAAACCAATCAATAAGAAAGGTTGTGTTATTGAGAATTTGAGAAACATTCGGAATCGCATGATTCGTATGCTTGTGTTTGTGTTGTTTGGTGATCATTCTATAGAGTTCCATTAGTTTAAAGATTTTTGGACTAGAAAAAGAATGGAAACCAACGGTTTCCAAACCATAGCCTAGGCAAATCAAACGAATCAAAAAGAAAGGATGTGTTATTGAGAATTTGAGAAACATTCGGTATCGCATGATTCGTATGCTTGTGTTTGTATTGTTTGGTGATCTTTCTACCAAGTTTCATTAGTTCAAACATTTATGGACTAGAAATAGAATAGAAACTAACGGTTCCAAAACCATAGCCTAGGCAAATCAAACGAATCAAAAAGAAAGGTTGTGTTATTGAGAATTTGAGAAACATGCGGAATCGCATGATTCGTATGCTTGTGTTTGTGTTGTTTGGTGATCTTTCTACCAAGTTCTATTAGTTCAAACATTTATGGACTAGAAATAGAATAGAAACTAACGGTTCCAAAACCATAGCCTAGGCAAATCAAACGAATCAAAAAGAAAGGTTGTGTTATTGAGAATTTGAGAAACATGCGGAATCGCATGATTCGTATACTTGTGTTTGTGTTGTTTGGTGATCTTTCTACCAATTTCGATTAGTTCAAACATTTATGGACTGGAAAAAGAATGGAAATCAACGGTTCCCAAACCATAGCCTACGCAAATCAAACCAATCAATAAGAAAGGTTGTGTTATTGAGAATTTGAGAAACATTCGGAATTTCATGATTCGTATGTTTGTGTTTATGTTGTTTGGTGATATTTCTATCAAGTTCTATTAGTTAAAAGATTTTTGGACTACAAAAAGAATGGAAACCAACGGTTCCCAAACCATAGCCTAGGAAAATCAAACGACAAGAAAGGTTGTGTTATTGAGAATTTGAGAAACATGCGGAATCGCATGATTCGTATGCTTGTGTTTGTGTTGTTTGGTGATCTTTCTACCAAGTTCTATTAGTTCAAACATTTATGGACTAGAAAAAGAATGGAAATAAATGGTTTCCAAACCATAGCCTAGGCAAATCAAACCAATCAATAAGAAAGGTTGTGTTATTGAGAATTTGAGAAACATTCCGAATCGCATGATTCGTATGCTTGTTTTAATGTTGTTTGGTGATCTTTCTATCAAGTTCTATTAGTTCCAAAATTTTTGGACTAGAAAAAGAATGGAAGCCAACGGCTCCCAAACCATAGCCTAGGCAAATCAAACAAATCAAAAAGAAAGGTTGTGTTATTGAGAATTTGAGAAACATTCGGAATTGCATGATTCGTATGCTTGTGTTTGTGTTGTTTGGTGAACTTTCTACCAAGTTCTATTAGTTTAAACATTTATGGACTAGAAAAAGAATGGAAATCAACGGTTCCCAAGCCATAGCCTAGGCAAATCAAACGAATCAAAAAGAAAGGATGTGTTATTGAGAATTTGAGAAACATTCGGAATCGCATGATTCGTATGCTTGTGTTTGTGTTGTTTGGTGATCTTTCTACCAAGTTTCATTAGTTCAAACATTTATGGACTAGAAAAAGAATGGAAACCAACGGTTCCCAAACCATAGCCTAGGCAAATCAAACCAATCAATAAGAAAGCTTGTGTTATTGAGAATTTGAAAAACATTCGGAATAGCATGATTCGTATGCTTGTGTTGGTGTTGTTTGGTGATCTTTCTATCAAGTTTTATTAGTTCAAATATATTTGGACTATAAAAGGAATGGAAACCAACGGTTCCCAAACCATAGCATAGGCAAATCAAACGAATCAAAAAGAAAGGTTGTGTTATTGAGAATTTGAGAAACATGCGGAATCGCATGCTTCGTATGCTTGTGTTTGTGATGTTTGGTGAACTTTCTACCAAGTTCTATTAGTTCAAACATTTATGGACTAGAAAAAGAATGGAAATCAACGGTTCCCAAGCCATAGCCTAGGCAAATCAAACGAATCAGAAAGAAAGGATGTGTTATTGAGAATTTGAGAAACATTCGGAATCGCATGATTCGTATGCTTGTGTTTGTGTTGTTTGGTGATCTTTCTACCAAGTTCTATTAGTTCAAACATTTATGGACTAGAAAAAGAATGGAAATAAACGGTTCCCAAACCATAGCCTAGGCAAATCAAACCAATCAATAAGAAAGGTTGTGTTATTGAGAATTTGAGAAACATTCCGAATCGCATGATTCGTATGCTTGTGTTTATGTTGTTTGGTGATCTTTCTATCAAGTTCTATTAGTTCCAAAATTTTTGGACTAGAAAAAGAATGGAAGCCAACGGCTCCCAAACCATAGCCTAGGCAAATCAAACAAATCAAAAAGAAAGGTTGTGTTATTGAGAATTTGAGAAACATTCGGAATTGCATGATTCGTATGCTTGTGTTTGTGTTGTTTGGTGAACTTTCTACCAAGTTCTATTAGTTCAAACATTTATGGACTAGAAAAAGAATGGAAATCGACGGTTCCCAAGCCATAGCCTAGGCAAATCAAACGAATCAAAAAGAAAGGATGTGTTATTGAGAATTTGAGAAACATTCGGAATCGCATGATTCGTATGCTTGTGTTTGTGTTGTTTGGTGATCTTTCTACCAAGTTTCATTAGTTCAAACATTTATGGACTAGAAAAAGAATGGAAACCAACGGTTCCCAAACCATAGCCTAGGCAAATCAAACCAATCAATCAGAAAGGTTGTGTTATTGAGAATTTGATAAACATTCGGAATCGCATGATTCGTATGCTTGTGTTGGTGTTGTTTGGTGATCTTTCTATCAAGTTTTATTAGTTCAATTATATTTGGACTATAAAAGGAATGGAAACCAACGGTTCCCAAACCATAGCATAGGCAAATCAAACGAATCAAAAAGAAAGGTTGTGTTATTGAGAATTTGAGAAACATGCGGAATCGCGTGCTTCGTATGCTTGTGTTTGTGATGTTTGGTGAACTTTTTACCAAGTTCTATTAGTTCAAACATTTATGGACTAGAAAAAGAATGGAAACCAACGGTTTCCAAACCATAGCCTAGGCAAATCAAACGAATCAAAAAGAAAGGATGTGTTATTGAGAATTTGAGAAACATTCGGAATCGCATGATTCGTATGCTTGTGTTTGTGTTGTTTGGTGATCTTTCTACCAAGTTTCATTAGTTCAAACATTTATGGACTAGAAAAAGAATGGAAACAAACGGTTGCCAAACCATAGCCTAGGTAAATCAAACGAATCAAAAAGAAAGGTTGTGTTATTGAGAATTTGAGAAACATTCGGAATTTCATGATTCGTATGCTTGTGTTTGTGTTGTTTCTTGATATTTCTGTCAAGTTCTATTAGTTCAAACATTTTTGTACTAGAAAAAGAATGGAAACCAACGGTTTCCAAACCATAGCCTAGGCAAATCAAACGAATCAAAAAGAAAGGATGTGTTATTGAGAATTTGAGAAACATTCGGAATCGCATGATTCGTATGCTTGTGTTTGTGTTGTTTGGTGATCTTTCTACCAAGTTTCATTAGTTCAAACATTTATGGACTAGAAAAAGAATGGAAACAAACGGTTGCCAAACCATAGCCTAGGTAAATCAAACCAATCTATAAGAAAGGTTGTGCTATTGAGAATTTGAGAAACATTCGGAATCGCATGATTCGTATGCTTGTGTTTGTGTTGTTTGGTGATCTTTCTACCAAGTTTCGTTAGTTCAAACATTTATGGACTAGAAAAAGAATGGAAACAAACGGTTGCCAAACCATAGCCTAGGTAAATCAAACCAATCTATAAGAAAGGTTGTGCTATTGAGAATTTGAGAAACATTCGGAATCGCATGATTCGTATGCTTGTGTTTGTGTTGTTTGGTGATCTTTCTACCAAGTTTCATTAGTTCAAAAATTTATGGACTAGAAAAAGAATGGAAACCAACGGTTCCCAAACTATAGCCTAGGCAAATCAAACGAATCAAAAAGAAAGGTTGTGTTATTGAGAATTTGAGAAACATTCGGAATTTCATGATTCGTATGCTTGTGTTTGTGTTGTTTCTTGATATTTCTGTCAAGTTCTATTAGTTCAAAGATTTTTGTACTAGAAAAAGAATGGAAACCAACGGTTCCCAAACCATAGCCTAGGCAAATCAAACGAATCAAAAAGAAAGGTTGTGTTATTGAGAATTTGAGAAACATTCGGTATCGCATGATTCGTATGCTTGTGTTTGTGTTGTTTGGTGATCTTTCTACCAAGTTTCATTAGTTCAAACATTTATGGACTAGAAAAAGAATGGAAACCAACGGTTCCCAAACCATAGCCTACGCAAATCAAACCAATCAATAAGAAAGGTTGTGTTATTGAGAATTTGAGAAACATTCGGAATTTCATGATTCGTATGTTTGTGTTTATGTTGTTTGGTGATATTTCTATCAAGTTCTATTAGTTCAAAGATTTTTGGGCTATAAAAAGAATGGAAACCAACGGTTCCCAAACCATAGCCTAGGAAAATCAAACGACAAGAAAGGTTGTGTTATTGAGAATTTGAGAAACATGCGGAATCGCATGATTCGTATGCTTGTGTTTGTGTTGTTTGGTGATCTTTCTACCAAGTTCTATTAGTTCAAACATTTATGGACTAGAAAAAGAATGGAAATAAACGGTTCCCAAACCATAGCCTAGGCAAATCAAACCAATCAATAAGAAAGGTTGTGTTATTGAGAATTTGAGAAACATTCCGAATCGCATGATTCGTATGCTTGTGTTTATGTTGTTTGGTGATCTTTCTATCAAGTTCTATTAGTTCCAAAATTTTTGGACTAGAAAAAGAATGGAAGCCAACGGCTCCCAAACCATAGCCTAGGCAAATCAAACAAATCAAAAAGAAAGGTTGTGTTATTGAGAATTTGGGAAACATTCGGAATTGCATGATTCGTATGCTTGTGTTTGTGTTGTTTGGTGAACTTTCTACCACGTTCTATTAGTTCAAACATTTATGGACTAGAAAAAGAATGGAAATCAACGGTTCCCAAGCCATAGCCTAGGCAAATCAAACGAATCAGAAAGAAAGGATGTGTTATTGAGAATTTGAGAAACATTCGGAATCGCATGATTCGTATGCTTGTGTTTGTGTTGTTTGGTGATCTTTCTACCAAGTTTCATTAGTTCAAACATTTATGGACTAGAAAAAGAATGGAAACCAACGGTTCCCAAACCATAGCCTAGGCAAATCAAACCAATCAATAAGAAAGGTTGTGTTATTGAGAATTTGATAAACATTCGGAATCGCATGATTCGTATGCTTGTGTTGGTGTTGTTTGGTGATCTTTCTATCAAGTTTTATTAGTTCAAATATATTTGGACTATAAAAGGAATGGAAACCAACGGTTCCCAAACCATAGCATAGGCAAATCAAACGAATCAAAAAGAAAGGTTGTGTTATTGAGAATTTGAGAAACATGCGGAATCGCATGCTTCGTATGCTTGTGTTTGTGATGTTTGGTGAACTTTCTACCAAGTTCTATTAGTTCAAACATTTATGGACTAGAAAAAGAATGGAAACCAACGGTTTCCAAACCATAGCCTAGGCAAATCAAACGAATCAAAAAGAAAGGATGTGTTATTGAGAATTTGAGAAACATTCGGAATCGCATGATTCGTATGCTTGTGTTTGTGTTGTTTGGTGATCTTTCTACCAAGTTTCATTAGTTCAAACATTTATGGACTAGAAAAAGAATGGAAACAAACGGTTGCCAAACCATAGCCTAGGTAAATCAAACCAATCTATAAGAAAGGTTGTGCTATTGAGAATTTGAGAAACATTCGGAATCGCATGATTCGCATGCTTGTGTTTGTGTTGTTTGGTGATCTTTCTACCAAGTTTCATTAGTTCAAACATTTATGGACTAGAAAAAGAATGGAAACAAACGGTTGCCAAACCATAGCCTAGGTAAATCAAACCAATCTATAAGAAAGGTTGTGCTATTGAGAATTTGAGAAACATTCGGAATCGCATGATTCGTATGCTTGTGTTTGTGTTGTTTGGTGATCTTTCTACCAAGTTTCATTAGTTCAAACATTTATGGACTAGAAAAAGAATGGAAACCAACGGTTCCCAAACTATAGCCTAGGCAAATCAAACGAATCAAAAAGAAAGGTTGTGTTATTGAGAATTTGAGAAACATTCGGAATTTCATGATTCGTATGCTTGTGTTTGTGTTGTTTGTTGATATTTCTATCAAGTTCTATTAGTTCAAAGATTTTTGTACTAGAAAAAGAATGGAAACCAACGGTTCCCAAACCATAGCCTAGGCAAATCAAACGAATCAAAAAGAAAGGTTGTGTTATTGAGAATTTGAGAAACATTCGGTATCGCATGATTCGTATGCTTGTGTTTGTGTTGTTTGGTGATCTTTCTACCAAGTTTCATTAGTTCAAACATGTATGGATTAGAAAAAGAATGGAAACCAACGGTTCCCAAACCATAGCCTAGGCAAATCAAACGAATCAAAAAGAAAGGTTGTGTTATTGAGAATTTGAGAAACATGCGGAATCTCATGATTCGTATGCTTGTGTTTGTGTTGTTTGGTGATCTTTCTACCAATTTCGATTAGTTCAAACATTTATGGACTAGAAAAAGAATGGAAATCAACGGTTCCCAAACCATAGCCTACGCAAATCAAACCAATCAATCAGAAAGGTTGTGTTATTGAGAATTTGAGAAACATTCGGAATTTCATGATTCGTATGTTTGTGTTTATGTTGTTTGGTGATATTTCTATCAAGTTCTATTAGTTCAAAGATTTTTGGACTATAAAAAGAATGGAAACCAACGGTTCCCAAACCATAGCCTAGGAAAATCAAACGAATCAAAAAGAAAGGTTGTGTTATTGAGAATTTGAGAAACATGCGGAATCGCATGATTCGTATGCTTGTGTTTGTGTTGTTTGGTGATCTTTCTACCAAGTTCTATTAGTTCAAACATTTATGGACTAGAAAAAGAATGGAAATAAACGGTTCCCAAACAATAGCCTAGGCAAATCAAACCAATCAATAAGAAAGGTTGTGTTATTGAGAATTTGAGAAACATTCCGAATCGCATGATTCGTATGCATGTGTTTATGTTGTTTGGTGATCTTTCTATCAAGTTCTATTAGCTCCAATATTTTTGGACTAGAAAAAGAATGGAAGCCAACGGCTCCCAAAACATAGCCTAGGCAAATCAAACAAATCAAAAAGAAAGGTTGTGTTATTGAGAATTTGATAAACATTCGGAATCGCATGATTCGTATGCTTGTGTTGGTGTTGTTTGGTGATCTTTCTATCAAGTTTTATTAGTTCAATTATATTTGGACTATAAAAGGAATGGAAACCAACGGTTCCCAAACCATAGCATAGGCAAATCAAACGAATCAAAAAGAAAGGTTGTGTTATTGAGAATTTGAGAAACATGCGGAATCGCGTGCTTCGTATGCTTGTGTTTGTGATGTTTGGTGAACTTTTTACCAAGTTCTATTAGTTCAAACATTTATGGACTAGAAAAAGAATGGAAACCAACGGTTTCCAAACCATAGCCTAGGCAAATCAAACGAATCAAAAAGAAAGGATGTGTTATTGAGAATTTGAGAAACATTCGGAATCGCATGATTCGTATGCTTGTGTTTGTGTTGTTTGGTGATCTTTCTACCAAGTTTCATTAGTTCAAACATTTATGGACTAGAAAAAGAATGGAAACAAACGGTTGCCAAACCATAGCCTAGGTAAATCAAACGAATCAAAAAGAAAGGTTGTGTTATTGAGAATTTGAGAAACATTCGGAATTTCATGATTCGTATGCTTGTGTTTGTGTTGTTTCTTGATATTTCTGTCAAGTTCTATTAGTTCAAACATTTTTGTACTAGAAAAAGAATGGAAACCAACGGTTTCCAAACCATAGCCTAGGCAAATCAAACGAATCAAAAAGAAAGGATGTGTTATTGAGAATTTGAGAAACATTCGGAATCGCATGATTCGTATGCTTGTGTTTGTGTTGTTTGGTGATCTTTCTACCAAGTTTCATTAGTTCAAACATTTATGGACTAGAAAAAGAATGGAAACAAACGGTTGCCAAACCATAGCCTAGGTAAATCAAACCAATCTATAAGAAAGGTTGTGCTATTGAGAATTTGAGAAACATTCGGAATCGCATGATTCGTATGCTTGTGTTTGTGTTGTTTGGTGATCTTTCTACCAAGTTTCGTTAGTTCAAACATTTATGGACTAGAAAAAGAATGGAAACAAACGGTTGCCAAACCATAGCCTAGGTAAATCAAACCAATCTATAAGAAAGGTTGTGCTATTGAGAATTTGAGAAACATTCGGAATCGCATGATTCGTATGCTTGTGTTTGTGTTGTTTGGTGATCTTTCTACCAAGTTTCATTAGTTCAAAAATTTATGGACTAGAAAAAGAATGGAAACCAACGGTTCCCAAACTATAGCCTAGGCAAATCAAACGAATCAAAAAGAAAGGTTGTGTTATTGAGAATTTGAGAAACATTCGGAATTTCATGATTCGTATGCTTGTGTTTGTGTTGTTTCTTGATATTTCTGTCAAGTTCTATTAGTTCAAAGATTTTTGTACTAGAAAAAGAATGGAAACCAACGGTTCCCAAACCATAGCCTAGGCAAATCAAACGAATCAAAAAGAAAGGTTGTGTTATTGAGAATTTGAGAAACATTCGGTATCGCATGATTCGTATGCTTGTGTTTGTGTTGTTTGGTGATCTTTCTACCAAGTTTCATTAGTTCAAACATTTATGGACTAGAAAAAGAATGGAAACCAACGGTTCCCAAACCATAGCCTACGCAAATCAAACCAATCAATAAGAAAGGTTGTGTTATTGAGAATTTGAGAAACATTCGGAATTTCATGATTCGTATGTTTGTGTTTATGTTGTTTGGTGATATTTCTATCAAGTTCTATTAGTTCAAAGATTTTTGGGCTATAAAAAGAATGGAAACCAACGGTTCCCAAACCATAGCCTAGGAAAATCAAACGACAAGAAAGGTTGTGTTATTGAGAATTTGAGAAACATGCGGAATCGCATGATTCGTATGCTTGTGTTTGTGTTGTTTGGTGATCTTTCTACCAAGTTCTATTAGTTCAAACATTTATGGACTAGAAAAAGAATGGAAATAAACGGTTCCCAAACCATAGCCTAGGCAAATCAAACCAATCAATAAGAAAGGTTGTGTTATTGAGAATTTGAGAAACATTCCGAATCGCATGATTCGTATGCTTGTGTTTATGTTGTTTGGTGATCTTTCTATCAAGTTCTATTAGTTCCAAAATTTTTGGACTAGAAAAAGAATGGAAGCCAACGGCTCCCAAACCATAGCCTAGGCAAATCAAACAAATCAAAAAGAAAGGTTGTGTTATTGAGAATTTGGGAAACATTCGGAATTGCATGATTCGTATGCTTGTGTTTGTGTTGTTTGGTGAACTTTCTACCAAGTTCTATTAGTTCAAACATTTATGGACTAGAAAAAGAATGGAAATCAACGGTTCCCAAGCCATAGCCTAGGCAAATCAAACGAATCAGAAAGAAAGGATGTGTTATTGAGAATTTGAGAAACATTCGGAATCGCATGATTCGTATGCTTGTGTTTGTGTTGTTTGGTGATCTTTCTACCAAGTTTCATTAGTTCAAACATTTATGGACTAGAAAAAGAATGGAAACCAACGGTTCCCAAACCATAGCCTAGGCAAATCAAACCAATCAATAAGAAAGGTTGTGTTATTGAGAATTTGATAAACATTCGGAATCGCATGATTCGTATGCTTGTGTTGGTGTTGTTTGGTGATCTTTCTATCAAGTTTTATTAGTTCAAATATATTTGGACTATAAAAGGAATGGAAACCAACGGTTCCCAAACCATAGCATAGGCAAATCAAACGAATCAAAAAGAAAGGTTGTGTTATTGAGAATTTGAGAAACATGCGGAATCGCATGCTTCGTATGCTTGTGTTTGTGATGTTTGGTGAACTTTCTACCAAGTTCTATTAGTTCAAACATTTATGGACTAGAAAAAGAATGGAAACCAACGGTTTCCAAACCATAGCCTAGGCAAATCAAACGAATCAAAAAGAAAGGATGTGTTATTGAGAATTTGAGAAACATTCGGAATCGCATGATTCGTATGCTTGTGTTTGTGTTGTTTGGTGATCTTTCTACCAAGTTTCATTAGTTCAAACATTTATGGACTAGAAAAAGAATGGAAACAAACGGTTGCCAAACCATAGCCTAGGTAAATCAAACCAATCTATAAGAAAGGTTGTGCTATTGAGAATTTGAGAAACATTCGGAATCGCATGATTCGCATGCTTGTGTTTGTGTTGTTTGGTGATCTTTCTACCAAGTTTCATTAGTTCAAACATTTATGGACTAGAAAAAGAATGGAAACAAACGGTTGCCAAACCATAGCCTAGGTAAATCAAACCAATCTATAAGAAAGGTTGTGCTATTGAGAATTTGAGAAACATTCGGAATCGCATGATTCGTATGCTTGTGTTTGTGTTGTTTGGTGATCTTTCTACCAAGTTTCATTAGTTCAAACATTTATGGACTAGAAAAAGAATGGAAACCAACGGTTCCCAAACTATAGCCTAGGCAAATCAAACGAATCAAAAAGAAAGGTTGTGTTATTGAGAATTTGAGAAACATTCGGAATTTCATGATTCGTATGCTTGTGTTTGTGTTGTTTGTTGATATTTCTATCAAGTTCTATTAGTTCAAAGATTTTTGTACTAGAAAAAGAATGGAAACCAACGGTTCCCAAACCATAGCCTAGGCAAATCAAACGAATCAAAAAGAAAGGTTGTGTTATTGAGAATTTGAGAAACATTCGGTATCGCATGATTCGTATGCTTGTGTTTGTGTTGTTTGGTGATCTTTCTACCAAGTTTCATTAGTTCAAACATGTATGGATTAGAAAAAGAATGGAAACCAACGGTTCCCAAACCATAGCCTAGGCAAATCAAACGAATCAAAAAGAAAGGTTGTGTTATTGAGAATTTGAGAAACATGCGGAATCTCATGATTCGTATGCTTGTGTTTGTGTTGTTTGGTGATCTTTCTACCAATTTCGATTAGTTCAAACATTTATGGACTAGAAAAAGAATGGAAATCAACGGTTCCCAAACCATAGCCTACGCAAATCAAACCAATCAATCAGAAAGGTTGTGTTATTGAGAATTTGAGAAACATTCGGAATTTCATGATTCGTATGTTTGTGTTTATGTTGTTTGGTGATATTTCTATCAAGTTCTATTAGTTCAAAGATTTTTGGACTATAAAAAGAATGGAAACCAACGGTTCCCAAACCATAGCCTAGGAAAATCAAACGAATCAAAAAGAAAGGTTGTGTTATTGAGAATTTGAGAAACATGCGGAATCGCATGATTCGTATGCTTGTGTTTGTGTTGTTTGGTGATCTTTCTACCAAGTTCTATTAGTTCAAACATTTATGGACTAGAAAAAGAATGGAAATAAACGGTTCCCAAACAATAGCCTAGGCAAATCAAACCAATCAATAAGAAAGGTTGTGTTATTGAGAATTTGAGAAACATTCCGAATCGCATGATTCGTATGCATGTGTTTATGTTGTTTGGTGATCTTTCTATCAAGTTCTATTAGCTCCAATATTTTTGGACTAGAAAAAGAATGGAAGCCAACGGCTCCCAAAACATAGCCTAGGCAAATCAAACAAATCAAAAAGAAAGGTTGTGTTATTGAGAATTTGAGAAACATTCGGAATTGCATGATTCGTATGCTTGTGTTTGTGTTGTTTGGTGAACTTTCTACCAAGTTCTATTAGTTCAAACATTTATGGACTAGAAGAAGAATGGAAATCAACGGTTAAAAAGCCATAGCCTAGGCAAATCAAACGAATCAAAAAGAAAGGATGTGTTATTGAGAATTTGAGAAACATTCGGAATCGCATGATTCGTATGCTTGTGTTTGTGTTGTTTGGTGATCTTTCTACGAAGTTTCATTAGTTCAAACATTTATGGACTAGAAAAAGAATGGAAACCAACGGTTCCCAAACCATAGCCTAGGCAAATCAAACCAATCAATAAGAAAGGTTGTGTTATTGAGAATTTGATAAACATTCGGAATCGCATGATTCGTATGCTTGTGTTGGTGTTGTTTGGTGACCTTTCTCTCATGTTTTATTAGTTCAAATATATTTGGACTATAAAAGGAATGGAAACCAACGGTTCCCAAACCATAGCATAGGCAAATCAAACGAATCAAAAAGAAAGGTTGTGTTATTGAGAATTTGAGAAACATGCGGAATCGCATGCTTCGTATGCTTGTGTTTGTGATGTTTCGTGAACTTTCTACCAAGTTCTATTAGTTCAAACATTTATGGACTAGAAAAAGAATGGAAACCAACGGTTTCCAAACCATAGCCTAGGCAAATCAAACGAATCAAAAAGAAAGGATGTGTTATTGAGAATTTGAGAAACATTCGGAATCGCATGATTCGTATGCTTGTGTTTGTGTTGTTTGGTGATCTTTCTACCAAGTTTCATTAGTTCAAACATTTATGGACTAGAAAAAGAATGGAAACAAACGGTTGCCAAACCATAGCCTAGGTAAATCAAACCAATCTATAAGAAAGGTTGTGCTATTGAGAATTTGAGAAACATTCGGAATCGCATGATTCGCATGCTTGTGTTTGTGTTGTTTGGTGATCTTTCTACCAAGTTTCATTAGTTCAAACATTTATGGACTAGAAAAAGAATGGAAACAAACGGTTGCCAAACCATAGCCTAGGTAAATCAAACCAATCTATAAGAAAGGTTGTGCTATTGAGAATTTGAGAAACATTCGGAATCGCATGATTCGTATGCTTGTGTTTGTGTTGTTTGGTGATCTTTCTACCAAGTTTCATTAGTTCAAACATTTATGGACTAGAAAAAGAATGGAAACCAACGGTTCCCAAACTATAGCCTAGGCAAATCAAACGAATCAAAAAGAAAGGTTGTGTTATTGAGAATTTGAGAAACATTCGGAATTTCATGATTCGTATGCTTGTGTTTGTGTTGTTTGTTGATATTTCTATCAAGTTCTATTAGTTCAAAGATTTTTGTACTAGAAAAAGAATGGAAACCAACGGTTCCCAAACCATAGCCTAGGCAAATCAAACGAATCAAAAAGAAAGGTTGTGTTATTGAGAATTTGAGAAACATTCGGTATCGCATGATTCGTATGCTTGTGTTTGTGTTGTTTGGTGATCTTTCTACCAAGTTTCATTAGTTCAAACATGTATGGATTAGAAAAAGAATGGAAACCAACGGTTCCCAAACCATAGCCTAGGCAAATCAAACGAATCAAAAAGAAAGGTTGTGTTATTGAGAATTTGAGAAACATGCGGAATCTCATGATTCGTATGCTTGTGTTTGTGTTGTTTGGTGATCTTTCTACCAATTTCGATTAGTTCAAACATTTATGGACTAGAAAAAGAATGGAAATCAACGGTTCCCAAACCATAGCCTACGCAAATCAAACCAATCAATCAGAAAGGTTGTGTTATTGAGAATTTGAGAAACATTCGGAATTTCATGATTCGTATGTTTGTGTTTATGTTGTTTGGTGATATTTCTATCAAGTTCTATTAGTTCAAAGATTTTTGGACTATAAAAAGAATGGAAACCAACGGTTCCCAAACCATAGCCTAGGAAAATCAAACGAATCAAAAAGAAAGGTTGTGTTATTGAGAATTTGAGAAACATGCGGAATCGCATGATTCGTATGCTTGTGTTTGTGTTGTTTGGTGATCTTTCTACCAAGTTCTATTAGTTCAAACATTTATGGACTAGAAAAAGAATGGAAATAAACGGTTCCCAAACAATAGCCTAGGCAAATCAAACCAATCAATAAGAAAGGTTGTGTTATTGAGAATTTGAGAAACATTCCGAATCGCATGATTCGTATGCATGTGTTTATGTTGTTTGGTGATCTTTCTATCAAGTTCTATTAGCTCCAATATTTTTGGACTAGAAAAAGAATGGAAGCCAACGGCTCCCAAAACATAGCCTAGGCAAATCAAACAAATCAAAAAGAAAGGTTGTGTTATTGAGAATTTGAGAAACATTCGGAATTGCATGATTCGTATGCTTGTGTTTGTGTTGTTTGGTGAACTTTCTACCAAGTTCTATTAGTTCAAACATTTATGGACTAGAAGAAGAATGGAAATCAACGGTTAAAAAGCCATAGCCTAGGCAAATCAAACGAATCAAAAAGAAAGGATGTGTTATTGAGAATTTGAGAAACATTCGGAATCGCATGATTCGTATGCTTGTGTTTGTGTTGTTTGGTGATCTTTCTACGAAGTTTCATTAGTTCAAACATTTATGGACTAGAAAAAGAATGGAAACCAACGGTTCCCAAACCATAGCCTAGGCAAATCAAACCAATCAATAAGAAAGGTTGTGTTATTGAGAATTTGATAAACATTCGGAATCGCATGATTCGTATGCTTGTGTTGGTGTTGTTTGGTGACCTTTCTCTCATGTTTTATTAGTTCAAATATATTTGGACTATAAAAGGAATGGAAACCAACGGTTCCCAAACCATAGCATAGGCAAATCAAACGAATCAAAAAGAAAGGTTGTGTTATTGAGAATTTGAGAAACATGCGGAATCGCATGCTTCGTATGCTTGTGTTTGTGATGTTTGGTGAACTTTCTACCAAGTTCTATTAGTTCAAACATTTATGGACTAGAAAAAGAATGGAAACCAACGGTTTCCAAACCATAGCCTAGGCAAATCAAACGAATCAAAAAGAAAGGATGTGTTATTGAGAATTTGAGAAACATTCGGAATCGCATGATTCGTATGCTTGTGTTTGTGTTGTTTGGTGATCTTTCTACCAAGTTTCATTAGTTCAAACATTTATGGACTAGAAAAAGAATGGAAACAAACGGTTGCCAAACCATAGCCTAGGTAAATCAAACCAATCTATAAGAAAGGTTGTGCTATTGAGAATTTGAGAAACATTCGGAATCGCATGATTCGTATGCTTGTGTTTGTGTTGTTTGGTGATCTTTCTACCAAGTTTCATTAGTTCAAACATTTATGGACTAGAAAAAGAATGGAAACCAACGGTTCCCAAACTATAGCCTAGGCAAATCAAACGAATCAAAAAGAAAGGTTGTGTTATTGAGAATTTGAGAAACATTCGGAATTTCATGATTCGTATGCTTGTGTTTGTGTTGTTTGTTGATATTTCTATCAAGTTCTATTAGTTCAAAGATTTTTGTACTAGAAAAAGAATGGAAACCAACGGTTCCCAAACCATAGCCTAGGCAAATCAAACGAATCAAAAAGAAAGGTTGTGTTATTGAGAATTTGAGAAACATTCGGTATCGCATGATTCGTATGCTTGTGTTTGTGTTGTTTGGTGATCTTTCTACCAAGTTTCATTAGTTCAAACATTTATGGACTAGAGAAAGAATGGAAACCAACGGTTCCCAAACCATAGCCTAGGCAAATCAAACAAATCAAAAAGAAAGGTTGTGTTATTGAGAATTTGAGAAACATGCGGAATCGCATGATTCGTATGCTTGTGTTTGTGTTGTTTGGTGATCTTTCTACCAATTTCGATTAGTTCAAACATTTATGGACTAGAAAAAGAATGGAAATCAACGGTTCCCAAACCATAGCCTACGCAAATCAAACCAATCAATAAGAAAGGTTGTGTTATTGAGAATTTGAGAAACATTCGGAATTTCATGATTCGTATGTTTGTGTTTATGTTGTTTGGTGATATTTCTATCAAGTTCTATTAGTTCAAACATTTTTGGACTATAAAAAGAATGGAAACCAACGGTTCCCAAACCATAGCCTAGGAAAATCAAACGAATCAAAAAGAAAGGTTGTGTTATTGAGAATTTGAGAAACATGCGGAATCGCATGATTCGTATGCTTGTGTTTGTGTTGTTTGGTGATCTTTCTACCAAGTTCTATTAGTTCAAACATTTATGGACTAGAAAAAGAATGGAAATAAACGGTTCCCAAACCTTAGCCGAGGCAAATCAAACCAATCAATAAGAAAGGTTGTGTTATTGAGAATTTGAGAAACATTCCGAATCGCATGATTCGTATGCTTGTGTTTATGTTCTTTGGTGATCTTTCTATCAAGTTCTATTAGTTCCAAAATTTTTGGACTAGAAAAAGAATGGAAGCCAACGGCTCCCAAACCATAGCCTAGGCAAATCAAACAAATCAAAAAGAAAGGTTGTGTTATTGAGAATTTGAGAAACATTCGGAATTGCATGATTCGTATGCTTGTGTTTGTGTTGTTTGGTGAACTTTATACCAAGTTCTATTAGTTCAAACATTTATGGACTAGAAAAAGAATGGAAATCAACGGTTCCCAAGCCATAGCCTAGGCAAATCAAACGAATCAAAAAGAAAGGATGTGTTATTGAGAATTTGAGAAACATTCGGAATCGCATGATTCGTATGCTTGTGTTTGTGTTGTTTGGTGATCTTTCTACCAAGTTTCATTAGTTCAAACATTTATGGACTAGAAAAAGAATGGAAACCAACGGTTCCCAAACCAAAGCCTAGGCAAATCAAACCAATCAATAAGAAAGGTTGTGTTATTGAGAATTTGATAAACATTCGGAATCGCATGATTCGTATCCTTGTGTTGGTGTTGTTTGGTGATCTTTCTATCAAGTTTTATTAGTTCAAATATATTTGGACTATAAAAGGAATGGAAACCAACGGTTCCCAAACCATAGCATAGGCAAATCAAACGAATCAAAAAGAAAGGTAGTGTTATTGAGAATTTGAGAAACATGCGGAATCGCATGCTTCGTATGCTTGTGTTTGTGATGTTTGGTGAACTTTCTACCAAGTTCTATTAGTCCAAACATTTATGGACTAGAAAAAGAATGGAAACCAACGGTTCCCAAACCATAGCGTAGGCAAATCAAACCAATCAATAAGAAAGGTTGTGTTATTGAGAATTTGAGAAACATTCGGAATCGCATGATTCGTATGCTTGTGTTGGTGTTGTTTGGTGATCTTTCTAATAAGTTCTATTAGTTCCATGATTTTTGGACTAGAGAAAGAATGGAAACCATTGGTTCCCAAACCATAGCCTAGGCAAATCAAACGAATCAAAAAGAAAGGTTGTGTTATTAAGAATTTGAGAAACATGCGGAATCGCATGCTTCGTATGCTTGTGTTTGTGTTGTTTGGTGATCTTTCTACCAAGTTCTGTTAGTTCAAACATTTATGGACTAGAAAAAGAGTGGAAACCAACGGTTCACAAACCATAGCCTAGGCAAACTAAACCAATCAATAAGAAAGGTTGTGTTATTGAGAATTTGAGAAACATTCGGAATCGCATGATTCGTATGCTTGTGTTGGTGTTGTTTGGTGATCTTTCTATCAAGTTCTATTAGTTCAAAATTTTTTTTACGAGAAAAAGAATGGAAACCAACGGTTCCCGAACCATAGCCTAGGCAAATCAAACCAATCAATAAGAAAAGTTGTGTTATTGAGAGTTTGAGAAACATTCGGAATCGCATGATTCGTATGCTTGTGTTTGTGTTGTTTGGTGATCTTTCTACCAAGTTTCATTAGTTCAAACATTAATGGACTTGAAAAAGAATGGAAACCAACGGTTCCCAAACCATAGCCTAGGTAAATCAAACCAATCAATAAGAAAGGTTGTGTTATTGAGAATTTGAGAAACATTCGGAATCGCATGATTCGTATGCTTGTGTTTGTGTTGTTTGGTGATCTTTCTATAGAGTTCCATTAGTTCAAAGATTTTTGGACTAGAAAAAGAATGGAAACCAACGGTTTCCAAACCATAGCCTAGGCAAATCAAACCAATCAATAAGAAAGGTTGTGTTATTGAGAATTTGAGAAACATTCCGAATCGCATGATTCGTATGCTTGTGTTTATGTTGTTTGGTGATCTTTCTATCAATTTCTACTAGTTCAAAAAATTTTGGACTAGAAAAAGAATGGAAACCAACGGTTCCCAAACCATAGCCTAGGCAAATCAAACAAATCAAAAAGAAAGGTTGTGTTATTGAGAATTTGAGAAACATTCGGAATTGCATGATTCGTATGCTTGTGTTTGTGTTGTTTGGTGAACTTTCTACCAAGTTCTATTAGTTCAAACATTTATGGACTAGAAAAAGAATGGAAACCAACGGTTCCCAAACCATAGCCTAGGCAAATCAAACCAATCAACAAGAAAGGTTGTGTTATTGAGAATTTGATAAACATTCGGAATCGCATGATTCGTATGCTTGTGTTGGTGTTGTTTGGTGATCTTTCTATCAAGTTTTATTAGTTCAAATATATTTGGACTATAAAAGGAATGGAAACCAACGGTTCCCAAACCATAGCATAGTCAAATCAAACGAATCAAAAAGAAAGGTTGTGTTATTGAGAATTTGAGAAACATGCGGAATCGCATGCTTCGTATGCTTGTGTTTGTGATGTTTGGTGAACTTTCTACCAAGTTCTATTAGTTCAAACATTTATGGACTAGAAAAAGAATGGAAACCAACGGTTTCGAAACCATAGCCTAGGCAAATCAAACGAATCAAAAAGAAAGGATGTGTTATTGAGAATTTGAGAAACATTCGGAATCGCATGATTCGTATGCTTGTGTTTGTGTTGTTTGGTGATCTTTCTACCAAGTTTCATTAGTTCAAACATTTATGGACTAGAAAAAGAATGGAAACAAACGGTTGCCAAACCATAGCCTAGGTAAATCAAACCAATCTATAAGAAAGGTTGTGCTATTGAGAATTTGAGAAACATTCGGAATCGCATGATTCGCATGCTTGTGTTTGTGTTGTTTGGTGATCTTTCTACCAAGTTTCATTAGTTCAAACATTTATGGACTAGAAAAAGAATGGAAACAAACGGTTGCCAAACCATAGCCTAGGTAAATCAAACCAATCTATAAGAAAGGTTGTGCTATTGAGAATTTGAGAAACATTCGGAATCGCATGATTCGTATGCTTGTATTTGTGTTGTTTGGTGATCTTTCTACCAAGTTTCATTAGTTCAAACATTTATGGACTAGAAAAAGAATGGAAACCAACGGTTCCCAAACTATAGCCTAGGCAAATCAAACGAATCAAAAAGAAAGGTTGTGTTATTGAGAATTTGAGAAACATTCGGAATTTCATGATTCGTATGCTTGTGTTTGTGTTGTTTCTTGATATTTCTGTCAAGTTCTATTAGTTCAAAGATTTTTGTACTAGAAAAAGAATGGAAACCAACGGTTCCCAAACCATAGCCTAGGCAAATCAAACGAATCAAAAAGAAAGGTTGTGTTTTTGAGAATTTGAGAAACATTCGGTATCGCATGATTCGTATGCTTGTGTTTGTGTTGTTTGGTGATCTTTCTACCAAGTTTCATTAGTTCAAACATTTATGGACTAGAAAAAGAATGGAAACCAACGGTTCCCAAACCATAGCCTACGCAAATCAAACCAATCAATAAGAAAGGTTGTGTTATTGAGAATTTGAGAAACATTCGGAATTTCATGATTCGTATGTTTGTGTTTATGTTGTTTGGTGATATTTCTATCAAGTTCTATTTGTTCAAAGATTTTTGGACTATAAAAAGAATGGAAACCAACGGTTCCCAAACCATAGCCTAGGAAAATCAAACGACAAGAAAGGTTGTGTTATTGAGAATTTGAGAAACATGCGGAATCGCATGATTCGTATGCTTGTGTTTGTGTTGTTTGGTGATCTTTCTACCAAGTTCTATTAGTTCAAACATTTATGGACTAGAAAAAGAATGGAAATAAACGGTTCCCAAACCATAGCCTGTGCAAATCAAACCAATCAATAAGAAAGGTTGTGTTATTGAGAATTTGAGAAACATTCCGAATCGCATGATTCGTATGCTTGTGTTTATGTTGTTTGGTGATCTTTCTATCAAGTTCTATTAGTTCCAAAATTTTTGGACTAGAAAAAGAATGGAAGCCAACGGCTCCCAAACCATAGCCTAGGCAAATCAAACAAATCAAAAAGAAAGGTTGTGTTATTGAGAATTTGGGAAACATTCGGAATTGCATGATTCGTATGCTTGTGTTTGTGTTGTTTGGTGAACTTTCTACCAAGTTCTATTAGTTCAAACATTAATGGACTAGAAAAAGAATGGAAATCAACGGTTCCCAAGCCATAGCCTAGGCAAATCAAACGAATCAATAAGAAAGGTTGTGTTATTGAGAATTTGAGAAACATTCCGAATCGCATGATTCGTATGCTTGTGTTTATGTTCTTTGGTGATCTTTCTATCAAGTTCTATTAGTTCCAAAATTTTTGGACTAGAAAAAGAATGGAAGCCAACGGCTCCCAAACCATAGCCTAGGCAAATCAAACAAATCAAAAAGAAAGGTTGTGTTATTGAGAATTTGAGAAACATTCGGAATTGCATGATTCGTATGCTTGTGTTTGTGTTGTTTGGTGAACTTTATACCAAGTTCTATTAGTTCAAACATTTATGGACTAGAAAAAGAATGGAAATCAACGGTTCCCAAGCCATAGCCTAGGCAAATCAAACGAATCAAAAAGAAAGGATGTGTTATTGAGAATTTGAGAAACATTCGGAATCGCATGATTCGTATGCTTGTGTTTGTGTTGTTTGGTGATCTTTCTACCAAGTTTCATTAGTTCAAACATTTATGGACTAGAAAAAGAATGGAAACCAACGGTTCCCAAACCAAAGCCTAGGCAAATCAAACCAATCAATAAGAAAGGTTGTGTTATTGAGAATTTGATAAACATTCGGAATCGCATGATTCGTATCCTTGTGTTGGTGTTGTTTGGTGATCTTTCTATCAAGTTTTATTAGTTCAAATATATTTGGACTATAAAAGGAATGGAAACCAACGGTTCCCAAACCATAGCATAGGCAAATCAAACGAATCAAAAAGAAAGGTAGTGTTATTGAGAATTTGAGAAACATGCGGAATCGCATGCTTCGTATGCTTGTGTTTGTGATGTTTGGTGAACTTTCTACCAAGTTCTATTAGTCCAAACATTTATGGACTAGAAAAAGAATGGAAACCAACGGTTCCCAAACCATAGCGTAGGCAAATCAAACCAATCAATAAGAAAGGTTGTGTTATTGAGAATTTGAGAAACGTTCGGAATCGCATGATTCGTATGCTTGTGTTGGTGTTGTTTGGTGATCTTTCTAATAAGTTCTATTAGTTCCATGATTTTTGGACTAGAGAAAGAATGGAAACCATTGGTTCCCAAACCATAGCCTAGGCAAATCAAACGAATCAAAAAGAAAGGTTGTGTTATTAAGAATTTGAGAAACATGCGGAATCGCATGCTTCGTATGCTTGTGTTTGTGTTGTTTGGTGATCTTTCTACCAAGTTCTGTTAGTTCAAACATTTATGGACTAGAAAAAGAGTGGAAACCAACGGTTCACAAACCATAGCCTAGGCAAACTAAACCAATCAATAAGAAAGGTTGTGTTATTGAGAATTTGAGAAACATTCGGAATCGCATGATTCGTATGCTTGTGTTGGTGTTGTTTGGTGATCTTTCTATCAAGTTCTATTAGTTCAAAATTTTTTTTACGAGAAAAAGAATGGAAACCAACGGTTCCCGAACCATAGCCTAGGCAAATCAAACCAATCAATAAGAAAAGTTGTGTTATTGAGAGTTTGAGAAACATTCGGAATCGCATGATTCGTATGCTTGTGTTTGTGTTGTTTGGTGATCTTTCTACCAAGTTTCATTAGTTCAAACATTAATGGACTTGAAAAAGAATGGAAACCAACGGTTCCCAAACCATAGCCTAGGTAAATCAAACCAATCAATAAGAAAGGTTGTGTTATTGAGAATTTGAGAAACATTCGGAATCGCATGATTCGTATGCTTGTGTTTGTGTTGTTTGGTGATCTTTCTATAGAGTTCCATTAGTTCAAAGATTTTTGGACTAGAAAAAGAATGGAAACCAACGGTTTCCAAACCATAGCCTAGGCAAATCAAACCAATCAATAAGAAAGGTTGTGTTATTGAGAATTTGAGAAACATTCCGAATCGCATGATTCGTATGCTTGTGTTTATGTTGTTTGGTGATCTTTCTATCAATTTCTACTAGTTCAAAAAATTTTGGACTAGAAAAAGATTGGAAACCAACGGTTCCCAAACCATAGCCTAGGCAAATCAAACAAATCAAAAAGAAAGGTTGTGTTATTGAGAATTTGAGAAACATTCGGAATTGCATGATTCGTATGCTTGTGTTTGTGTTGTTTGGTGAACTTTCTACCAAGTTCTATTAGTTCAAACATTTATGGACTAGAAAAAGAATGGAAACCAACGGTTCCCAAACCATAGCCTAGGCAAATCAAACCAATCAACAAGAAAGGTTGTGTTATTGAGAATTTGATAAACATTCGGAATCGCATGATTCGTATGCTTGTGTTGGTGTTGTTTGGTGATCTTTCTATCAAGTTTTATTAGTTCAAATATATTTGGACTATAAAAGGAATGGAAACCAACGGTTCCCAAACCATAGCATAGTCAAATCAAACGAATCAAAAAGAAAGGTTGTGTTATTGAGAATTTGAGAAACATGCGGAATCGCATGCTTCGTATGCTTGTGTTTGTGATGTTTGGTGAACTTTCTACCAAGTTCTATTAGTTCAAACATTTATGGACTAGAAAAAGAATGGAAACCAACGGTTTCGAAACCATAGCCTAGGCAAATCAAACGAATCAAAAAGAAAGGATGTGTTATTGAGAATTTGAGAAACATTCGGAATCGCATGATTCGTATGCTTGTGTTTGTGTTGTTTGGTGATCTTTCTACCAAGTTTCATTAGTTCAAACATTTATGGACTAGAAAAAGAATGGAAACAAACGGTTGCCAAACCATAGCCTAGGTAAATCAAACCAATCTATAAGAAAGGTTGTGCTATTGAGAATTTGAGAAACATTCGGAATCGCATGATTCGCATGCTTGTGTTTGTGTTGTTTGGTGATCTTTCTACCAAGTTTCATTAGTTCAAACATTTATGGACTAGAAAAAGAATGGAAACAAACGGTTGCCAAACCATAGCCTAGGTAAATCAAACCAATCTATAAGAAAGGTTGTGCTATTGAGAATTTGAGAAACATTCGGAATCGCATGATTCGTATGCTTGTGTTTGTGTTGTTTGGTGATCTTTCTACCAAGTTTCATTAGTTCAAACATTTATGGACTAGAAAAAGAATGGAAACCAACGGTTCCCAAACTATAGCCTAGGCAAATCAAACGAATCAAAAAGAAAGGTTGTGTTATTGAGAATTTGAGAAACATTCGGAATTTCATGATTCGTATGCTTGTGTTTGTGTTGTTTCTTGATATTTCTGTCAAGTTCTATTAGTTCAAAGATTTTTGTACTAGAAAAAGAATGGAAACCAACGGTTCCCAAACCATAGCCTAGGCAAATCAAACGAATCAAAAAGAAAGGTTGTGTTTTTGAGAATTTGAGAAACATTCGGTATCGCATGATTCGTATGCTTGTGTTTGTGTTGTTTGGTGATCTTTCTACCAAGTTTCATTAGTTCAAACATTTATGGACTAGAAAAAGAATGGAAACCAACGGTTCCCAAACCATAGCCTACGCAAATCAAACCAATCAATAAGAAAGGTTGTGTTATTGAGAATTTGAGAAACATTCGGAATTTCATGATTCGTATGTTTGTGTTTATGTTGTTTGGTGATATTTCTATCAAGTTCTATTTGTTCAAAGATTTTTGGACTATAAAAAGAATGGAAACCAACGGTTCCCAAACCATAGCCTAGGAAAATCAAACGACAAGAAAGGTTGTGTTATTGAGAATTTGAGAAACATGCGGAATCGCATGATTCGTATGCTTGTGTTTGTGTTGTTTGGTGATCTTTCTACCAAGTTCTATTAGTTCAAACATTTATGGACTAGAAAAAGAATGGAAATAAACGGTTCCCAAACCATAGCCTGTGCAAATCAAACCAATCAATAAGAAAGGTTGTGTTATTGAGAATTTGAGAAACATTCCGAATCGCATGATTCGTATGCTTGTGTTTATGTTGTTTGGTGATCTTTCTATCAAGTTCTATTAGTTCCAAAATTTTTGGACTAGAAAAAGAATGGAAGCCAACGGCTCCCAAACCATAGCCTAGGCAAATCAAACAAATCAAAAAGAAAGGTTGTGTTATTGAGAATTTGGGAAACATTCGGAATTGCATGATTCGTATGCTTGTGTTTGTGTTGTTTGGTGAACTTTCTACCAAGTTCTATTAGTTCAAACATTAATGGACTAGAAAAAGAATGGAAATCAACGGTTCCCAAGCCATAGCCTAGGCAAATCAAACGAATCAGAAAGAAAGGATGTGTTATTGAGAATTTGAGAAACATTCGGAATCGCATGATTCGTATGCTTGTGTTTGTGTTGTTTGGTGATCTTTCTACCAAGTTTCATTAGTTCAAACATTTATGGACTAGAAAAAGAATGGAAACCAACGGTTCCCAAACCATAGCCTAGGCAAATCAAACCAATCAATAAGAAAGGTTGTGTTATTGAGAATTTGATAAACATTCGGAATCGCATGATTCGTATGCTTGTGTTGGTGTTGTTTGGTGATCTTTCTATCAAGTTTTATTAGTTCAAATATATTTGGACTATAAAAGGAATGGAAACCAACGGTTCCCAAACCATAGCATAGGCAAATCAAACGAATCAAAAAGAAAGGTTGTGTTATTGAGAATTTGAGAAACATGCGGAATCGCATGCTTCGTATGCTTGTGTTTGTGATGTTTGGTGAACTTTCTACCAAGTTCTATTAGTTCAAACATTTATGGACTAGAAAAAGAATGGAAACCAACGGTTTCCAAACCATAGCCTAGGCAAATCAAACGAATCAAAAAGAAAGGATGTGTTATTGAGAATTTGAGAAACATTCGGAATCGCATGATTCGTATGCTTGTGTTTGTGTTGTTTGGTGATCTTTCTACCAAGTTTCATTAGTTCAAACATTTATGGACTAGAAAAAGAATGGAAACAAACGGTTGCCAAACCATAGCCTTGGTAAATCAAACCAATCTATAAGAAAGGTTGTGCTATTGAGAATTTGAGAAACATTCGGAATCGCATGATTCGTATGCTTGTGTTTGTGTTGTTTGGTGATCTTTCTACCAAGTTTCATTAGTTCAAACATTTATGGACTAGAAAAAGAATGGAAACCAACGGTTCCCAAACTATAGCCTAGGCAAATCAAACGAATCAAAAAGAAAGGTTGTGTTATTGAGAATTTGAGAAACATTCGGAATTTCATGATTCGTATGCTTGTGTTTGTGTTGTTTGTTGATATTTCTATCAAGTTCTATTAGTTCAAAGATTTTTGTACTAGAAAAAGAATGGAAACCAACGGTTCCCAAACCATAGCCTAGGCAAATCAAACGAATCAAAAAGAAAGGTTGTGTTATTGAGAATTTGAGAAACATTCGGTATCGCATGATTCGTATGCTTGTGTTTGTGTTGTTTGGTGATCTTTCTACCAAGTTTCATTAGTTCAAACATGTATGGACTAGAAAAAGAATGGAAACCAACGGTTCCCAAACCATAGCCTAGGCAAATCAAACGAATCAAAAAGAAAGGTTGTGTTATTGAGAATTTGAGAAACATGCGGAATGTCATGATTCGTATGCTTGTGTTTGTGTTGTTTGGTGATCTTTCTACCAATTTCGATTAGTTCAAACATTTATGGACTAGAAAAAGAATGGAAATCAACGGTTCCCAAACCATAGCCTACGCAAATCAAACCAATCAATCAGAAAGGTTGTGTTATTGAGAATTTGAGAAACATTCGGAATTTCATGATTCGTATGTTTGTGTTTATGTTGTTTGGTGATATTTCTATCAAGTTCTATTAGTTCAAAGATTTTTGGACTATAAAAAGAATGGCAACCAACGGTTCCCAAACCATAGCCTAGGAAAATCAAACGAATCAAAAAGAAAGGTTGTGTTATTGAGAATTTGAGAAACATGCGGAATCGCATGATTCGTATGCTTGTGTTTGTGTTGTTTGGTGATCTTTCTACCAAGTTCTATTAGTTCAAACATTTATGGACTAGAAAAAGAATGGAAATAAACGGTTCCCAAACAATAGCCTAGGCAAATCAAACCAATCAATAAGAAAGGTTGTGTTATTGAGAATTTGAGAAACATTCCGAATCGCATGATTCGTATGCATGTGTTTATGTTGTTTGGTGATCTTTCTATCAAGTTCTATTAGCTCCAATATTTTTGGACTAGAAAAAGAATGGAAGCCAATGGCTCCCAAACCATAGCCTAGGCAAATCAAACAAATCAAAAAGAAAGGTTGTGTTATTGAGAATTTGAGAAACATTCGGAATTGCATGATTCGTATGCTTGTGTTTGTGTTGTTTGGTGAACTTTCTACCAAGTTCTATTAGTTCAAACATTTATGGACTAGAAGAAGAATGGAAATCAACGGTTAAAAAGCCATAGCCTAGGCAAATCAAACGAATCAAAAAGAAAGGATGTGTTATTGAGAATTTGAGAAACATTCGGAATCGCATGATTCGTATGCTTGTGTTTGTGTTGTTTGGTGATCTTTCTACGAAGTTTCATTAGTTCAAACATTTATGGACTAGAAAAAGAATGGAAACCAACGGTTCCCAAACCATAGCCTAGGCAAATCAAGCCAATCAATAAGAAAGGTTGTGTTATTGAGAATTTGATAAACATTCGGAATCGCATGATTCGTATGCTTGTGTTGGTGTTGTTTGGTGACCTTTCTCTCATGTTTTATTAGTTCAAATATATTTGGACTATAAAAGGAATGGAAACCAAGGGTTCCCAAACCATAGCATAGGCAAATCAAACGAATCAAAAAGAAAGGTTGTGTTATTGAGAATTTGAGAAACATGCGGAATCGCATGCTTCGTATGCTTGTGTTTGTGATGTTTGGTGAACTTTCTACCAAGTTCTATTAGTTCAAACATTTATGGACTAGAAAAAGAATGGAAACCAACGGTTTCCAAACCATAGCCTAGGCAAATCAAACGAATCAAAAAGAAAGGATGTGTTATTGAGAATTTGAGAAACATTCGGAATCGCATGATCCGTATGCTTGTGTTTGTGTTGTTTGGTGATCTTTCTACCAAGTTTCATTAGTTCAAACATTTATGGACTAGAAAAAGAATGGAAACAAACGGTTGCCAAACCATAGCCTAGGTAAATCAAACCAATCTATAAGAAAGGTTGTGCTATTGAGAATTTGAGAAACATTCGGAATCGCATGATTCGTATGCTTGTGTTTGTGTTGTTTGGTGATCTTTCTACCAAGTTTCATTAGTTCAAACATTTATGGACTAGAAAAAGAATGGAAACCAACGGTTCCCAAACTATAGCCTAGGCAAATCAAACGAATCAAAAAGAAAGGTTGTGTTATTGAGAATTTGAGAAACATTCGGAATTTCATGATTCGTATGCTTGTGTTTGTGTTGTTTGTTGATATTTCTATCAAGTTCTATTAGTTCAAAGATTTTTGTACTAGAAAAAGAATGGAAACCAACGGTTCCCAAACCATAGCCTAGGCAAATCAAACGAATCAAAAAGAAAGGTTGTGTTATTGAGAATTTGAGAAACATTCGGTATCGCATGATTCGTATGCTTGTGTTTGTGTTGTTTGGTGATCTTTCTACCAAGTTTCATTAGTTCAAACATTTATGGACTAGAGAAAGAATGGAAACCAACGGTTCCCAAACCATAGCCTAGGCAAATCAAACAAATCAAAAAGAAAGGTTGTGTTATTGAGAATTTGAGAAACATGCGGAATCGCATGATTCGTATGCTTGTGTTTGTGTTGTTTGGTGATCTTTCTACCAATTTCGATTAGTTCAAACATTTATGGACTAGAAAAAGAATGGAAATCAACGGTTCCCAAACCATAGCCTACGCAAATCAAACCAATCAATAAGAAAGGTTGTGTTATTGAGAATTTGAGAAACATTCGGAATTTCATGATTCGTATGTTTGTGTTTATGTTGTTTGGTGATATTTCTATCAAGTTCTATTAGTTCAAACATTTTTGGACTATAAAAAGAATGGAAACCAACGGTTCCCAAACCATAGCCTAGGAAAATCAAACGAATCAAAAAGAAAGGTTGTGTTATTGAGAATTTGAGAAACATGCGGAATCGCATGATTCGTATGCTTGTGTTTGTGTTGTTTGGTGATCTTTCTACCAAGTTCTATTAGTTCAAACATTTATGGACTAGAAAAAGAATGGAAATAAACGGTTCCCAAACCTTAGCCGAGGCAAATCAAACCAATCAATAAGAAAGGTTGTGTTATTGAGAATTTGAGAAACATTCCGAATCGCATGATTCGTATGCTTGTGTTTATGTTCTTTGGTGATCTTTCTATCAAGTTCTATTAGTCCCAAAATTTTTGGACTAGAAAAAGAATGGAAGCCAACGGCTCCCAAACCATAGCCTAGGCAAATCAAACAAATCAAAAAGAAAGGTTGTGTTATTGAGAATTTGAGAAACATTCGGAATTGCATGATTCGTATGCTTGTGTTTGTGTTGTTTGGTGACCTTTATACCAAGTTCTATTATTTTAAACATTTATGGACTAGAAAAAGAATGGAAATCAACGGTTCCCAAGCCAAAGCCTAGGCAAATCAAACGAATCAAAAAGAAAGGATGTGTTATTGAGAATTTGAGAAACATTCGGAATCGCATGATTCGTATGCTTGTGTTTGTGTTGTTTGGTGATCTTTCTACCAAGTTTCATTAGTTCAAACATTTATGGACTAGAAAAAGAATGGAAACCAACGGTTCCCAAACCATAGCCTAGGCAAATCAAACCAATCAATAAGAAAGGTTGTGTTATTGAGAATTTGATAAACATTCGGAATCGCATGATTCGTATCCTTGTGTTGGTGTTGTTTGGTGATCTTTCTATCAAGTTTTATTAGTTCAAATATATTTGGACTATAAAAGGAATGGAAACCAACGGTTCCCAAACCATAGCATAGGCAAATCAAACGAATCAAAAAGAAAGGTTGTGTTATTGAGAATTTGAGAAACATGCGGAATTGCATGCTTCGTATGCTTGTGTTTGTGATGTTTGGTGAACTTTCTACCAAGTTCTATTAGTTCAAACATTTATGGACTAGAAAAAGAATGGAAACCAACGGTTTCCAAACCATAGCCTAGGCAAATCAAACGAATCAAAAAGAAAGGATGTGTTATTGAGAATTTGAGAAACATTCGGAATCGCATGATTCGTATGCTTGTGTTTGTGTTGTTTGGTGATCTTTCTAATAAGTTCTATTAGTTCCATGATTTTTGGACTAGAGAAAGAATGGAAACCATTGGTTCCCAAACCATAGCCTAGGCAAATCAAACGAATCAAAAAGAAAGGTTGTGTTATTAAGAATGGAAACCAACGGTTTGAGAAACATTCGGAATCGCCTAGGCAAATCAAACCAATCAATAAGAAAAGTTGTGTTATTGAGAGTTTGAGAAACATTCGGAATCGCATGATTCGTATGCTTGTGTTTGTGTTATTTGGTGATCTTAGAAAGGAAACCAACGGTTTCCTTAGTTCAAACATTAATGGACTTGAAAAAGAATGGAAACCAACGGTTCCCAAACCATAGCCTAGGTAAATCAAACCAATCAATAAGAAAGGTTGTGTTATTGAGAATTTGAGAAACATTCGGAATCGCATGATTCGTATGCTTGTGTTTGTGTTGTTTGGTGATCTTTCTATAGAGTTCCATTAGTTCAAAGATTTTTGGACTAGAAAAAGAGTGGAAACCAACGGTTTCCAAACCATAGCCTAGGCAAATCAAACCAATCAATAAGAAAGGTTGTGTTATTGAGAATTTGAGAAACATTCCGAATCGCATGATTCGTATGCTTGTGTTGGTGTTGTTTGGTGATCTTTCTATCAATTTCTACTAGTTCAAAAAATTTTGGACTAGAAAAAGAATGGAAACCAACGGTTCCCAAACCATAGCCTAGGCAAATCAAACAAATCAAAAAGAAAGGTTGTGTTATTGAGAATTTGAGAAACATTCGGAATTGCATGATTCGTATGCTTGTGTTTGTGTTGTTTGGTGAACTTTCTACCAAGTTCTATTAGTTCAAACATTTATGGACTAGAAAAAGAATGGAAACCAACGGTTCCCAAACCATAGCCTAGGCAAATCAAACCAATCAACAAGAAAGGTTGTGTTATTGAGAATTTGATAAACATTCGGAATCGCATGATTCGTATGCTTGTGTTGGTGTTGTTTGGTGATCTTTCTATCAAGTTTTATTAGTTCAAATATATTTGGACTATAAAAGGAATGGAAACCAACGGTTCCCAAACCATAGCATAGGCAAATCAAACGAATCAAAAAGAAAGGTTGTGTTATTGAGAATTTGAGAAACATGCGGAATCGCATGCTTCGTATGCTTGTGTTTGTGATGTTTGGTGAACTTTCTACCAAGTTCTATTAGTTCAAACATTTATGGACTAGAAAAAGAATGGAAACCAACGGTTTCGAAACCATAGCCTAGGAAAATCAAACGAATCAAAAAGAAAGGATGTGTTATTGAGAATTTGAGAAACATTCGGAATCGCATGATTCGTATGCTTGTGTTTGTGTTGTTTGGTGATCTTTCTACCAAGTTTCATTAGTTCAAACATTTATGGACTAGAAAAAGAATGGAAACAAACGGTTGCCAAACCATAGCCTAGGTAAATCAAACCAATCTATAAGAAAGGTTGTGCTATTGAGAATTTGAGAAACATTCGGAATCGCATGATTCGCATGCTTGTGTTTGTGTTGTTTGGTGATCTTTCTACCAAGTTTCATTAGTTCAAACATTTATGGACTAGAAAAAGAATGGAAACAAACGGTTGCCAAACCATAGCCTAGGTAAATCAAACCAATCTATAAGAAAGGTTGTGCTATTGAGAATTTGAGAAACATTCGGAATCGCATGATTCGTATGCTTGTGTTTGTGTTGTTTGGTGATCTTTCTATAGAGTTCCATTAGTTCAAAGATTTTTGGACTAGAAAAAGAATGGAAACCAACGGTTCTCAAACCATAGCCTAGGCAAATCAAATGAATCAAAAAGAAAGGTTGTGTTATTGAGAATTTGAGAAACATTCGGAATCGCATGATTCGTATGCTTGTGTTTGTTTTGTTTGGTGATCTTTCTATAGATTTCCATTATTTTAATGATTTTTGGACTAGAAAAAGAATGGAAACCAACGGTTCCCAAACCATAGCCTAGGCAAATAAAACGAATCAAAAAGAAAGGATGTGTTATTGAGAATTTGAGAAACATTCGGAATCGCATGATTCGTATGCTTGTGTTTGTGTTGTTTGGTGATCTTTCTACCAAGTTTCATTAGTTGAAACATTTATGGACTAGAAAAAGAATGGAAACCAACGGTTCCCAAACCATAGCCTAGGCAAATCAAACGAATCAAAAAGAAAGGTTGTGTTATTGAGAATTTGAGAAACATTCGGAATCGCATGATTCGTATGCTTGTGTTTGTGTTGTTTTGTGATCTTTCTATAGAGTTCCATTAGTTCAAAGATTTTTGGACTAGAAAAAGAATGGAAACCAACGGTTCCCAAACCATAGCCTAGGCAAATCAAAGGAATCAAAAAGAAAGGTTGTGTTATTGAGAATTTTGAGAAACATTCGGAATCGCATGATTCGTATGCTTGTGTTTGTGTTGTTTGGTGATCTTTCTATAGAGTTCCATTAGTTCAATAATTTTTGGACTAGAAAAAGAATGGAAACCAACGTTCCCAAACCATAGCCTAGGCAAAGCGAACGAATCAAAAAGAAAGGATGTGTTATTCGCATGATTCGTATGCTTGTGTTTGTGTTGTTTGGTGATCTTTCTACCAAGTTTCATTAGTTCAAACATTTATGGATTCGAAAAAGAATGGAAACCAACGGTTCCCAAACCATAGCCTAGGTAAATCAAACCAATCAATAAGAAAGGTTGTGTTATTGAGAATTTGAGAAACATTCGGAATCGCATGATTCGTATGCTTGTGTTTGTGTTTTTTGGTGATCTTTCTACCAAGTTTCATTAGTTCAAACATTTATGGATTCGAAAAAGAATGGAAACCAACGGTTCCCAAACCATAGCCTAGGTAAATCAAACCAATCAATAAGAAAGGTTGTGTTATTGAGAATTTGAGAAACATGCGGAATCGCATGATTCGTATGCTTGTGTTTGTGTTGTTTCGTAATCTTTCTACCAAGTTCTATTAGATCAAACATTTATGGACTAGAAAAAGATTGGAAACCAACGGTTCCCAAACGATAGCCTAGGCAAACCAAACGAATCAATAAGAAAGGTTGTGTTATTGAGAATTTGAGAAACATTCGGAATCGCATGATTCGTATGCTTGTGTTTGTGTTTTTTGATGATCTTTCTACCAAGTTTCATTAGTTCAAACATTTATGGACTAGAAAAAGAATGGAAACCAACGGTTCCCAAACCATAGCCTAGGAAAATCAAACGAATCAAAAAGAAAGGTTGTGTTATTGAGAATTTGAGAAACATGCGGAATCGCATGATTCGTATGCTTGTGTTTGTGTTGTTTGGTGATCTTTCTACCAAGTTCTATTAGTTCAAACATTTATGGACTAGAAAAAGAATGGAAATAAACGGTTCCCAAACCTTAGCCGAGGCAAATCAAACCAATCAATAAGAAAGGTTGTGTTATTGAGAATTTGAGAAACATTCCGAATCGCATGATTCGTATGCTTGTGTTTATGTTCTTTGGTGATCTTTCTATCAAGTTCTATTAGTCCCAAAATTTTTGGACTAGAAAAAGAATGGAAGCCAACGGCTCCCAAACCATAGCCTAGGCAAATCAAACAAATCAAAAAGAAAGGTTGTGTTATTGAGAATTTGAGAAACATTCGGAATTGCATGATTCGTATGCTTGTGTTTGTGTTGTTTGGTGACCTTTATACCAAGTTCTATTATTTTAAACATTTATGGACTAGAAAAAGAATGGAAATCAACGGTTCCCAAGCCAAAGCCTAGGCAAATCAAACGAATCAAAAAGAAAGGATGTGTTATTGAGAATTTGAGAAACATTCGGAATCGCATGATTCGTATGCTTGTGTTTGTGTTGTTTGGTGATCTTTCTACCAAGTTTCATTAGTTCAAACATTTATGGACTAGAAAAAGAATGGAAACCAACGGTTCCCAAACCATAGCCTAGGCAAATCAAACCAATCAATAAGAAAGGTTGTGTTATTGAGAATTTGATAAACATTCGGAATCGCATGATTCGTATCCTTGTGTTGGTGTTGTTTGGTGATCTTTCTATCAAGTTTTATTAGTTCAAATATATTTGGACTATAAAAGGAATGGAAACCAACGGTTCCCAAACCATAGCATAGGCAAATCAAACGAATCAAAAAGAAAGGTTGTGTTATTGAGAATTTGAGAAACATGCGGAATTGCATGCTTCGTATGCTTGTGTTTGTGATGTTTGGTGAACTTTCTACCAAGTTCTATTAGTTCAAACATTTATGGACTAGAAAAAGAATGGAAACCAACGGTTTCCAAACCATAGCCTAGGCAAATCAAACGAATCAAAAAGAAAGGATGTGTTATTGAGAATTTGAGAAACATTCGGAATCGCATGATTCGTATGCTTGTGTTTGTGTTGTTTGGTGATCTTTCTAATAAGTTCTATTAGTTCCATGATTTTTGGACTAGAGAAAGAATGGAAACCATTGGTTCCCAAACCATAGCCTAGGCAAATCAAACGAATCAAAAAGAAAGGTTGTGTTATTAAGAATGGAAACCAACGGTTTGAGAAACATTCGGAATCGCCTAGGCAAATCAAACCAATCAATAAGAAAAGTTGTGTTATTGAGAGTTTGAGAAACATTCGGAATCGCATGATTCGTATGCTTGTGTTTGTGTTATTTGGTGATCTTAGAAAGGAAACCAACGGTTTCCTTAGTTCAAACATTAATGGACTTGAAAAAGAATGGAAACCAACGGTTCCCAAACCATAGCCTAGGTAAATCAAACCAATCAATAAGAAAGGTTGTGTTATTGAGAATTTGAGAAACATTCGGAATCGCATGATTCGTATGCTTGTGTTTGTGTTGTTTGGTGATCTTTCTATAGAGTTCCATTAGTTCAAAGATTTTTGGACTAGAAAAAGAGTGGAAACCAACGGTTTCCAAACCATAGCCTAGGCAAATCAAACCAATCAATAAGAAAGGTTGTGTTATTGAGAATTTGAGAAACATTCCGAATCGCATGATTCGTATGCTTGTGTTGGTGTTGTTTGGTGATCTTTCTATCAATTTCTACTAGTTCAAAAAATTTTGGACTAGAAAAAGAATGGAAACCAACGGTTCCCAAACCATAGCCTAGGCAAATCAAACAAATCAAAAAGAAAGGTTGTGTTATTGAGAATTTGAGAAACATTCGGAATTGCATGATTCGTATGCTTGTGTTTGTGTTGTTTGGTGAACTTTCTACCAAGTTCTATTAGTTCAAACATTTATGGACTAGAAAAAGAATGGAAACCAACGGTTCCCAAACCATAGCCTAGGCAAATCAAACCAATCAACAAGAAAGGTTGTGTTATTGAGAATTTGATAAACATTCGGAATCGCATGATTCGTATGCTTGTGTTGGTGTTGTTTGGTGATCTTTCTATCAAGTTTTATTAGTTCAAATATATTTGGACTATAAAAGGAATGGAAACCAACGGTTCCCAAACCATAGCATAGGCAAATCAAACGAATCAAAAAGAAAGGTTGTGTTATTGAGAATTTGAGAAACATGCGGAATCGCATGCTTCGTATGCTTGTGTTTGTGATGTTTGGTGAACTTTCTACCAAGTTCTATTAGTTCAAACATTTATGGACTAGAAAAAGAATGGAAACCAACGGTTTCGAAACCATAGCCTAGGCAAATCAAACGAATCAAAAAGAAAGGATGTGTTATTGAGAATTTGAGAAACATTCGGAATCGCATGATTCGTATGCTTGTGTTTGTGTTGTTTGGTGATCTTTCTACCAAGTTTCATTAGTTCAAACATTTATGGACTAGAAAAAGAATGGAAACAAACGGTTGCCAAACCATAGCCTAGGTAAATCAAACCAATCTATAAGAAAGGTTGTGCTATTGAGAATTTGAGAAACATTCGGAATCGCATGATTCGCATGCTTGTGTTTGTGTTGTTTGGTGATCTTTCTACCAAGTTTCATTAGTTCAAACATTTATGGACTAGAAAAAGAATGGAAACAAACGGTTGCCAAACCATAGCCTAGGTAAATCAAACCAATCTATAAGAAAGGTTGTGCTATTGAGAATTTGAGAAACATTCGGAATCGCATGATTCGTATGCTTGTGTTTGTGTTGTTTGGTGATCTTTCTATAGAGTTCCATTAGTTCAAAGATTTTTGGACTAGAAAAAGAATGGAAACCAACGGTTCTCAAACCATAGCCTAGGCAAATCAAATGAATCAAAAAGAAAGGTTGTGTTATTGAGAATTTGAGAAACATTCGGAATCGCATGATTCGTATGCTTGTGTTTGTTTTGTTTGGTGATCTTTCTATAGATTTCCATTATTTTAATGATTTTTGGACTAGAAAAAGAATGGAAACCAACGGTTCCCAAACCATAGCCTAGGCAAATAAAACGAATCAAAAAGAAAGGATGTGTTATTGAGAATTTGAGAAACATTCGGAATCGCATGATTCGTATGCTTGTGTTTGTGTTGTTTGGTGATCTTTCTACCAAGTTTCATTAGTTGAAACATTTATGGACTAGAAAAAGAATGGAAACCAACGGTTCCCAAACCATAGCCTAGGCAAATCAAACGAATCAAAAAGAAAGGTTGTGTTATTGAGAATTTGAGAAACATTCGGAATCGCATGATTCGTATGCTTGTGTTTGTGTTGTTTTGTGATCTTTCTATAGAGTTCCATTAGTTCAAAGATTTTTGGACTAGAAAAAGAATGGAAACCAACGGTTCCCAAACCATAGCCTAGGCAAATCAAAGGAATCAAAAAGAAAGGTTGTGTTATTGAGAATTTTGAGAAACATTCGGAATCGCATGATTCGTATGCTTGTGTTTGTGTTGTTTGGTGATCTTTCTATAGAGTTCCATTAGTTCAATAATTTTTGGACTAGAAAAAGAATGGAAACCAACGTTCCCAAACCATAGCCTAGGCAAAGCGAACGAATCAAAAAGAAAGGATGTGTTATTCGCATGATTCGTATGCTTGTGTTTGTGTTGTTTGGTGATCTTTCTACCAAGTTTCATTAGTTCAAACATTTATGGATTCGAAAAAGAATGGAAACCAACGGTTCCCAAACCATAGCCTAGGTAAATCAAACCAATCAATAAGAAAGGTTGTGTTATTGAGAATTTGAGAAACATTCGGAATCGCATGATTCGTATGCTTGTGTTTGTGTTTTTTGGTGATCTTTCTACCAAGTTTCATTAGTTCAAACATTTATGGATTCGAAAAAGAATGGAAACCAACGGTTCCCAAACCATAGCCTAGGTAAATCAAACCAATCAATAAGAAAGGTTGTGTTATTGAGAATTTGAGAAACATGCGGAATCGCATGATTCGTATGCTTGTGTTTGTGTTGTTTCGTAATCTTTCTACCAAGTTCTATTAGATCAAACATTTATGGACTAGAAAAAGATTGGAAACCAACGGTTCCCAAACGATAGCCTAGGCAAACCAAACGAATCAATAAGAAAGGTTGTGTTATTGAGAATTTGAGAAACATTCGGAATCGCATGATTCGTATGCTTGTGTTTGTGTTTTTTGATGATCTTTCTACCAAGTTTCATTAGTTCAAACATTTATGGACTAGAAAAAGAATGGAAACCAACGGTTCCCAAACCATAGCCTAGGCAAATCAAACGAATCAAAAAGAAAGGTTGTGTTATTGAGAATTTGAGAAACATTCGGAATTTCATGATTTTTATGCTTGTGTTTGTGTTGTTTTGTGATATTTCTATCAAGTTCTATTAGTTCACAGATTTTTGGACTAGAAAAAGAATGGAAACCAACGGTTCCCAAACCATAGCCTAGGCAAATGAAACGAATCAAAAAGAAAGGTTGTGTTATTGAGAAATTGAGAAACATGCGGAATCGCATGATTCGTATGCTTGTGTTTGTGTTGTTTCGTGATCTTTCTATAGAGTTCCATTAGTTCAATGATTTTTGGACTAGAAAAAGAATGGAAACCAACGGTTCCCAATCCATAGCCTACGCAAATGAAACGAATCAAAAAGAAAGGATGTGTTATTGAGAATTTGAGAAACATTCGGAATCGCATGATTCTTATGCTTGTATTTGTGTTGTTTGGTGATCTTTCTACACAGTTCTATCAGTTCAAACATTTATGGACTAGAAAAAGAATGGAAACCAACAGTTACCAAACCATAGCCTAGGCAAATCAAACCAATCAATAAGAAAGGTTGTGTTGTTTAGAATTTGAGAAACATTCGGAATCGCATGATTCGACTGCTTGTGTTTGTATTGTTTGGTGATCTTTCTATAGAGTTCCATTAGTTCAAAGATTATTGGACTAGAAAAAGAATGGAAACCAACGGTTCCCAAACCATAGCGTAGGCAAATCAATCACCTTAATAAGAAAGGTTGTGTTATTGAGAAACATTCGGAATCTCATGATTCGTATGCTTGTGTTTGTGTTGTTTGGTGATCTTTCTACCAAGTTCTATTAGTTCAAACATTTATGGACTAGAAAAAGAATGGAAACCAACGGTTACCAAACGATAGCCTAGGCAAATAAAACGAATCAATAAGAAAGGTTGTGTTATTGAGAATTTAAGAAACATTCGGAATCGCATGATTCGTATGCTTGTGTTTGTGTTGTTTGGTGATCTTTCTATAGAGTTCCATTAGTTCAAAGATTTTTGGACTAGCAAAAGAATGGAAACCAACGGTTCTCAAACCATAGCCTAGGCAAATCAAATGAATCAAAAAGAAAGGTTGTGTTATTGAGAATTTGAGAAACATTCGGAATCGCATGATTCGTATGCTTGTGTTTGTGTTGTTTGGTGATCTTTCTATAGAGTTCCATTAATTCAATGATTTTTGGACTAGAAATAGAATGGAAACCAACGGTTCCCAAACCATAGCCTAGGCAAATGAAACGAATCAAAAAGAAAAGATGTGTTATTGAGAATTTGAGAAACATCCGGAATCGCATGATTCGTATGCTTGTGTTTGTGTTGTTTGGTGATCTTTCTACCAAGTATCATTAGTTCAAACATTTATGGACTAGAAAAAGAATGGAAACCAACGGTTCCCAAACCATAGCCTAGGTAAATCAAACCAATCAATAAGAAAGGTTGTGTTATTGAGAATTATAGAAACATTCGGAATCGCATGATACGTATGCTTGTGTTTGTATTGTTTGGTGATCTTTCTACCAAGTTTCATTAGTTCAAACATTTATGGACTAGAAAAAGAATGGAAACCAACGGTTCCCAAACCATAGCCTAGGCAAATCAAACGAATCAAAAAGAAAGGTTGTGTTATTGAGAATTTGAGAAACATTCGGAATCGCATGATTCGTATGCTTGTGTTTGTGTTGTTTGGTGATCTTTCTATAGAGTTCCATTAGTTCAAAGATTTTTGGACTAGAAAAAGAATGGAAACCAACGGTTATCAAACCATAGCCTAGGCAAATCAAATGAATCAAAAAGAAAGGTTGTGTTATTGAGAATTTGAGAAACATTCGGAATCGCATGATTCGTATGCTTGTGTTTGTTTTGTTTGGTGATCTTTCTATAGATTTCCATTATTTTAATGATTTTTGGACAAGAAAAATAATGGAAACCAACGTTCCCAAACCATAGCCTAGGCAAAGCGAACGAATCAAAAAGAAAGGATGTGTTATTCGCATGATTCGTATGCTTGTGTTTGTGTTGTTTGGTGATCTTTCTACCAAGTTTCATTAGTTCAAACATTTATGGATTAGAAAAAGAATGGAAACCAACGGTTCCCAAACCATAGCCTAGGTAAATCAAACCAATCAATAAGAAAGGTTGTGTTATTGAGAATTTGAGAAACATTCGGAATCGCATGATTCGTATGCTTGTGTTTGTGTTTTTTGGTGATCTTTCTACCAAGTTTCATTAGTTCAAACATTTATGGACTAGAAAAAGAATGGAAACCAACGGTTCCCAAACTATAGCCTAGGCAAATCAAACGAATCAAAAAGAAAGGTTGTGTTATTGAGAATTTGAGAAACATTCGGAATTTCATGATTTGTATGCTTGTGTTTGTGTTGTTTGGTGATATTTCTATCAAGTTCTATTAGTTCACAGATTTTTGGACTAGAAAAAGAATGGAAACCAACGGTTCCCAAACCATAGCCTAGGCAAATGAAACGAATCAAAAAGAAAGGTTGTGTTATTGAGAATTTGAGAAACATGCGGAATCGCATGATTCGTATGCTTGTGTTTGTGTTGTTTGGTGATCTTTCTATAGAGTTCCATTAGTTCAATGATTTTTGGACTAGAAAAAGAATGGAAACCAACGGTTCCCAATCCATAGCCTACGCAAATGAAACGAATCAAAACGAAAGGATGTGTTATTGAGAATTTGAGAAACATTCGGAATCGCATGATTCTTATGCTTGTATTTGTGTTGTTTGGTGATCTTTCTACCCAGTTCTATCAGTTCAAACATTTATGGACTAGAAAAAGAATGGAAACCAACGGTTACCAAACCATAGCCTAGGCAAATCAAACCAATCAATATGAAAGGTTGTGTTGTTTAGAATTTGAGAAACATTCGGAATCGCATGATTCGTATGCTTGTGTTTGTATTGTTTGGTGATCTTTCTATAGAGTTCCATTAGTTCAAAGATTATTGGACTAGAAAAAGAATGGAAACCAACGGTTCCCAAACCATAGCCTAGGCAAATCAATCACCTTAATAAGAAAGGTTGTGTTATTGAGAATTTGAGAAACATTCGGAATCTCATGATTCGTATGCTTGTGTTTGTGTTGTTTGGTGATCTTTCTACCAAGTTCTATTAGTTCAAACATTTATGGACTAGAAAAAGAATGGAAACCAACGGTTCCCAAACGATAGCCTAGGCAAATAAAACGAATCAATAAGAAAGGTTGTGTTATTGAGAATTTGAGAAACATTCGGAATCGCATGATTCGTATGCTTGTGTTTGTGTTGTTTGGTGATCTTTCTACCAAGTTCTATTAGTTCAAACATTTATGGACTAGAAAAAGAATGCAAACCAACGGTTCCCAAACCATAGCCTAGGCATATCAAATTAATCAAGAAGAAAGGTTGTGTTATTGAGAATTTGAGAAACATTCGGAATCGCATGATTCGTATGCTTGTGTTTGTGTTGTTTGGTGATCTTTCTATAGAGTTCCATTAGTTCAAACATTTATGGACCAGAAAAAGAGTGAAAACCAACGTTTCCCAAAGCATAGCCTAGGCAAATCAAACCAATCAATAAGAAAGGTTGTGTTCTTGAGAATTTGAGAAACATTCGGAATCGCATGATTCTTATGATTGTATTTGTGTTGTTTGGTGATCTTTCTACCAAGTTGTATCAGTTCACATATTTATGGACTAGAAAAAGAATGGAAACCAACGGTTCCCAAACCATAGCCTAGGTAAATCAAACCAATCAATAAGAAAGGTTGTGTTATTTAGAATTTGAGAAACATTCGGAATCGCATGATTCGTATGCTTGTGTTTGTATTGTTTGGTGATCTTTCTATAGAGTTCCATTAGTTCAAAGATTTTTGGACTAGAAAAAGAATGGAAACCAACGGTTCCCAAACCATAGCCTAGGCAAATCAAATGAATCAAAAAGAAAGGTTGTGTTATTAAGAATTTGAAACATTCGGAATCGCATGATTCGTATGCTTGAGTTTGTGTTGTTTGGTTATCTTTCTATAGAGTTCCATTAGTTCAAAGATATTTGGACTAGAAAAAGAATGGAAACCAACGGTTCCCAAACCATAGCCTAGGCAAATCAAACGAATCAAAAAGAAAGGTTGTGTTATTGAGAATTTGAGAAACATTCGGAATCGCATGATTCGTATGCTTGTGTTTGTGTTGTTTGGTGATCTTTCTATAGAGTTCCATTAGTTCAAAGATTTTTGGACTAGCAAAAGAATGGAAACCAACGGTTCCCAAACCATAGCGTAGGCAAATCAATCACCTTAATAAGAAAGGTTGTGTTATTGAGAAACATTCGGAATCTCATGATTCGTATGCTTGTGTTTGTGTTGTTTGGTGATCTTTCTACCAAGTTCTATTAGTTCAAACATTTATGGACTAGAAAAAGAATGGAAACCAACGGTTACCAAACGATAGCCTAGGCAAATAAAACGAATCAATAAGAAAGGTTGTGTTATTGAGAATTTAAGAAACATTCGGAATCGCATGATTCGTATGCTTGTGTTTGTGTTGTTTGGTGATCTTTCTACCAAGTTCTATTAGTTCAAACATTTATGGACTAGAAAAAGAATGCAAACCAACGGTTGCCAAACCATAGCCTAGGCATATCAAATGAATCAAGAAGAAAGGTTGTGTTATTGAGAATTTGAGAAACATTCGGAATCGCATGATTCGTATGCTTGTGTTTGTGTTGTTTGGTGATCTTTCTATAGAGTTCCATTAGTTCAAACATTTATGGACCAGAAAAAGAGTGAAAACCAACGTTTCCCAAAGCATAGCCTAGGCAAATCAAACCAATCAATAAGAAAGGTTGTGTTATTGAGAATTTGAGAAACATTCGGAATCGCATGATTCTTATGCTTGTATTTGTGTTGTTTGGTGATCTTTCTACCAAGTTGTATCAGTTCAAATATTTATGGACTAGAAAAAGAATGGAAACCAACGGTTCCCAAACCATAGCCTAGGTAAATCAAACCAATTAATAAGAAAGGTTGTGTTATTTAGAATTTGAGAAACATTCGGAATCGCATGATTCGTATGCTTGTGTTTGTATTGTTTGGTGATCTTTCTATAGAGTTCCATTAGTTCAAAGATTTTTGGACTAGAAAAAGAATGGAAACCAATGGTTCCCAAACCATAGCCTAGGCAAATCAAATGAATCAAAAAGAAAGGTTGTGTTATTGAGAATTTGAAAAACATTCGGAATCGCATGATTCGTATGCTTGAGTTTGTGTTGTTTGGTTATCTTTCTATAGAGTTCCATTAGTTCAAAGATATTTGGACTAGAAAAAGAATGGAAACCAACGGTTCCCAAACCATAGCCTAGGGTAATCAAACGAATCAAAAAGAAAGGTTGTGTTATTGAGAATTTGAGAAACATTCGGAATCGCATGATTCGTATGCTTGTGTTTGTGTTGTTTGGTGATCTTTGTATAGAGTTCCATTAGTTCAAAGATTTTTGGACTAGCAAAAGAATGGAAACCAACGGTTCTCAAACCATAGCCTAGGCAAATCAAATGAATCAAAAAGAAAGGTTGTGTTATTGAGAATTTGAGAAACATTCGGAATCGCATGATTCGTATGCTTGTGTTTGTGTTGTTTGGTGATCTTTCTATAGAGTTCCATTAATTCAATGATTTTTGGACTAGAAATAGAATGGAAACCAACGGTTCCCAAACCATAGCCTAGGCAAATGAAACGAATCAAAAAGAAAAGATGTGTTATTGAGAATTTGAGAAACATCCGGAATCGCATGATTCGTATGCTTGTGTTTGCGTTGTTTGGTGATCTTTCTACCAAGTATCATTAGTTCAAACATTTATGGACTAGAAAAAGAATGGAAACCAACGGTTCCCAAACCATAGCCTAGGTAAATCAAACCAATCAATAAGAAAGGTTGTGTTATTGAGAATTATAGAAACATTCGGAATCGCATGATACGTATGCTTGTGTTTGTATTGTTTGGTGATCTTTCTACCAAGTTTCATTAGTTCAAACATTTATGGACTAGAAAAAGAATGGAAACCAACGGTTCCCAAACCATAGCCTAGGCAAATCAAACGAATCAAAAAGAAAGGTTGTGTTATTGAGAATTTGAGAAACATTCGGAATCGCATGATTCGTATGCTTGTGTTTGTGTTGTTTGGTGATCTTTCTATAGAGTTCCATTAGTTCAAAGATTTTTGGACTAGAAAAAGAATGGAAACCAACGGTTCTCAAACCATAGCCTAGGCAAATCAAATGAATCAAAAAGAAAGGTTGTGTTATTGAGAATTTGAGAAACATTCGGAATCGCATGATTCGTATGCTTGTGTTTGTTTTGTTTGGTGATCTTTCTATAGATTTCCATTATTTTAATGATTTTTGGACACGAAAAAGAATGGAAACCAACGTTCCCAAACCATAGCCTAGGCAAAGCGAACGAATCAAAAAGAAAGGATGTGTTATTCGCATGATTCGTATGCTTGTGTTTGTGTTGTTTGGTGATCTTTCTACCAAGTTTCATTAGTTCAAACATTTATGGATTAGAAAAAGAATGGAAACCAACGGTTCCCAAACCATAGCCTAGGTAAATCAAACCAATCAATAAGAAAGGTTGTGTTATTGAGAATTTGAGAAACATTCGGAATCGCATGATTCGTATGCTTGTGTTTGTGTTTTTTGGTGATCTTTCTACCAAGTTTCATTAGTTCAAACATTTATGGACTAGAAAAAGAATGGAAACCAACGGTTCCCAAACTATAGCCTAGGCAAATCAAACGAATCAAAAAGAAAGGTTGTGTTATTGAGAATTTGAGAAACATTCGGAATTTCATGATTTGTATGCTTGTGTTTGTGTTGTTTGGTGATATTTCTATCAAGTTCTATTAGTTCACAGATTTTTGGACTAGAAAAAGAATGGAAACCAACGGTTCCCAAACCATAGCCTAGGCAAATGAAACGAATCAAAAAGAAAGGTTGTGTTATTGAGAATTTGAGAAACATGCGGAATCGCATGATTCGTATGCTTGTGTTTGTGTTGTTTGGTGATCTTTCTATAGAGTTCCATTAGTTCAATGATTTTTGGACTAGAAAAAGAATGGAAACCAACGGTTCCCAATCCATAGCCTACGCAAATGAAACGAATCAAAACGAAAGGATGTGTTATTGAGAATTTGAGAAACATTCGGAATCGCATGATTCTTATGCTTGTATTTGTGTTGTTTGGTGATCTTTCTACCCAGTTCTATCAGTTCAAACATTTATGGACTAGAAAAAGAATGGAAACCAACGGTTACCAAACCATAGCCTAGGCAAATCAAACCAATCAATATGAAAGGTTGTGTTGTTTAGAATTTGAGAAACATTCGGAATCGCATGATTCGTATGCTTGTGTTTGTATTGTTTGGTGATCTTTCTATAGAGTTCCATTAGTTCAAAGATTATTGGACTAGAAAAAGAATGGAAACCAACGGTTCCCAAACCATAGCCTAGGCAAATCAATCACCTTAATAAGAAAGGTTGTGTTATTGAGAATTTGAGAAACATTCGGAATCTCATGATTCGTATGCTTGTGTTTGTGTTGTTTGGTGATCTTTCTACCAAGTTCTATTAGTTCAAACATTTATGGACTAGAAAAAGAATGGAAACCAACGGTTCCCAAACGATAGCCTAGGCAAATAAAACGAATCAATAAGAAAGGTTGTGTTATTGAGAATTTGAGAAACATTCGGAATCGCATGATTCGTATGCTTGTGTTTGTGTTGTTTGGTGATCTTTCTACCAAGTTCTATTAGTTCAAACATTTATGGACTAGAAAAAGAATGCAAACCAACGGTTCCCAAACCATAGCCTAGGCATATCAAATTAATCAAGAAGAAAGGTTGTGTTATTGAGAATTTGAGAAACATTCGGAATCGCATGATTCGTATGCTTGTGTTTGTGTTGTTTGGTGATCTTTCTATAGAGTTCCATTAGTTCAAACATTTATGGACCAGAAAAAGAGTAAAAACCAACGTTTCCCAAAGCATAGCCTAGGCAAATCAAACCAATCAATAAGAAAGGTTGTGTTCTTGAGAATTTGAGAAACATTCGGAATCGCATGATTCTTATGATTGTATTTGTGTTGTTTGGTGATCTTTCTACCAAGTTGTATCAGTTCACATATTTATGGACTAGAAAAAGAATGGAAACCAACGGTTCCCAAACCATAGCCTAGGTAAATCAAACCAATCAATAAGAAAGGTTGTGTTATTTAGAATTTGAGAAACATTCGGAATCGCATGATTCGTATGCTTGTGTTTGTATTGTTTGGTGATCTTTCTATAGAGTTCCATTAGTTCAAAGATTTTTGGACTAGAAAAAGAATGGAAACCAACGGTTCCCAAACCATAGCCTAGGCAAATCAAATGAATCAAAAAGAAAGGTTGTGTTATTAAGAATTTGAAACATTCGGAATCGCATGATTCGTATGCTTGAGTTTGTGTTGTTTGGTTATCTTTCTATAGAGTTCCATTAGTTCAAAGATATTTGGACTAGAAAAAGAATGGAAACCAACGGTTCCCAAACCATAGCCTAGGCAAATCAAACGAATCAAAAAGAAAGGTTGTGTTATTGAGAATTTGAGAAACATTCGGAATCGCATGATTCGTATGCTTGTGTTTGTGTTGTTTGGTGATCTTTCTATAGAGTTCCATTAGTTCAAAGATTTTTGGACTAGCAAAAGAATGGAAACCAACGGTTCCCAAACCATAGCCTAAGCAAATCAAATGAATCAAAAAGAAAGGTTGTGTTATTGAGAATTTGAGAAACATTCGGAATCGCATGATTCGTATGCTTGTGTTTGTGTTGTTTGGTGATCTTTCTATAGAGTTCCATTAATTCAATGATTTTTGGACTAGAAATAGAATGGAAACCAACGGTTCCCAAACCATAGCCTAGGCAAATGAAACGAATCAAAAAGAAAGGATGTGTTATTGAGAATTTGAGAAACATCCGGAATCGCATGATTCGTATGCTTGTGTTTGTGTTGTTTGGTGATATTTCTACCAAGTATCATTAGTTCAAACATTTATGGACTAGAATCAAATGGAAACCAACGGTTCCCAAACCATAGCCTAGGTAAATCAAACCAATCAATAAGAAAGGTTGTGTTATTGAGAATTATAGAAACATTCGGAATCGCATGATACGTATGCTTGTGTTTGTATTGTTTGGTGATCTTTCTACCAAGTTTCATTAGTTCAAACATTTATGGACTAGAAAAAGAATGGAAACCAACGGTTCCCAAACCATAGCCTAGGCAAATCAAACGAATCAAAAAGAAAGGTTGTGTTATTGAGAATTTGAGAAACATTCGGAATCGCATGATTCGTATGCTTGTGTTTGTGTTGTTTGGTGATCTTTCTATAGAGTTCCATTAGTTCAAAGATTTTTGGACTAGAAAAAGAATGGAAACCAACGGTTCTCAAACCATAGCCTAGGCAAATCAAATGAATCAAAAAGAAAGGTTGTGTTATTGAGAATTTGAGAAACATTCGGAATCGCATGATTCGTATGCTTGTGTTTGTGTTGTTTGGTGATCTTTCTATAGATTTCCATTATTTTAATGATTTTTGGACTAGAAAAAGAATGGAAACCAACGTTCCCAAACCATAGCCTAGGCAAAGCGAACGAATCAAAAAGAAAGGATGTGTTATTCGCATGATTCGTATGCTTGTGTTTGTGTTGTTTGGTGATCTTTCTACCAAGTTTCATTAGTTCAAACATTTATGGATTAGAAAAAGAATGGAAAACAACGGTTCCCAAACCATAGCCTAGGTAAATCAAACCAATCAATAAGAAAGGTTGTGTTATTGAGAATTTGAGAAACATTCGGAATCGCATGATTCGTATGCTTGTGTTTGTGTTTTTTGGTGATCTTTCTACCAAGTTTCATTAGTTCAATTATTTATGGACTAGAAAAAGAATGGAAACCAACGGTTCCCAAACCATAGCCTAGGCAAATCAAACGAATCAAAAAGAAAGGTTGTGTTATTGAGAATTTGAGAAACATTCGGAATCGCATGATTCGTATGCTTGTGTTTGTGTTTTTTGGTGATCTTTCTATAGAGTTCCATTAGTTCAAAGATTTTTGGACTAGAAAAAGAATGGAAACCAACGGTTCTCAAACCATAGCCTAGGCAAATCAAATGAATCAAAAAGAAAGGTTGTGTTATTGAGAATTTGAGAAACATTCGGAATCGCATGATTCGTATGCTTGTGTTTGTGTTGTTTGGTGATCTTTCTATAGATTTCCATTATTTTAATGATTTTTGGACTAGGAAAAGAATGGAAACCAACGTTCCCAAACCATAGCCTAGGCAAAGCGAACGAATCAAAAAGAAAGGATGTGTTATTCGCATGATTCGTATGCTTGTGTTTGTGTTGTTTGGTGATCTTTCTACCAAGTTTCATTAGTTCAAACATTTATGTATTAGAAAAAGAATGGAAACCAACGGTTCCCAAACCATAGCCTAGGTAAATCAAACCAATCAATAAGAAAGGTTGTGTTATTGAGAATTTGAGAAACATTCGGAATCGCATGATTCGTATGCTTGTGTTTGTGTTTTTTGGTGATCTTTCTACCAAGTTTCATTAGTTCAAACATTTATGGACTAGAAAAAGAATGGAAACCAACGGTTCCCAAACCATAGCTGATACGGGGTTAGCCGTGTGGATGCCCGATCTTCGACGTTCACGACTCAACAAGGAAAACACAAGGAAACAATGGTTAGAATTGAATGGAACGAATCTGGAAATGATGAACTCGACTCAACAAGAGGAAAAACGACACAACAAAGAAGCAAACTGAAATGAAGAAACGAAAAGGGAAATTGATAGAAACGACGAGAAGGATAACCCTTCGAGACAACTATTAAACCCCTGGTATGTATTTCAACCAGAATCCTAATAGAATGGACGAAGAACCAACCTTGTACAATCCTACACAACAAGGCGACACCTTGAAGCACAGGAAGGGGGCTCGTGATCGTTGATAAGCACCAAGCTTCGTAGAGGATTGACACAAATCAAACAAACCAAGCTGCGATTCACACACTCAATGAAGCAAAGCTTCAAACTCTCTCTTTTTAAGAGAAAACGATTTCTATATTCTCAATTGTCTAAGTGTTCCAAACCATCAAAACAATACTTATATGTCTCACTTCTGGAAATAAAAGAAATAATTAAAAAGGTCTAATTAATTCTAAGATAAATAGGCCCAAAACAGCATAATAGGCCCAAAATGAAACAAACACTCTTGGGTGCCTAAAATAGGCGTCGGTGCCCAAACGAGGCACACTCGCAGCGCCGGTGCCCAAACGAGGCACACCCGCAGCGCCGGTGCCCAATCGCGGCACTCATGCGACGTCGCTTGTGCCTTGGCTCTCTTCATGGGTGGCGCCCACACTTGCTAGGCACACAGCCTTGGCACATGGCTCCATGCTCGCTCTCGCCTCCTTAGCACAAATGAAACACACAAAGGCATGCATTCCACTTTGTAGCTTCTTAGCTCGGGATCTAGTGATTGGCCCCTCAAAGAGTGTTGGGGCGCTTGGAGGAGGCTGACTGGATGATCCTTCATCAACCTCCCCTTCTTGGAAAGGATTCGACCCCGAATCCAAGTCTTCATCAAGAGCAAGGTATGGCGTGAGATCAGCGACGTTGAAAGTTGCGCTTACACCATAATCACCGGGCAGCTCCAGCTTGTATGCATTGTCCCCGATCCTCTTAAGCACCTTGAAAGGTCCATCTCCTCGAGGGGACAGCTTGTTCTTCCTTTGCTCCGGGAATCTCTCTTTCCTCAAATGAACCCACACCAAGTCTCCGGGCTGGAAAACAACGTGGCGCCTCCCATGGTTCGCTCTCCTTGCATTGTACTCGGCCTTTTGCTCCAACTTCAGTTTGGTGCGAGCATGCAATTCCCTAATAAACTCCACATGTTTTCCTGCGTCAAAGTGCTCATTTTCCCTCATTGGCAATGGGGTAAGATCTAGTGGGGTGAGAGGGTTAGTACCATAAACACATTCAAATGGAGTCAATTTAGTAGAAGAATGAACAATCCTGTTATATGCAAACTCCACATGAGGTAAGGCCTCTTCCCACATCTTCAAGTTCTTCCTAATTATGGCCCTAAGAATCGTAGCTAGTGTCCTATTGGTGACCTCGGTTTGCCCATCAGTTTGAGGGTGACTAGAGGTAGAAAACAGCAACTTAGTTCCTAGTTTACTCCATAAGGTTCTCCAAAAGTGGCTAAGGAACTTAGTATCTCGGTCACTAACTATGGTTTTAGGAACCCCATGCAATCTGACTATCTCCCTAAAGAATAATCCAGCCACATTAGTAGCATCGTCGGTCTTATGACATGCTATAAAATGTGCCATCTTACTAAACCTATCCACTACAACCATGATTGAATCCCTCCCCTTCTTAGTCCTAGGCAACCCAACTATAAAGTCCATAGAAAGGTCCTCCCAAGGGGCTGTAGGCGTGGGCAATGGTGTGTAAAGTCCATGTGGCATAAGTCTAGATTTAGCCCTAAGACAGTCCATGCATCTTTTAACTACATTCTCAACATCCCTAAGCATGTGTGGCCAATAGAAATGAGTCCTAAGAGTGTGATAAGTTTTGTCCCTCCCAAAATGCCCCATTAGGCCGCCCCTATGGGCTTCCTCAACAAGCAGCAAACGCAATGAACAACGAGGTATGCAAACTTTATCAACTAGAAAAAGAAAGCCATCATGCAAATAGTATTTCTCAACACAATTCTTTTCAAGACAAGCCTTAAACGCATCACCAAAATCAAGATCAGTTTCATATAACTCACGAATATAAGTAAATCCTAATACTCTAGAGTCTAATGAAACAAGCAAAGTGTGGCGTCTAGACAAGGCATCAGCTACAACATTATCTTTTCCTCTTTTAAACTTAATCACATAAGGGAATGTTTCAATGAATTCCATCCATCTACCATGCCTCCTATCCATTTTATCTTGACTTTTAAAGTGTTTCAAGGATTCATGGTCAGTTTTAAGCACAAATTCCCTAGGCCAAAGATAATGCTGCCATGTTTTAAGCACTCGATACAAAGCATACAACTCTTTATCATAGGTCGAGTAGTTTAAACATGCACCTTTTAATTTCTCAGAAAAGAAGGCGATAGGTTTACCTTCTTGCATAAGCACGCCCCCTATGCCGACTCCACTTGCATCACACTCCACCTCAAACGGTCGTGTGAAGTCAGGCAACACCAATAGCGGGGCTTGCGTCAACTTCAGCTTGAGAGTCTCGAAGGCTCTCTCCTGGGCACGCCCCCACTTGAACTCACTTCTCTTCTTTGTAATTTCTGTCAATGGGGCTGCAATGGTGCTAAAATCCTTGACAAACCTCCTATAGAAGCTCGCCAGCCCATGGAAACTCCGCACCTGGCCAATAGTAGTTGGCGTGGGCCACTCGTTTATGGCCTTGATCTTGGCCTCATCCACTTGCAATCCCTGCGAGCTAACCACAAAACCAAGAAAGGTAACAGTAGTAGTACATAACTCACACTTTTTCAAATTCGCAAACAAGTGTTCAAGACGCAAGGTATTAAGCACATCTCTCAAATGACACTCATGCTCCTCTAGGGACTTACTATACACTAATATGTCATCAAAATAGACCACTACAAATTTCCCTATATAATGTCGCAATACATGGTTCATGAGACGCATGAATGTACTAGGGGCGTTCGTGAGCCCGAATGGCATAACGAGCCATTCATAGAGACCAAACTTGGTCTTGAAGGCTGTTTTCCACTCGTCCCCCTCCCTCATACGAATCTGGTGGTATCCACTTTTTAAATCAATTTTTGAGAAAATGGTGGATCCATGCAGTTCGTCTAGCATATCATCAAGACAAGGAATGGGGTGCCTATACTTTACCGTGATGTTATTAATGGCCCTGCAATCGACACACATTCTCCATGTGTTGTCTTTCTTGGGTACTAATAACACCGGTACAGCACAAGGGCTCATACTCTCCCTAATGTATCCCTTATCCAAGAGCTCTTGGACTTGGGATTGGACCTCTTGGGTCTCTTGGGGGTTCATACGGTAAGCTGGCCTGTTTGGCAAAGACGCCCCGGGAATGAGATCAATTTGATGCTCGATTCCTCTAATTGGGGGTAGGCCAGCCGGTATCTCGTCGGTGAATACGTCCTTGTACTCCTCGATGAGCCCCAAAATGCGTGGGGGCAGTGAAGCTCGAAGCTTTTCACTTAACAAGCTCAGCTCCTTGCATAAGAGCATAAGCGTTGTTTCCCCATCCAAAAACTCGTCTTCCAGCTCCCTCTTGGAAGCCAAAAGAGCGGAGGGAGGTGTAGGGCTGAGAGGTTGGCTCGTCTTACCCCGAGCTTTCTCTTCCTTCCCATTCTCTCCCTCAAGGTCAGAACATACCTTCTTACCTTGACGCTTCCGATCCCACTCCTCCGAGACCTGCGTAGGCGTCATGGGCTTAAGGACTATGGTCTGGCCGTTGTGGGTGAAGGTGTTTCGGTTGGTGAATCCATCGTGCACAACCTTCCTGTCGTATTGCCATGGACGACCTAATAGAATATGACAAGCCTGCATAGGTACTACATCACAAAGAACATTATCCTCATAACGTCCTAGTTTAATAGAAACCTTTACTTGCCTTTGCACTTTCAATTCACCACAGTCATTCATCCAATGCAACTTATAGGGTCTAGGGTGATGAGTCATAGGTAATTGCAGTTTGTTAACCATCTCTAAGCTAGCAATGTTACAACAACTACCACTATCTATGATCATGTTACAAACCTTCCCTTTAATCAAGCACCTAGTATGAAACAAGTTCTCTCTTTGATTATCATCGCATGCTTGTGGTTTAATATGCAATGTCCTCCTAGCAATAAGAGATTCACCAGATTCATACTCAATTTCATCTTCAACATTATCATTTTCATGCAAATCATCATTAGGCTCGTTTTCATGCTCACTTTCAGATTCATATTCACCTAAATGATTGATTAAAAGTGTTTTCTTGTTAGGGCAATCTCTTGCATAATGTCCTCTACCCTGGCACTTAAAGCACACAATATCTCTAGTCCTAGACGAAGAGTTAGAGGTAGGATTACTCCCCTTTGGAGCTGCTGAAACCCCACTAGAATTGCCCTTGTTGTATGGTGAAGGCGTGGAGCTTGTGGGCTGTTTGGCTCGTCCAGCTTGGTCTCCTTGACCGCCGGCTGCATTGCTCCTCTCCTTTTGGTGCGAGGCCTCCTTCCCATACGATCCGCCTTGCTGGCCACGGCTCCCCCTCCATGATTGGGGCTGAGTGTTCGCGTTCCTTCCTCCCGAGTACCTAGACTTGAATTTCCTTTCTACTTTCAAAGCTAGATGGAAAAGGTCAGTCATAGTAGTGTAGGGATATAAATCAATCTCATTTGCCAAATAAGGATGCAAGATACGAAGATACCTGGCCATGGTGGTCTCTTCATCCTCAACCACATCAGCCCTTACCATCGCCACTTGCATGGCATTGTAGCACTCCTCGGCACTCATGGAACCTTGTTTCAAATTTTCCAGCCGCTGTCTTAGCTCCCGGGCGTAATGTTGAGGTATGAAACGCCCTCGCATCAACGCCTTCATTTGATCCCAGCTGGCTATGGGTGCGTCCAGATTGCGCCTCCTTTCTTTCACCAAGTTATCCCACCATATGAGGGCATAACCGGAGAACTCAAGGACAGCGAGCTGCACCTTCTTGGTCTCGGCAAAGTTGTGGCAGTTCCACACTTGCTCGATCTTGGTCTCCCATTCCATATAGACATCCGGATCACACTTGCCTTCGAAAGCAGGGATCCTCACCTTTATCTTGCCAACTCCGTCTTGCTCCTGCTCACGAGGTCTCATGGGACGCCTATCTCGACCTTCTCGGCGCTCCCTACCTCCCCTTCTTGAGACGCGCTCCCAATTATCCTCCTCCTCGCCCTCATACTCATCATCATAAAGGTCCATATCACTTGGTGATCCTCTTTGGTCCTGAAATCCTTGAAAGCTATTAGCACGATTATGCTCATCCCGAAGGGGAGTGAGCTGGGAACCAAAAGGCACTCTTCTAGGAAGATTGCCCGAGGAATTACGCAATGGATTAGAGTTATGAGGCACTTCCCTGGTTTGGTTTTGGAAACCATGTTGTTGTGATGTGGACGCCAAGTTAGGGTCCGTGTTGTGGGCGTTTTGGTCCTGGCCATCGCCGGTGCCTTGTTGGTGTGCCGCTGAATCGGTGCCCAAGGCTACGCTTGGCACGGGTGGAGGCAACGCCAAGGCTCTCGTCTCCAAGGCCGTCATCCTAGAATTGAGGCGTGTGATGTTGCTGTTGAGTGAGGTCAACAACTTGAACACCTCGGGGTGGATTGGCTCAGGGCTCTTGGGTGTGTTGGTGTTATCACTACTTTCGTTAGACATTCTGCACAATCAGCAAAAACACTTTACAAGCAAACTTGTCAAGTTAGTTTAATCCAAATCAGCCTCTCAAGTGTTTCACTCGCTCTCACTCTCGGTGTGTGATCGAGCTCGTTGTTTCAATCTGCTTGAAATGATCAACAACTCAATTCAAAGATTAGTAAACAACAATTCACGAGAAGATGAAGGCTGGGGAAGAAACGTCCAAGAAAAGAAGACTCAAATGTGTTTAAGAATGGAGATGAATAGAGAAAGAGAACAAACCTCGATTAAGCTTCTCTCACCTTGATTTCCGTAACCAAGTATGAACTTGGAGTGGTTTGTTTAGGTGAGGGTAGGCTGAAAGTGTAAGGTTCGAAAGCTTCTCCAATGGGATCGTCTAACTCAAGAGATGAAGAGGGAAGATGATGATATGTCGCACACCTTAATTACACTATGCACTAGAATAAAATGCAATGATATACTATGAATGAAATAGAAGAATAAAATCTGATTTCTGATTTTCGTTTTTTTTTTTTTTTTTTTTTTTTTTTTTTTTGATTTTTTTTTTTTTTTTTTTTAATCAGAAATAATCAGAAAATACAAATAATTTCGAAATTGAAATAAAATGCTATTCTAAGGTGCAAAATAATTTGCTAGAAATGAGGAGAGGTGGCGATTTGAGTTTGAAATGTTGGTGGCTGAAATCCCTTGATTTTAGGAGAAGGAATAGGCTGGAGGATGGGTGGTTGGGCGTGGCTTTTGATTTCAAATGAGCTGAATGGGTTCTCCTTGATATTAGGAGGTGGGTGTGGGAAATTTGTGGCTGGGATATGGTTTGTTGTTGGTCAACCTTAAAAATAGGAATCAGCTTAGGATTAATTCAAATTTGAATTAATTAAATCAGATTTATGACTCCAATTTAATTAAAACAAATCGGCTGACTTAATCAAGGTGGTGGTCGAATTTGTGGGGGTGGTGGGCGGATTTTGTGAAGGTGGTGGGGCGTTGGTGGTTGTGGTGGCTGAGGGGACGATTTTTCTTGGCTAAAGGTGTAATTGGCTAGGCAAAACAAACCACTGCGCAAGAACAAACCGATTAGTACTTTCAAGTTCAGATTAAAGAGAGTTGATTAATCGAACCTGATCTCCGGAGGACTCTTTTTGGTATTTTGTAGACTCTTTTGATGGGAACGAAAAGAACGTCGTCAACGCAGCTCTGATACCACTTTGATACGGGGTTAGCCGTGTGGATGCCCGATCTTCGACGTTCACGACTCAACAAGGAAAACACAAGGAAACAATGGTTAGAATTGAATGGAACGAAACTGGAAATGATGAACTCGACTCAACAAGAGGAAAAACGACACAACAAAGAAGCAAACTGAAATGAAGAAACGAAAAGGGAAATTGATAGAAACGACGAGAAGGATAACCCTTCGAGACAACTATTAAACCCCTGGTATGTATTTCAACCAGAATCCTAATAGAATGGACGAAGAACCAACCTTGTACAATCCTACACAACAAGGCGACACCTTGAAGCACAGGAAGGGGGCTCGTGATCGTTGATAAGCACCAAGCTTCGTAGAGGATTGACACAAATCAAACAAACCAAGCTGCGATTCACACACTCAATGAAGCAAAGCTTCAAACTCTCTCTTTTTAAGAGAAAACGATTTCTATATTCTCAATTGTCTAAGTGTTCCAAACCATCAAAACAATACTTATATGTCTCACTTCTGGAAATAAAAGAAATAATTAAAAAGGTCTAATTAATTCTAAGATAAATAGGCCCAAAACAGCATAATAGGCCCAAAATGAAACAAACACTCTTGGGTGCCTAAAATAGGCGTCGGTGCCCAAACGAGGCACACTCGCAGCGCCGGTGCCCAAACGAGGCACACCCGCAGCGCCGGTGCCCAATCGCGGCACTCATGCGACGTCGCTTGTGCCTTGGCTCTCTTCATGGGTGGCGCCCACACTTTCTAGGCACACAGCCTTGGCACATGGCTCCATGCTCGCTCTCGCCTCCTTAGCACAAATGAAACACACAAAGGCATGCATTCCACTTTGTAGCTTCTTAGCTCGGGATCTAGTGATTGGCCCCTCAAAGAGTGTTGGGGCGCTTGGAGGAGGCTGACTGGATGATCCTTCATCAACAGCTTAGGCAAATCAAACGAATCAAAAAGAAAGGTTGTGTTATTGAGAATTTGAGAAACATTCGGAATTTCATGATTTGTATGCTTGTGTTTGTGTTGTTTGGTGATATTTCTATCAAGTTCTATTAGTTCACAGATTTTTGGACTAGAAAAAGAATGGAAACCAACGGTTCCCAAACCATAGCCTAGGCAAATGAAACGAATCAAAAAGAAAGGTTGTGTTATTGAGAATTTGAGAAACATGCGGAATCGCATGATTCGTATGCTTGTGTTTGTGTTGTTTGGTGATCTTTCTATAGAGTTCCATTAGTTCAATGATTTTTGGACTAGAAAAAGAATGGAAACCAACGGTTCCCAATCCATAGCCTACGCAAATGAAACGAATCAAAACGAAAGGATGTGTTATTGAGAATTTGAGAAACATTCGGAATCGCATGATTCTTATGCTTGTATTTGTGTTGTTTGGTGATCTTTCTACCCAGTTCTATCAGTTCAAACATTTATGGACTAGAAAAAGAATGGAAACCAACGGTTACCAAACCATAGCCTAGGCAAATCAAACCAATCAATATGAAAGGTTGTGTTGTTTAGAATTTGAGAAACATTCGGAATCGCATGATTCGTATGCTTGTGTTTGTATTGTTTGGTGATCTTTCTATAGAGTTCCATTAGTTCAAAGATTATTGGACTAGAAAAAGAATGGAAACCAACGGTTCCCAAACCATAGCCTAGGCAAATCAATCACCTTAATAAGAAAGGTTGTGTTATTGAGAATTTGAGAAACATTCGGAATCTTATGATTCGTATGCTTGTGTTTGTGTTGTTTGGTGATCTTTCTACCAAGTTCTATTAGTTCAAACATTTATGGACTAGAAAAAGAATGGAAACCAACGGTTCCCAAACGATAGCCTAGGTAAATAAAACGAATCAATAAGAAAGGTTATGTTATTGAGAATTTGAGAAACATTCGGAATCGCATGATTCGTATGCTTGTGTTTGTGTTGTTTGGTGATCTTTCTACCAAGTTCTATTAGTTCAAACATTTATGGACTAGAAAAAGAATGCAAACCAACGGTTCCCAAACCATAGCCTAGGCATATCAAATTAATCAAGAAGAAAGGTTGTGTTATTGAGAATTTGAGAAACATTCGGAATCGCATGATTCGTATGCTTGTGTTTGTGTTGTTTGGTGATCTTTCTATAGAGTTCCATTAGTTCAAACATTTATGGACTAGAAAAAGAATGGAAACCAACGGTTCCCAAACGATAGCCTAGGCAAATAAAACGAATCAATAAGAAAGGTTGTGTTATTGAGAATTTGAGAAACATTCGGAATCGCATGATTCGTATGCTTGTGTTTGTGTTGTTTGGTGATCTTTCTACCAAGTTCTATTAGTTCAAACATTTATGGACTAGAAAAAGTATGCAAACCAACGGTTCCCAAACCATAGCCTAGGCATATCAAATTAATCAAGAAGAAAGGTTGTGTTATTGAGAATTTGAGAAACATTCGGAATCGCATGATTCGTATGCTTGTGTTTGTGTTGTTTGGTGATCTTTCTATAGAGTTCCATTAGTTCAAACATTTATGGACCAGAAAAAGAGTGAAAACCAACGTTTCCCAAAGCATAGCCTAGGCAAATGAAACGAATCAAAAAGAAAGGTTGTGTTATTGATAATTTGAGAAACATGCGGAATCGCATGATTCGTATGCTTGTGTTTGTGTTGTTTGGTGATCTTTCTATAGAGTTCCATTAATTCAATGATTTTTGGACTAGAAATAGAATGGAAACCAACGGTTCCCAAACCATAGCCTAGGCAAATGAAACGAATCAAAAAGAAAGGATGTGTTATTGAGAATTTGAGAAACATCCGGAATCGCATGATTCGTATGCTTGTGTTTGTGTTGTTTGGTGATCTTTCTACCAAGTATCATTAGTTCAAACATTTATGGACTAGAATCAAATGGAAACCAACGGTTCCCAAACCATAGCCTAGGTAAATCAAACCAATCAATAAGAAAGGTTGTGTTATTGAGAATTATAGAAACATTCGGAATCGCATGATACGTATGCTTGTGTTTGTATTGTTTGGTGATCTTTCTACCAAGTTTCATTAGTTCAAACATTTATGGACTAGAAAAAGAATGGAAACCAACGGTTCCCAAACCATAGCCTAGGCAAATCAAACGAATCAAAAAGAAAGGTTGTGTTATTGAGAATTTGAGAAACATTCGGAATCGCATGATTCGTATGCTTGTGTTTGTGTTGTTTGGTGATCTTTCTATAGAGTTCCATTAGTTCAAAGATTTTTGGACTAGAAAAAGAATGGAAACCAACGGTTCTCAAACCATAGCCTAGGCAAATCAAATGAATCAAAAAGAAAGGTTGTGTTATTGAGAATTTGAGAAACATTCGGAATCGCATGATTCGTATGCTTGTGTTTGTGTTGTTTGGTGATCTTTCTATAGAGTTCCATTAATTCAATGATTTTTGGACTAGAAATAGAATGGAAACGAACGGTTCCCAAACCATAGCCTAGGCAAATGAAACGAATCAAAAAGAAAGGATGTGTTATTGAGAATTTGAGAAACATCCGGAATCGCATGATTCGTATGCTTGTGTTTGTGTTGTTTGGTGATCTTTCTACCAAGTATCATTAGTTCAAACATTTATGGACTAGAATCAAATGGAAACCAACGGTTCCCAAACCATAGCCTATGTAAATCAAACCAATCAATAAGAAAGGTTGTGTTATTGAGAATTATAAGAACATTCGGAATCGCATGATACGTATGCTTGTGTTTGTATTGTTTGGTGATCTTTCTACCAAGTTTCATTAGTTCAAACATTTATGGACTAGAAAAAGAATGGAAACCAACGGTTCCCAAACCATAGCCTAGGCAAATCAAACGAATCAAAAAGAAAGGTTGTGTTATTGAGAATTTGAGAAACATTCGGAATCGCATGATTCGTATGCTTGTGTTTGTGTTGTTTGGTGATCTTTCTATAGAGTTCCATTAGTTCAAAGATTTTTGGACTAGAAAAAGAATGGAAACCAACGGTTCTCAAACCATAGCCTAGGCAAATCAAATGAATCAAAAAGAAAGGTTGTGTTATTGAGAATTTGAGAAACATTCGGAATCGCATGATTCGTATGCTTGTTTTTGTGTTGTTTGGTGATCTTTCTATAGATTTCCATTATTTTAATGATTTTTGGACTAGAAAAAGAATGGAAACCAACGTTCCCAAACCATAGCCTAGGCAAAGCGAACGAATCAAAAAGAAAGGATGTGTTATTCGCATGATTCGTATGCTTGTGTTTGTGTTGTTTGGTGATCTTTCTACCAAGTTTCATTAGTTCAAACATTTATGGATTAGAAAAAGAATGGAAACCAACGGTTCCGAAACCATAGCCTAGGTAAATCAAACCAATCAATAAGAAAGGTTGTGTTATTGAGAATTTGAGAAACATTCGGAATCGCATGATTCGTATGCTTGTGTTTGTGTTTTTTGGTGATCTTTCTACCAAGTTTCATTAGTTCAAACATTTATGGACTAGAAAAAGAATGGAAACCAACGGTTCCCAAACCATAGCCTAGGCAAATCAAACGAATCAAAAAGAAAGGTTGTGTTATTGAGAATTTGAGAAACATTCGGAATTTCATGATTTGTATGCTTGTGTTTGTGTTGTTTGGTGATATTTCTATCAAGTTCTATTAGTTCACAGATTTTTGGACTAGAAAAAGAATGGAAACCAACGGTTCCCAAACCATAGCCTAGGCAAATGAAACGAATCAAAAAGAAAGGTTGTGTTATTGAGAATTTGAGAAACATGCGGAATCGCATGATTCGTATGCTTGTGTTTGTGTTGTTTGGTGATCTTTCTATAGAGTTCCATTAGTTCAATGATTTTTGGACTAGAAAAAGAATGGAAACCAACGGTTCCCAATCCATAGCCTACGCAAATGAAACGAATCAAAACGAAAGGATGTGTTATTGAGAATTTGAGAAACATTCGGAATCGCATGATTCTTATGCTTGTATTTGTGTTGTTTGGTGATCTTTCTACCCAGTTCTATCAATTCAAACATTTATGGACTAGAAAAAGAATGGAAACCAACGGTTACCAAACCATAGCCTAGGCAAATCAAACCAATCAATATGAAAGGTTGTGTTGTTTAGAATTTGAGAAACATTCGGAATCGCATGATTCGTATGCTTTGTTTGTATTGTTTGGTGATCTTTCTATAGAGTTCCATTAGTTCAAAGATTATTGGACTAGAAAAAGAATGGAAACCAACGGTTCCCAAACCATAGCCTAGGCAAATCAATCACCTTAATAAGAAAGGTTGTGTTATTGAGAATTTGAGAAACATTCGGAATCTCATGATTCGTATGCTTGTGTTTGTGTTGTTTGGTGATCTTTCTACCAAGTTCTATTAGTTCAAACATTTATGGACTAGAAAAAGAATGGAAACCAACGGTTCCCAAACGATAGCCTAGGCAAATAAAACGAATCAATAAGAAAGGTTATGTTATTGAGAATTTGAGAAACATTCGGAATCGCATGATTCGTATGCTTGTGTTTGTGTTGTTTGGTGATCTTTCTACCAAGTTCTATTAGTTCAAACATTTATGGACTAGAAAAAGAATGCAAACCAACGGTTCCCAAACCATAGCCTAGGCATATCAAATTAATCAAGAAGAAAGGTTGTGTTATTGAGAATTTGAGAAACATTCGGAATCGCATGATTCGTATGCTTGTGTTTGTGTTGTTTGGTGATCTTTCTATAGAGTTCCATTAGTTCAAACATTTATGGACCAGAAAAAGAGTGAAAACCAACGTTTCCCAAAGCATAGCCTAGGCAAATCAAACCAATCAATAAGAAAGGTTGTGTTCTTGAGAATTTGAGAAACATTCGGAATCGCATGATTCTTATGATTGTATTTGTGTTGTTTGGTGATCTTTCTACCAAGTTGTATCAGTTCAAATATTTATGGACTAGAAAAAGAATGGAAACCAACGGTTCCCAAACCATAGCCTAGGTAAATCAAACCAATCAATAAGAAAGGTTGTGTTATTTAGAATTTGAGAAACATTCGGAATCGCATGATTCGTATGCTTGTGTTTGTATTGTTTGGTGATCTTTCTATAGAGTTCCATTAGTTCAAAGATTTTTGGACTAGAAAAAGAATGGAAACCAACGGTTCCCAAACCATAGCCTAGGCAAATCAAATGAATCAAAAAGAAAGGTTGTGTTATTAAGAATTTGAAACATTCGGAATCGCATGATTCGTATGCTTGAGTTTGTGTTGTTTGGTTATCTTTCTATAGAGTTCCATTAGTTCAAAGATATTTGGACTAGAAAAAGAATGGAAACCAACGGTTCCCAAACCATAGCCTAGGCAAATCAAACGAATCAAAAAGAAAGGTTGTGTTATTGAGAATTTGAGAAACATTCGGAATCGCATGATTCGTATGCTTGTGTTTGTGTTGTTTGGTGATCTTTCTATAGAGTTCCATTAGTTCAAAGATTTTTGGACTAGCAAAAGAATGGAAACCAACGGTTCCCAAACCATAGCCTAAGCAAATCAAATGAATCAAAAAGAAAGGTTGTGTTATTGAGAATTTGAGAAACATTCGGAATCGCATGATTCGTATGCTTGTGTTTGTGTTGTTTGGTGATCTTTCTATAGAGTTCCATTAATTCAATGATTTTTGGACTAGAAATAGAATGGAAACCAACGGTTCCCAAACCATAGCCTAGGCAAATGAAATGAATCAAAAAGAAAGGATGTGTTATTGAGAATTTGAGAAACATCCGGAATCGCATGATTCGTATGCTTGTGTTTGTGTTGTTTGGTGATCTTTCTACCAAGTATCATTAGTTCAAACATTTATGGACTAGAATCAAATGGAAACCAACGGTTCCCAAACCATAGCCTAGGTAAATCAAACCAATCAATAAGAAAGGTTGTGTTATTGAGAATTATAGAAACATTCGGAATCGCATGATACGTATGCTTGTGTTTGTATTGTTTGGTGATCTTTCTACCAAGTTTCATTAGTTCAAACAATTATGGACTAGAAAAAGAATGGAAACCAACGGTTCCCAAACCATAGCCTAGGCAAATCAAACGAATCAAAAAGAAAGGTTGTGTTATTGAGAATTTGAGAAACATTCGGAATCGCATGATTCGTATGCTTGTGTTTGTGTTGTTTGGTGATCTTTCTATAGAGTTCCATTAGTTCAAAGATTTTTGGACTAGAAAAAGAATGGAAACCAACGGTTCTCAAACCATAGCCTAGGCAAATCAAATGAATCAAAAAGAAAGGTTGTGTTATTGAGAATTTGAGAAACATTCGGAATCGCATGATTCGTATGCTTGTGTTTGTGTTGTTTGGTGATCTTTCTATAGATTTCCATTATTTTAATGATTTTTGGACTAGAAAAAGAATGGAAACCAACGTTCCCAAACAATAGCCTAGGCAAAGCGAACGAATCAAAAAGAAAGGATGTGTTATTCGCATGATTCGTATGCTTGTGTTTGTGTTGTTTGGTGATCTTTCTACCAAGTTTCATTAGTTCAAACATTTATGGATTAGAAAAATAATGGAAACCAACGGTTCCCAAACCATAGCCTAGGTAAATCAAACCAATCAATAAGAAAGGTTGTGTTATTGAGAATTTGAGAAACATTCGGAATCGCATGATTCGTATGCTTGTGTTTGTGTTGTTTGGTGATCTTTCTACCAAGTTCTATTAGTTCAAACATTTATGGACTAGAAAAACTATGGAAACCAACGGTTCCCAAACCATAGCCTAGCCAAATCAAACCAATCAATAAGAAAGGTTGTGTTATTGAGAATTTGAGAAACATTCGGAATCGCATGATTCTTATTCTTGTATTTGTGTTGTTTGTTGATCTTTCTACCAAGTTCTATCAGTTCAAACATTTATGGACTAAAAAAAGAATGGAAACCAACGGTTCCCAAACCATAGCCTAGGCAAATCAGACCAATCAATAAGAAAGGTTGTGTTATTGAGAATTTGAGAAACATTCGGAATCGAAAGATTCGTATGCTTGTGTTTGTATTGTTTGGTGATCTTTCTATAGAGTTCCATTAGTTCAAAGATTTTTGGACTAGAAAAAGAATGGAAACCAACGTTTCCCAAACCATAGCCTAGGCAAATCAAACGAATCAAAAAGAAAGGTTGTGTTATTGAGAATTTGAGAAACATGCGGAATCGCATGATTCGTATGCTTGTGTCGGTGTTGTTTGGTGATCTTTCTATCAAGTTCTATTAGTTCAAAGATTTTTTTACGAGAAAAAGATTGGAAACCAACGGTTCCCAAACGATAGCCTAGGCAAATCAAACGAATCAATAAGAAAGGTTGTGTTATTGAGAAATTGAGAAACATTCGGAATCGCATGATTCTTATGCTTGTGTTACTGTTGTTTGGTGATCTTTCTACCAAGTTCTATTAGTTCAAACATTTATGGACTAGAAAAAGAATGGAAACCAACGGTTCCCAAACGATAGCCTAGGCAAATCAAACGGATCAATAAGAAAGGTTGTGTTATTGAGAATTTGAGAAACATTCGGAATCGCATGATTCGTGTGCTTGTATTTGTGTTGTTTGGTGATCTTTCTTCCAAGTTCTATCAGTTCAAACATTTATGGACTAAAAAAAGAATGGAAACCTACGGTTCCCAAACCATAGCCTAGGCAAATCAAACCAATCAATAAGAAAGGTTGTGTTATTTAGAATTTGAGAAACATTCGGAATCGCATGATTCGTATGCTTGTGTTTGTATTGTTTGGTGATCTTTCTATAGAGTTCCATTAGTACAAAGATTTTTGGACTTGAAAAAGAATGGAAGCCAACGGTTCCCAAACCATAGCCTAGGCAAATCAAATGAATCAAAAAGAAAGGTTGTGTTATTGAGAATTTGAGAAACATTCGGAATAGCATGATTCGTATGCTTGTGTTTGTGTTGTTTGGTGATCTTTCCATTAGTTCAAAGATTTTTGGACTAGAAAAAGAATGGAGACCAACGGTTCCCAAACCATAGCCTAGGCAAATCAAACGAATCAAAAAGAAAGGATGTGTTATTGAGAATTTGAGAAACATTCGGAATCACATGATTCGTATGCTTGTGTTTGTGTTGTTTGGTGATCTTTCTATCAAATTCTATTAGTTCAAAGATTTTTGGACTAGAAAAAGAATGGAAACCAACGGTTCACAAACCATAGACTAGGCAAATCAAAAAGAAAGGTTGTGTTATTGAGAATTTGAGAAACATGCGGAATCGCATGATTCGTATGCTTGTGTTGCTGTTGTTTGGTGATATTTCTATCAAGTTCTGTTAGTTCAAAGATTTTTTTACGAGAAAAAGAATGGAAACCAACGGTTCCCAAACGATAGCCTAGGCAAATCAAACGAATCAATAAGAAAGGTTGTGTTATTGAGAATTTGAGAAACATTCGGAATCGCATGATTCGTGTGCTTGTATTTGTGTTGTTTGGTGATCTTTCTACCAAGTTCTATCAGTTCAAACATTTATGGACTAAAAAAAGAATGGAAACCTACGGTTCCCAAACCATAGCATAGGCAAATCAAACCAATCAATAAGAAAGGTTGTGTTATTTAGAATTTGAGAAACATTCGGAATCGCATGATTCGTATGCTTGTGTTTGTATTGTTTGGTGATCTTTCTATAGAGTTCCATTAGTTCCAAGATTTTTGGACTTGAAAAAGAATGGAAACCAACGGTTCCCAAACCATAGCCTAGGCAAATCAAATGAATCAAAAAGAAAGGTTGTGTTATTGAGAATTTGAGTAACATTCGGAATAGCATGATTCGTATGCTTGTGTTTGTGTTGTTTGGTGATCTTTCCATTAGTTCAAAGATTTTTGTACTAGAAAAAGAATGGAAACCAACGGTTCCCAAACCATAGCCTAGGCAAATCAAACGAATCAAAAAGAAAGGTTGTGTTATTGAGAATTTGAGAAACACGCGGAATCGCATGATTCGTATGCTTGTGTTGGTGTTGTTTGGTGATCTTTCTATCAAGTTCTATTAGTTCAAAGATTTTTTTACAAGAAAAAGAATGGAAACCAACGGTTCCCAAACGATAGCCTAGGCAAATCAAACGAATCAATAAGAAAGGTTGTGTTATTGAGAATTTGAGAAACATTCGGAATCGCATGATTCGTATGCTTTTGTTTGTGTTGTTTGGTGATCTTTCTACCATGTTTTATTAGTTCAAAAATTTATGGACTAGAAAAAGAACGGAAACCAACGGTTCCCAAACCATAGCCTAGGCAAATCAAACCAATCAATAAGAAAGGTTGTGTTATTGAGAATTTGAGAAACATTCGGAATCGCATGAATTGTATGCTTGTGTTGGTGTTGTTTGGTGAAATTTCTATCAAGTTCTATTAGTTCAAAGATTTTTTTACGAGAAAAAGAATGGAAACCAACGGTTCCCAAACCATAGGCTAGGCAAATCAAACACCTTAATAAGAAAGACTGTGCTATTGAGAATTTGAGAAACATTCGGAATCGCATGATTTATATGCTTGTGTTACTGTTGTTTGGTGATCTTTCTACCAAGTTCTATTAGTTCAAACATTTATGGACTAGAAAAAGAATGGAAACCAACGGTTCCCAAACGATAGCCTAGGAAAATCAAACGAATCAATAAGAAAGGTTGTGTTATTGAGAATTTGAGAAACATTCGGAATCGCATGATTCGTATGCTTGTGTTTGTGTTGTTTGGTGATTTTTCTACCAAGTTCTATTAGTTCAAACATTTATGGACTAGAAAAAAAATGGAAACCAACGGTTCCCAAACCATAGCCTAGGCAAATCAAACCAATCAATAAGAAAGGTTGTGTTATTGAGAATTTGAGAAACATTCGGAATCGCATGATTCTTATTCTTGTATTTGTGTTGTTTGTTGATCTTTCTACCAAGTTCTATCAGTTCAAACATTTATGGACTAAAAAAAGAATGGAAACCAACGGTTCCCAAACCATAGCCTAGGCAAATCAAACCAATCAATAAGAAAGGTTGTGTTATTGAGAATTTGAGAAACATTCGGAATCGAATGATTCGTATGCTTGTGTTTGTATTGTTTGGTGATCTTTCTATAGAGTTCCATTAGTTCAAAGATTTTTGGACTTGAATAAGAATGGAAACCAACGGTTCCCAAACCATAGCCTAGGCAAATCAAATGAATCAAAAAGAAAGGTTGTGTTATTGAGAATTTGCGAAACATTCGGAATCGCATGATTCGTATGCTTGTGTTTGTGTTGTTTGGTGATCTTTCCATTAGTTCAAAGATTTTTGGACTAGAAAAAGAATGGAAACCAACGGTTCCCAAACCATAGCCTAGGCAAATGAAACGAATCAAAAAGAAAGGATGTGTTATTGAGAATTTGAGAAACATTCGGAATCGCATGATTCGTATGCTTGTGTTTGTGTTTTGGTGATCTTTCTATCAAGTTCTATTAGTTCAAAGATTTTTGGACTAGAAAAAGAATGGAAACCAACGGTTCCCAAACCATAGCCTGGGCAAATCAAACGAATCAAAAAGAAAGGTTGTGTTATTGAGAATTTGAGAAACATGCGGAATCGCATGATTCGTATGCTTGTGTTTGTGTTGTTTGGTGATCTTTCTACCAAGTTCTATTAGTTCAAACATTTATGAACTAGAAAAAGAATGGAAACCAACGGTTCCCAAACCATAGCCTAGGCAAATCAAAGAAATCAATAAGAAAGGTTGTGTTATTGAGAATTTGAGAAACATTCGGAATTGCATGATTTGTATGCTTGTGTTTATGTTGTTTGGGGATCTTTCTATCATGTTCTATTAGTTCAAAGATTTTTGGACTAGAAAAAGAATGGAAACTAACGGTTCCCAAACCATAGCCTAGGCAAATCAAACCAATCAATAAGAAAGGTTGTGTTATTGAGAATTTGAGAAACATTCGGAATCGCATGATTCGTATGCTTGTGTTGGTGTTGTTTGGTGATCTTTCTATCAAGTTATATTAGTTCAAAGATTTTTTTATGAGAAAAAGAATGGAAACCAACGGTTCCCAAGCCATAGCCTAGGCAAATCAAACGAATCAAAAAGAAAGGATGTGTTATTCAGAATTTGAAAAATATTCGGAATCGCATGATTCGTATGCTTGTGTTTGTGTTGTTTGGTGATCTTTCTACCAAGTTTCATTAGTTCAAACATTTATGGACTAGAAAAAGAATGGAAACCAACGGTTCCCAAACGATAGCCTAGGAAAATCAAACGAATCAATAAGAAAGGTTGTGTTATTGAGAATTTGAGAAACATTCGGAATCGCATGATTCGTATGCTTGTGTTTGTGTTGTTTGGTGATCTTTCTACCAAGTTCTATTAGTTCAAACATTTATGGACTAGAAAAACTATGGAAACCAACGGTTCCCAAACCATAGCCTAGCCAAATCAAACCAATCAATAAGAAAGGTTGTGTTATTGAGAATTTGAGAAACATTCGGAATCGCATGATTCTTATTCTTGTATTTGTGTTGTTTGTTGATCTTTCTACCAAGTTCTATCAGTTCAAACATTTATGGACTAAAAAAAGAATGGAAACCAACGGTTCCCAAACCATAGCCTAGGCAAATCAGACCAATCAATAAGAAAGGTTGTGTTATTGAGAATTTGAGAAACATTCGGAATCGAAAGATTCGTATGCTTGTGTTTGTATTGTTTGGTGATCTTTCTATAGAGTTCCATTAGTTCAAAGATTTTTGGACTAGAAAAAGAATGGAAACCAACGTTTCCCAAACCATAGCCTAGGCAAATCAAACGAATCAAAAAGAAAGGTTGTGTTATTGAGAATTTGAGAAACATGCGGAATCGCATGATTCGTATGCTTGTGTCGGTGTTGTTTGGTGATCTTTCTATCAAGTTCTATTAGTTCAAAGATTTTTTTACGAGAAAAAGATTGGAAACCAACGGTTCCCAAACGATAGCCTAGGCAAATCAAACGAATCAATAAGAAAGGTTGTGTTATTGAGAAATTGAGAAACATTCGGAATCGCATGATTCTTATGCTTGTGTTACTGTTGTTTGGTGATCTTTCTACCAAGTTCTATTAGTTCAAACATTTATGGACTAGAAAAAGAATGGAAACCAACGGTTCCCAAACGATAGCCTAGGCAAATCAAACGGATCAATAAGAAAGGTTGTGTTATTGAGAATTTGAGAAACATTCGGAATCGCATGATTCGTGTGCTTGTATTTGTGTTGTTTGGTGATCTTTCTTCCAAGTTCTATCAGTTCAAACATTTATGGACTAAAAAAAGAATGGAAACCTACGGTTCCCAAACCATAGCCTAGGCAAATCAAACCAATCAATAAGAAAGGTTGTGTTATTTAGAATTTGAGAAACATTCGGAATCGCATGATTCGTATGCTTGTGTTTGTATTGTTTGGTGATCTTTCTATAGAGTTCCATTAGTACAAAGATTTTTGGACTTGAAAAAGAATGGAAGCCAACGGTTCCCAAACCATAGCCTAGGCAAATCAAATGAATCAAAAAGAAAGGTTGTGTTATTGAGAATTTGAGAAACATTCGGAATAGCATGATTCGTATGCTTGTGTTTGTGTTGTTTGGTGATCTTTCCATTAGTTCAAAGATTTTTGGACTAGAAAAAGAATGGAGACCAACGGTTCCCAAACCATAGCCTAGGCAAATCAAACGAATCAAAAAGAAAGGATGTGTTATTGAGAATTTGAGAAACATTCGGAATCACATGATTCGTATGCTTGTGTTTGTGTTGTTTGGTGATCTTTCTATCAAATTCTATTAGTTCAAAGATTTTTGGACTAGAAAAAGAATGGAAACCAACGGTTCACAAACCATAGACTAGGCAAATCAAAAAGAAAGGTTGTGTTATTGAGAATTTGAGAAACATGCGGAATCGCATGATTCGTATGCTTGTGTTGCTGTTGTTTGGTGATATTTCTATCAAGTTCTGTTAGTTCAAAGATTTTTTTACGAGAAAAAGAATGGAAACCAACGGTTCCCAAACGATAGCCTAGGCAAATCAAACGAATCAATAAGAAAGGTTGTGTTATTGAGAATTTGAGAAACATTCGGAATCGCATGATTCGTGTGCTTGTATTTGTGTTGTTTGGTGATCTTTCTACCAAGTTCTATCAGTTCAAACATTTATGGACTAAAAAAAGAATGGAAACCTACGGTTCCCAAACCATAGCATAGGCAAATCAAACCAATCAATAAGAAAGGTTGTGTTATTTAGAATTTGAGAAACATTCGGAATCGCATGATTCGTATGCTTGTGTTTGTATTGTTTGGTGATCTTTCTATAGAGTTCCATTAGTTCAAAGATTTTTGGACTTGAAAAAGAATGGAAACCAACGGTTCCCAAACCATAGCCTAGGCAAATCAAATGAATCAAAAAGAAAGGTTGTGTTATTGAGAATTTGAGTAACATTCGGAATAGCATGATTCGTATGCTTGTGTTTGTGTTGTTTGGTGATCTTTCCATTAGTTCAAAGATTTTTGGACTAGAAAAAGAATGGAAACCAACGGTTCCCAAACCATAGCCTAGGCAAATCAAACGAATCAAAAAGAAAGGTTGTGTTATTGAGAATTTGAGAAACACGCGGAATCGCATGATTCGTATGCTTGTGTTGGTGTTGTTTGGTGATCTTTCTATCAAGTTCTATTAGTTCAAAGATTTTTTTACAAGAAAAAGAATGGAAACCAACGGTTCCCAAACGATAGCCTAGGCAAATCAAACGAATCAATAAGAAAGGTTGTGTTATTGAGAATTTGAGAAACATTCGGAATCGCATGATTCGTATGCTTTTGTTTGTGTTGTTTGGTGATCTTTCTACCATGTTTTATTAGTTCAAAAATTTATGGACTAGAAAAAGAACGGAAACCAACGGTTCCCAAACCATAGCCTAGGCAAATCAAACCAATCAATAAGAAAGGTTGTGTTATTGAGAATTTGAGAAACATTCGGAATCGCATGAATTGTATGCTTGTGTTGGTGTTGTTTGGTGAAATTTCTATCAAGTTCTATTAGTTCAAAGATTTTTTTACGAGAAAAAGAATGGAAACCAACGGTTCCCAAACCATAGGCTAGGCAAATCAAACACCTTAATAAGAAAGACTGTGCTATTGAGAATTTGAGAAACATTCGGAATCGCATGATTTATATGCTTGTGTTACTGTTGTTTGGTGATCTTTCTACCAAGTTCTATTAGTTCAAACATTTATGGACTAGAAAAAGAATGGAAACCAACGGTTCCCAAACGATAGCCTAGGAAAATCAAACGAATCAATAAGAAAGGTTGTGTTATTGAGAATTTGAGAAACATTCGGAATCGCATGATTCGTATGCTTGTGTTTGTGTTGTTTGGTGATTTTTCTACCAAGTTCTATTAGTTCAAACATTTATGGACTAGAAAAAAAATGGAAACCAACGGTTCCCAAACCATAGCCTAGGCAAATCAAACCAATCAATAAGAAAGGTTGTGTTATTGAGAATTTGAGAAACATTCGGAATCGCATGATTCTTATTCTTGTATTTGTGTTGTTTGTTGATCTTTCTACCAAGTTCTATCAGTTCAAACATTTATGGACTAAAAAAAGAATGGAAACCAACGGTTCCCAAACCATAGCCTAGGCAAATCAAACCAATCAATAAGAAAGGTTGTGTTATTGAGAATTTGAGAAACATTCGGAATCGAATGATTCGTATGCTTGTGTTTGTATTGTTTGGTGATCTTTCTATAGAGTTCCATTAGTTCAAAGATTTTTGGACTTGAATAAGAATGGAAACCAACGGTTCCCAAACCATAGCCTAGGCAAATCAAATGAATCAAAAAGAAAGGTTGTGTTATTGAGAATTTGCGAAACATTCGGAATCGCATGATTCGTATGCTTGTGTTTGTGTTGTTTGGTGATCTTTCCATTAGTTCAAAGATTTTTGGACTAGAAAAAGAATGGAAACCAACGGTTCCCAAACCATAGCCTAGGCAAATGAAACGAATCAAAAAGAAAGGATGTGTTATTGAGAATTTGAGAAACATTCGGAATCGCATGATTCGTATGCTTGTGTTTGTGTTTTGGTGATCTTTCTATCAAGTTCTATTAGTTCAAAGATTTTTGGACTAGAAAAAGAATGGAAACCAACGGTTCCCAAACCATAGCCTGGGCAAATCAAACGAATCAAAAAGAAAGGTTGTGTTATTGAGAATTTGAGAAACATGCGGAATCGCATGATTCGTATGCTTGTGTTTGTGTTGTTTGGTGATCTTTCTACCAAGTTCTATTAGTTCAAACATTTATGAACTAGAAAAAGAATGGAAACCAACGGTTCCCAAACCATAGCCTAGGCAAATCAAAGAAATCAATAAGAAAGGTTGTGTTATTGAGAATTTGAGAAACATTCGGAATTGCATGATTTGTATGCTTGTGTTTATGTTGTTTGGGGATCTTTCTATCATGTTCTATTAGTTCAAAGATTTTTGGACTAGAAAAAGAATGGAAACTAACGGTTCCCAAACCATAGCCTAGGCAAATCAAACCAATCAATAAGAAAGGTTGTGTTATTGAGAATTTGAGAAACATTCGGAATCGCATGATTCGTATGCTTGTGTTGGTGTTGTTTGGTGATCTTTCTATCAAGTTCTATTAGTTCAAAGATTTTTTTATGAGAAAAAGAATGGAAACCAACGGTTCCCAAGCCATAGCCTAGGCAAATCAAACGAATCAAAAAGAAAGGATGTGTTATTCAGAATTTGAAAAATATTCGGAATCGCATGATTCGTATGCTTGTGTTTGTGTTGTTTGGTGATCTTTCTACCAAGTTTCATTGGTTCAAACATTTATAGACTAGAAAAAGAATGGAAACCAATGGTTCCCAAACCATAGCCTAGGCAAATCAAACGAATCAAAAAGAAAGGTTGTGTTACTGAGAATTTGAGAAACATGCGGAATCGCATGATTCGTATGCTTGTGTTTGTGTTGTTTGGTGATCTTTTTACCATGTTCTATTAGTTCAAACATTTATGGACTAGAAAAAGAATGGAAACCAACGGTTCCCAAACCATAGTCTAGGCAAATCAAACCAATCAATAAAAAAGGTTGTGTTATTGAGAATTTGAGAAACATTCGGAATCGCATGATTCGTATGCTTTTGTTTGTGTTGTTTGGTGATCTTTCTATAGAGTTCCATTAGTTCAAAGATTTTTGGACTCGAAAAAGAATGGAAACCAACGGTTCCCAAACCATAGCCTAGACAAATCAAACGAATGAAAAAGAAAGGATGTGTTATTGAGAATTTGAGAAACATTCGGAATCGCATGATTCGTATGCTTGTGTTTGTGTTGTTTGGTGATCTTTCTACCAAGTTTCGTTAGTTCAAACATTTAGGGACTAGAAAAAGAATGGAAACCAACGGTTCCCAAACCCTAGCCTAGGCAAATCAAACGAATCAATAAGAAAGGTTGTGTTATTGAGAATTCGAGAAACATTCGGGATCGCATGATTCGTATGCTTGTGTTGGTGTTGTTTGGTAATTTTTCTATCAAGTTCTATTAGTTCAAAGTTTTTTGGACTAGAAAAAGAATGGAAACCAACGGTTCCCAAGCCATAACCTAGGCAAATCAAACGAATCAAAAAGAAAGGTTGTGTTATTGAGAATTTGAGAAACATGCGGAATCGCATGATTCGTATGCATGTGTTTGTGTTTATGGTGATCTTTCTACCAAGTTCTATTAGTTCAAACATTTATGGACTAGAAAAAGAATGGAAACCTAAGGTTCCTGATGAAGGATTATTCCAGGACATCCAAGAAGAACCTTTGCAAGGACCAAGATGCATATCTAGCTGAGTGAAACGCCAATTTCCAGCCTAGTTGTGTTTTGGGCCACACTTGTTATTTTGGGCCATTAGCATTTTATTAGCTTTTAATGTAATTTCTTTTATTTAGCATTTTAGTATAAATAGCCATAGTTAGTTTTGAATTTCAGCAGTTTTAGCCTAGCCTTGATTAGAAATCAGATTTGGAGAGTGTTTCTCCCTAAGGGGGCCGAGTGCCTCTTGAAGGGGTTCGGTTTCGATGGTTGTAGCTTGGCTCGTGATTGTGTGTGTCGATTCCGTCGAGGATTGGTGCTAGCAGCCGATCACAAGCATCCTCCTTGTGCTTTTGGAGCTGCGTTCTCCTCTTGTGTAGGGTTGTATTGGGTTGGTCTTTCGATCATTCATTCTGGTTCTCGTTTTAAAAGCAACGAGGGTCTTTGTGTTGTTTCATTCTGCTTGAAATGATCAACAACTCAATTCAAAGATTAGTAAACAACAATTCACGAGAAGATGAAGGCTGGGGAAGAAACGTCCAAGAAAAGAAGACTCAAATCTGTTTAAGAATGGAGATGAATAGAGAAAGAGAACAAACCTCGATTAAGCTTCTCTCACCTTGATTTCCGTAACCAAGTATGAACTTGGAGTGGTTTGTTTAGGTGAGGGTAGGCTGAAAGTGTAAGGTTCGAAAGCTTCTCCAATGGGATCGTCCAACTCAAGAGATGAAGAGGGAAGATGATGATATGTCGCACACCTTAATTACACTATGCACTAGAATAAAATGCAATGATATACTATGAATGAAATAGAAGAATAAAATCTGATTTCTGATTTTCGTTTTTTTTTTTTTTTTTTTTTTTTTTTTTGATTTTCTTTTCTTTTTTTTTTTAATCAGAAATAATCAGAAAATACAAATAATTTCGAAATTGAAATAAAATGCTATTCTAAGGTGCAAAATAATTTGCTAGAAATGAGGAGAGGTGGCGATTTGAGTTTGAAATGTTGGTGGCTGAAATCCCTTGATTTTAGGAGAAGGAATAGGCTGGAGGATGGTGGTTGGGCGTGGCTTTTGAATTCAAATGAGCTGAATGGGTTCTCCTTGATATTAGGAGGTGGGTGTGGGATAATGTGGCTGGGATATGGTTTGTTGTTAGTCAACCTTAAAAATAGGAATCAGCTTAGGATTAATTCAAATTTGAATTAATTAAATCAGATTTATGACTCCAATTTAATTAAAACAAATCGGCTGACTTAATCAAGGTGGTGGTCGAATTTGTGGAGGTGGTGGGCGGATTTTGTGAAGGTGGTGGGGCGTTGGTGGTTGTGGTGGCTGAGGGGACGATTTTTCTTGGCTAAAGGTGTAATTGGCTAGGCAAAACAAACCACTGCGCAAGAACAAACCGATTAGTACTTTCAAGTTCAGATTAAAGAGAGTTGATTAATCGAACCTGATCTCCGGAGGACTCTTTTTGGTATTTTGTAGACTCTTTTGATGGGAACGAAAAGAACGTCGTCAACGCAGCTCTGATACCAGGAGAGTGTTTCTCCCTAAGGGGGCCGAGTGCCTCTTGAAGGGGTTCGGTTTCGATGGTTGTAGCTTGGCTCGTGATTGTGTGTGTCGATTCCGTCGAGGATTGGTGCTAGCAGCCGATCACAAGCATCCTCCTTGTGCTTTTGGAGCTGCGTTCTCCTCTTGTGTAGGGTTGTATTGGGTTGGTCTTTCGATCATTCATTCTGGTTCTCGTTTTAAAAGCAACGAGGGTCTTTGTGTTGTTTCGTTGGGTTATCCCTTCCATTATCAATCTATCCTTCGTTTCCATTGTTATCATTTGTTTCTTCCTCATTTCTGATTCGTTTCCTTGTTGTTTCTTTCATTTTCGAGTCAAATCTGACCATTGTTCCTTTGTTTGAGTCTATGGTGTTGAAGATCGGGCCACCGACGGCTAATCCCCGTATCAAATTGGTATCAGAGCTACAGGTTGCCAGCACCATGGTTGAGTCGTTCATGGAGTCGTTCTAAGTCAGAAAACCCCAAAAAAAGAGTCGGTTGTGTCACCAAGAACAAAATCTCTTGGTTAGTCTTTCATACCTTACTTTCTCGTGTTTAATTGGTTTTCTAACCCCTTGATGAGCAGAAATGTTGTGCCTGGTTGTTGCCCATACCAAACACACCCTAAATCAGCCTAAACCGCCACCTTCCAGCCACCTACGCCCACCACCACCATCAAAAACGACCACCACCTTCATATTATCTCCAGCCATGAATTTATTTAATTAAAGAAATTTATTTCTTTTAATTAAATGCAAATTCAAACCCATCCTATTCAGCCTCCTACATTCAAGGGATACTATTTCAAAGCTGAAACAAACTCACCTCACCTCCACAAATCAATTCCCACGCCTCCTATTTCTTAGGAATACCATTCAAATTCGAAATTCAACCACAATCAGCCATAAAATATTAATTAAATTAGGATTTTATTCTGATTTAATTAAATTCAAATTCAAAAGCTCCTAAGTCCATTACTACATTTTAGCTTTGAACCAGCTGCATCTTTATTTGAATTTGAATTCAAATTGACTTCAAAATTTGAAAGGAGACTTCCAGCTCTTAAATTAAATTGAAGTCAACTTCTCCTCCCATTTTATCAACGCCACATCTCACCACCTACTCAGCCACCAGCCAAGACACCCTCCAACCAGCCACAACGCATCTTTGGGTTGTAAATCACACACGAGCATGTAAGTTTTTCATCGTTATTCTTCTTTTTATTCCTTAGAGTCATCCACAAAAATCCAAACAAAGAGTCTAGAGTGTGTAGGATGGAAGAAAGAGGGGTTTTTAAGTTGTTTCGTTGGGTTCTTGTTCATGTGCGAACATGGGTTTTTCGATCATTCTTAAGGGTTCTTCTTATATCTATCCTATTTCTCTGAACTTTCAGTTTGTGGGTCATGCGTTTGTTTCTGTTTTGTGTCACATAAGGCCAATTGCCTAAGTATGTTTCTCTGTGGGATTATGTGTTTAGTTTTCTTGTGTCCAACCTCGTTTTGTAGTCGTTCCAAGCCAAGCACATATACAATGGAAGGGTCATCATAAAATCAGATTTAGAGTGAAAACACATGAGCGAAACACTTGTGAGGATTTGATTTCATTCTAACATTGCAAAGTGTTGTAGCATTATGTCTTCTTCAGATTATACATATTCGGAGCTACATCATGAAGAGCCTGAAGAATCATGTGGATCAAACGACTTCATCCAGCCCCATGTTGACGTAGACGACACTCAAGATTCGAGGACGAATCTTCTTTAAGAAGGGGAGGATGATGAAGGATTATTCCAGGACATCCAAGAAGAACCTTTGCAAGGACCAAGATGCATATCTAGCTGAGTGAAACGCCAATTTCCAGCCTAGTTGTGTTTTGGGCCACACTTGTTATTTTGGGCCATTAGCATTTTATTAGCTTTTAATGTAATTTCTTTTATTTAGCATTTTAGTATAAATAGCCATAGTTAGTTTTGAATTTCAGCAGTTTTAGCCTAGCCTTGATTAGAAATCAGATTTGGAGAGTGTTTCTCCCTAAGGGGGCCGAGTGCCTCTTGAAGGGGTTCGGTTTCGATGGTTGTAGCTTGGCTCGTGATTGTGTGTGTCGATTCCGTCGAGGATTGGTGCTAGCAGCCGATCACAAGCATCCTCCTTGTGCTTTTGGAGCTGCGTTCTCCTCTTGTGTAGGGTTGTATTGGGTTGGTCTTTCGATCATTCATTCTGGTTCTCGTTTTAAAAGCAACGAGGGTCTTTGTGTTGTTTCGTTGGGTTATCCCTTCCATTATCAATCTATCCTTCGTTTCCATTGTTATCATTTGTTTCTTCCTCATTTCTGATTCGTTTCCTTGTTGTTTCTTTCATTTTCGAGTCAAATCTGACCATTGTTCCTTTGTTTGAGTCTATGGTGTTGAAGATCGGGCCACCGACGGCTAATCCCCGTATCAGTTCCCAAACCATAGCCTAGGCAAATCAAACCAATCAATAAGAAAGGTTGTGTTATTGAGAGTTTGAGAAATATTCGGAATCGCATGATTCGTATGCTTGTGTTTGTGTTGTTTGGTGATCTTTCTACCAAGTTCTATTAGTTCAAACATTTATGGACTAGAAAAAGGATGGAAATCAACGGTTCCCAAACCATAGCTTAGGCAAATCAAACGAATCAATAAGAAAGATTGTGTTATTGAGAATTTGAGAAACATTCGAAATCGCATGATTCGTATGCTTGTGTTTATGTTGTTTGGTGATCTTTCTATCAAGTTCTATTAGTTCAAATATTTTTGGACTAGAAAAAGAATGGAAACCAACTGTTCCCAAACCATAGCCTAGGCAAATCAAACGAATCAAAAAGAAAGGATGTGTTATTCAGAGTTTGAGAAACATTCGGAATCGCATGATTCGTATGCTTGTGTTTGTGTTGTTTGGTGATCTTTCTACCAAGTTTCATTAGTTCAAACATTTATGGACTTGAAAAAGAATGGAAACCAACGGTTCCCAAACCATAGCCCCGGTAAATCAAACCAATCAATAAGTAAGGTTGTGTTATTGAGAATTTGAGAAACATTCGGAATCGCATGATTCGTATGCTTGTGTTTGTGTTGTTTGGTGATCTTTCTACCAAGTTTCATTAGTTCAAACATTTATAGACTAGAAAAAGAATGGAAACCAACGGTTCCCAAACCATAGCCTAGGCAAATCAAACGAATCAAAAAGAAAGGTTGTGTTATTGAGAATTTGAGAAACATTCGGAATTGCATGATTCGTATGCTTGTGTTTGTGTTGTTTGGTGATCTTTCTTTCAAGTTCTATTAGTTCAAAGATTTTTGGACTAGAAAAAGAATGGAAACGAACGGTTCACAAACCATAGCCTAGGCAAATCAAACCAATCAAAAAGAAAGGTTGTGTTATTGAGAATTTGAGAAACATGCGGAATCGCATGATTCGTATGCTTGTGTTTGTGTTGTTTCGTGATCTTTCTACCAAGTTCTATTAGTTCAAACATTTATGGACTAGAAAAAGAATGGAAAACAACGGTTCCCAAACGATAGCCTAGGCAAATCAAACGAATCAATAAGAAAGGTTGTGTTATTGAGAATTTGAGAAACATTCGGAATCGCATGATTCGTATGCTTGTGTTTGTGTTGTTTCGTGATCTTTCTATCAAGTTCTATTAGTTCAAACATTTATGGACTAGAAAAAGAATGGAAACCAACGGTTCCCAAACCATAGCCTAGGCAAATCAAACTAATCAATAAGAAAGGTTGTGTTATTGAGAATTTGAGAAACATGCGGAAGCGCATGATTCGTATGCTTGTGTTGGTGTTGTTTGGTGGTCTTTCTATCAAGTTCTATTAGTTCAAAGATTTTTTTACGAGAAAAAGAATGGAAACCAACGGTTCCCAAACGATAGCCTAGGCAAATCAAACGAATCAATAAGAAAGGTTGTGTTATTGAGAATTTGAGAAACATTTGGAATCGCATGATTCGTATGCTTTTGTTTGTGTTGTTTGGTGATCTTTCTACCATGTTGCATTAGTCCAAACATTTATGGACTAGAAAAAGAACGGAAACCAACGGTTCCTAAACCATAGCCTAGGCAAATCAAACCAATCAATAAGAAAGGTTGTGTTATTGAGAATTTGAGAAACATTCGGAATCGCATGATTCGTATGCTTGTGTTGATGTTGTTTGGTGAAATTTCTATCAAGTTCTATTAGTTCAAAGATTTTTTTACGAGAAAAAGAATGGAAACCAACGGTTCCCAAACGATAGCCTAGGCAAATCAAACGAATCAATAAGAAAGGTTGTGTTATTGAGAATTTGAGAAACATTCGGAATCGCATGATTCGTATGCTTGTGTTTGTGTTGTTTCGTGATCTTTCTATCAAGTACTATTAGTTCAAACATTTATGGACTAGAAAAAGAATGGAAACCAACGGTTCCCAAACGATAGCCTAGGCAAATCAAACGAATCAATAAGAAAGGTTATGTTATTGAGAATTTGAGAAACATTCGGAATCGCATGATTCATATGCTTGTGTTTGTGTTGTTTGGTGATCTTTCTACCAAGTTCTATTAGTTCAAACATTTATGGACTAGAAAAAGAATGGAAACCAACGTTTCCCAAACGATAGCCTAGGTAAATCAAACGAATCAATAAGAAAGGTTGTGTTATTGAGAATTTGAGAAACATTCGGAATCGCATGATTCGTATGCTTGTGTTTGTGTTGTTTGATGATCTTTCTACAAGTTCTATTAGTTGAAACATTTATGGACTAGAAAAACAATGGAAACCAACGGTTCCCAAACCATAGCCTAGGCAAATCAAACCAATCAATAAGAAAGGTTGTGTTATTGAGAATTTGAGAAACATTCGGAATCGCATGATTCTTATTCTTGTATTTGTGTTGTTTGGTGATCTTTCTACCAAGTTCTATCAGTTCAAACATTTATGGATTAAAAAAAGAATGGAAACCAACGGTTCCCAAACCATAGCCTAGGCAAATCAAACCAATCAATAAGAAAGGTTGTGTTATTTAGAATTTGTGAAACATTCGGAATCGCATGATTCGTATGCTTGTGTTTGTATTGTTTGGTGATCTTTCTATAGAGTTCCATTAGTTCAAAGATTTTTGGACTTGAAAAAGAATGAAAACCAACGGTTCCCAAACCATAGCCTAGCAAATCAAATGAATCAAAAAGAAAGGTTGTGTTATTGAGAATTTGAGAAACATTCGGAATAGCATGATTCGTATGCTTGTGTTTGTGTTGTTTGGTGATCTTTCCATTAGTTCAAAGATTTTTGGACTAGAAAAAGAATGGAAACCAACGGTTCCCAAACCATAGCCTAGGCAAATCAAACGAATCAAAAAGAAAGGATGTGTTATTGAGAATTTGAGAAACATTCGGAATCACATGATTCGTATGCTTGTATTTGTGTTGTTTGGTGATTGTTGGATCGTTAGTACTGAGGGACGTCCTTTACTTTGGTAAAGGCGTCCTTAGGTTAGGCGTCCCTACGAGGAGTAAGGGCGTCCTTGAGTAATGCAGCGGAAATTAAGTACTAAACAGGTAAGTAATGAACGCAGTGAATTATAGAAGAACCACTCAAGACCAAGTAGTCCTTGAGTGTAAACCTCTACCTCCTTGGAGGATTTTTAAATAGTTCTTTCCTTTGTATTGAACGTCCTTACAGTTGTACTGGCGAGTCTTTACAGTTCTCTGGCACTTAGCTTTTCCCTAAGTCCACTAGTAAAGGACTCCTCTAAGCCTACAACTTAAGCGAGTTCAATCTATCAAAGGACTCTATTCCTACGTTCTGCAGTACTTCGCAGAACTCTCTTTCTCTCTTTTTGGATTTTCTCTTACAAACTGTTTTTGTGATTTGGATACAAGTCTCACTCGATCTAACACAAGTTCTAGTACTGTTCTTGAGTTCTTGAGTTAGTTCTTCGTGTTCTTGAGTGAGTCGCTTTCTCTCTGATTCTCTCTGAATATTCCTGAAAGCGTTGGTGTCACAATAAATGCCTTGGGGCTATTTATAGGACTTGGGGAAGGGCGTCATTTCGCTGGGACGATCATGCCCTTCGTGGACGTGGCTACAGGATCTTCCTCCACGTAGTAGGGCGGTGATGAGGAAGCTTCCTGTATCCAGCTGTGTATGATGAACTCCGCTACAGGATCGGCCGCCACGTGTTGATGGATGATCAAACATTGTCGAGTGATGTCATACTGTCGGCTAGTGAGTAAGGACTCCTTTCTTGCGTTCCTACTTGCTTGGGACTTTGTCCTTGCTCAAGTAGTCTCTAGCTGGTCCTTACTTCCTGTTAGCTAGCGTCCCTGAGCTTATGGGACGCCCATACACACTTGTTGTCCTTTTGATCACTGGCGTTCCTGAACACTTGGACAACTTTATTAGAATCAAAGTGAGTTTGTCATATCAAAACTAAGGGACGGTTGTGTGGAACACTAACAAGTACGCAAGCGTTCTTGATAGCGTCCGAACAATTTCCCCCTTTTTGATGATGATAAACTCTTCAGCAAAACAGTTTTGACATTGGAACTTAGCATGCATGAAAACTTAGAGGCGTCCTCTAATACTTAGAGAAATTTTAATGAGCACAAGTTTTCATTCTTTGATTCTCTAGCTTTTGGATTTTAAGGAGAGAGTCGCGTCCTAGAAAATTTTCTAAGCGACTTCTGTTATTCTAGCATGAGCGTTCTTTAGACCTTTCACTTAATAGTTCCCCCTTAACGCTTGCTTATTCTAGATAACTATTTTATAGCGCATCTCTGCAAAACTACACTTCCCCCTTTTGGCATCATTGAAAAGGATAACAAGTGATAAGGACGTTAGCATAAACACATAACTAAAGGCAGTGGAACGCTTAAACAAACACATGCAAGCAAACAGTGGAATTGCCATTCAAACAAACTTAGAGTTATTACAGACCAAGGTCATAATGTTTGAAGTTCAAAAGAAGCAAAGGCAAAATGATAGGGGATTAAAGGGGTGGTGGCAATCACTGAGAACGGCGCTGATCTTGATAAAACTGGAGCAATTTCTCTTGAAGTTCAGCAGCCTTGGCGAACGCAGATGACAAGTCCTTTAAGGCAGAGAAGATGAGGCACTGATTATCCATAATGGCACCCATGAGTTCTGCTGGAGGATGCTGAGAGATGTTGGCAGGAGCAGAACGGGGCAAAGGTACTTGATGAAGGAGCGTCCGTGGGAGGAGCTGGAGAAGAAGGCCCTAAGAGCAATTGATCAAGAGTTGTAAGATCTACAGCAGGCTCTTGGTCCTGAGGAGACTCTTGAGACGTAAGATTAAGCCTTGCGGCCTCGGCCTCAGCAGCTAGGCGTTCTTCCTCGGCTTTCTGTCTGGCTTCCTCAGCCTCAGCTTCTAACTGTTTGAGCACAGACGGCAGCTCTTCATTGTGCCTTATCTCGACGAGTCCCTTCTTAGCATTCCATTTCAAACCGAGTTCTTCAGAGGGAGCATTCTCATCATAAGCATCTTGGGACTGCAAGATCGCCTTCACTACACCAGGGTACGGCAAGGCGTGCCTCTTCCTTCCACACTTGGCCATATGTTGCATAGCAATTCTGGCTAAGTTGATTGGGCGGCGTTCTAGGATAGCGTCAATTAGGATTATATCGTGTGTTTGCACAATTGAACGCTTTTCCTGCCTTGGAAGAATGGCGCGACAAATGAAGTAGTGAATGATAGCGCCAACCTTGCTCAGAACGTGAGCTACCCTGTCGAGTCCCATCGGCCTTTTCCCTTGAAAGATACGATCAACCAAAGGCAGTTCTTGATCAGTCGTTTCGAAGCCGCCTTCAGGAAGAGAGCTAAGAGCATCGGACGGAGGCTTGCGAGGACTAAGACCAAGAAAGGAGCGCATTTGACGTTCTGTCACTGAAGCTTTCTCACCTTCAATTTTGAAGTGGAGGGAGCCTTCTTTTGCCTTGTAGCGCAAATCCCTGTAGAACGCCTGCACCTATTCCTTGTCAACAGTTGTCGGTGCTGGTCCAACGTTCTGCCATCCTTGAAATCTCAGAAGATCAAGAAACTCCTGAACTGAGTCATCGTCGAAGGAGGCTAGCCACACTTCAGAATAAATGAGCGGGCTAAGGACTTTGACGGGCACATCAGCGTTCTTCCTTTTGCGCTTGCCCTTGGGGGACTCAGAGTCCTCATTGTCATCTGACTCGTCCTCAGCCTTCTCCGAGTCACTATCAGAGGCGTCCTTTGAAGGAGCGTCCTCTGTGCCTTGTTCTTTTTCAGCATCGCCACTAGTTGTGGCTAGATCGGCACCAGAGGTCTGACCTTGAGATGTGCCCTCGGCGTCCTGAGCCTCTGTCTGTTGTTCTGTTGTTGTTGGCTCAGCGTCCGCTGGGACTTGATTGGATTCTGTTTGGATTGTGGGGGAGGGGTTTTCATGTGGAGCTTGGGAAGGGTTGAGGATGGGGAGAGATTGGTTGTAGGGTGGGACTTCCTGAGCATCACGCTCGAGCTCTTCAGAGAGAGTTGGCTCGGCGTTCTCCTGAGCGACCTGGTGCTCACCAGCGTCCTCAATTTGTTGAGCAGGAGTGTTCACCTCTCCTTCCGCTTCATCATTTGAGTCCCCAACAACATCTATGAAAGGGGAGACCTGAGCGGGCGTACCTCTGTGGCTCTCAGATGAGCTAGAGGAGGAAGAGGAGGAGGGAACGTGCTCTATTTGTGCAGGAACGTCCTTGGCTAGTAGAACCCTGGGCTTTTCACCAGCCTTCCTACGGCGAAAAGTGTGCTCAAGGGTGCGTTCAGTCTCCTCCGGGCCACTTTCAGAGGATGGACGGCGGGACTTTGGGGTCTCGGGGTCCTTAGTTGGGGAAATGTGGGCCAGGGCAGATGGGAAATTGGCCAAATTTAGAGGGGAATGAGTGCGGGGAGGAAAGGGGATTAGGGCATTTGCTCTTGAAGGTTGGGGGGACGGAGGAGGGGTGGGGAGTTGAACTATTGAAATTTGTTGAGGGGGAGGAGTGGATTCTTTGGACAGGTTGGACGGCCTTTTTGTGGTGCTTGGCCGTTTTGTGGGGGGTTTTGAGGATGGGACGCTGGATGTTTTGGCCTTTTTGAGGGGCCTTGGGTCGTGAACCTTTTTGGAGCGTCCCTCCTTTATGTGGGAAGGGAACTTGTCCACAATCTCCGTTGGTTTAGAAGTGGAGAAGGGTTAGGAAGATTTGGAGGGGGGAGAGGATGGTGCAGGACGCTTGAGTAATTTTTTGGTGGTAAGGGTAGGAACTTGAGGTGGTGGTGGAGAAGGACTTGGTACTCTTGCTTTAATCATTTTATAAGCCAAAGATTCCTTTGGGTACATTGGGAAATCGGGAAGAACGGCGTTATGGAGGTCGGGGATAAGATCAAGTAAAGGACCCAGATTCTCACCTCCAAACTGTGAAAAGAAGAGAACGTCGTCCATCCATCCTGGCAAGTCCTTGTCATTGGTGTTGTGGAGGCCTTGAATGACGAACCGTTCGATGAACCGCTCGTAGTTCCTTGTTTTGACGGCGTCATTCTTTACATCAGGTTTGGCCATGCGTTCCCTTATCAAGTTGTACAGCGTCCTTGGCTTTCTGTTGATAAAGTCCAATAGAGACTCATTGAGAACTATGGGTTTGGGCTTCTCTATGTAGTGGGACTTCAACAGCTTTCTACGCTTCCCGCCGGTGGAAGATCCGGCTACGTTCAACTGTCTTTGAGACATGAGTTCAGATGAAGTGTAGAGAGAGAAAGTCGCCGGAGTTCTAGAGAGAAGTCAGAGCAATTTTGAGAGCGAGAAAGTGGTTGAGCGTAATAAATTTGATTGCGACTGTTCTGGCCTTATATAGAGGAAGCGGTGGCACAAATGGTAATTAACACTGTTTTACTGTGCGACACGTGGCAAAACTTCCCCCTTAAGATTTGAGCAAAAGCAACGGTCACTGTTCACACTTTCAAAAGTTCAAAATTCTGACTCTTCAACTACTCTTCAACAACTGAACTGGCGTTCTTTGCAACAAACACTGAACGTTCTCTCATACTTAGCAACAATTAACCTCTTCAAGCAAACTTCTTCAAGCAAACCAACAACCAACTTACCGTTCTTGTGATTACCTTTCGAATTAGTTGAGAACAACACAAGTACGTCCCGTAAAAGAAAATATGAAGCTCATAGGACGCTTTTGCGGAGTTCTCGGCTAGGGTAAGCTTAGAGTTCCCATCATTTCGGCTTATAATGAGGGTTGGGTGATCAGGGATACTCTTTTCAAGACAAAATAGAGAAAATTTGAATGGCGTTCCAAACTAGCAAACACATGAAGTTTTAGACTAGCGTCCTTGCAAATATGAATTCAATGCATAACAGTCCTTAAACACTTAGAATCTACAAAACATAGCCAATTATTGAGGGAATAGTAGAACGGGACTTGCTACTTAAAAGTTATCATCCCCAAGAGCAACCTGAGATGCTCAAAAGGACGTCTATCAAGCGCCTTAGTGAAAATATCAGCTATTTGGTCTTCAGTTCTTACATGGTCCATACTAATGAGTCCTAGTTCAACATTATCACGCAAGAAATGATGCCTTATATGAATATGCTTTGTGCGTGAATGAAAAACAGGATTCTTAGAAATTTCAATAGCACTTGTGTTATCACAACGAATGGGAATAGTTTCAAGATTGATACCGTAGTCCTCTAGTTGATATTTGATCCAGATAACTTGTGAACAGCACGAAGCAGCAGCAACGTACTCGGCTTCCGCAGTTGAGAGCGCCACAGAGTTCTGTTTCTTAGATCCCTAAGAGACTAAGCATGAACCAAGGAGCTGCGCCATTCCTGAAGTGCTTTTCCGATCAATTACGTGACCAGCATAATCTGCGTCCGAGTAGCCAACTAGCTTGAAGGACGTCTTCCTGGGGTACCAAAGGCAAAGATCGTCGCGTCCTTTGAGGTAGCGAAAGATCCTCTTGACTTCTTGCATGTGGGACTCCTTTGGATTCGCCTGGAAGCGTGCACACAAGCAAACGGCAAACATAATATCGGGACGGCTTGCGGTCAAGTAGAGCAAAGAACCAATCATCCCTCTGTAAAGTTTTTGATCAACGTCCTTTCCCTGTTCATCTGCGTAAAGACGCGAGTTTGGAGAACATGGGGTTGCAACAGGTTTGGACGTGTTCATCCCGTACTTCTCAAGCATTTCACGGACATATTTTTGTTGGTGAATGCGTGTTCCTTCCTTGAGTTGATTGATTTGAAGTCCCAAGAAGAAATTGAGTTCTCCAATGAGGGACATCTCAAACTCACTACTCATTAAGGACTTGAACTCATCTACAAGCTTCATGTTAGTACTACCAAAGACTATATCATCAACATAGACTTGGGCAATTAAAATGTCCTTGTGAACTTTCTTTATAAACAAAGTTTTATCAATTGAACCTCTAGTGTACCCATGAGACAAAAGAAAGGACGCAAACCTGTCGTACCATGCACGAGGAGCTTGCTTGAGTCCATAGAGCGCTTTGTCCAAGTAGTACACATGATCTGGGTGAGAGGCGTCCTCAAAGCCAGGCGGCTGAGCAACATACACTTCCTCCTTTAGCTTTCCATTGAGAAAGGCAGTCTTGACGTCCATCTGAAATAAATTGAATCCTTTGTGAGCGGCGAAGGCAATAAGGAGACGAACGGCTTCAATTCTAGCAACAGGAGCAAAGGTCTCATCATAGTGTATGCCTTCCTCTTGCTTGAATCCTTGAGCCACCAGTCTTGCCTTGTTTCTTGACACACGTCCACTCTCATCAAGCTTATTTCTGAACACCCATCGCGTCCCTATGATATTTTTGCCTTTGGGACGTGGGACGAGAGTCCAAACTTTGTTCCTTTCAAACTGATTGATTTCTTCTTGCATTGCTTGAATCCAATCAGCGTCCTGGAGTGCTTCTTTGATATTCTTTGGCTCCACCATAGAGACAAAGGCATTGAACGCACAGAACGCTAAATTTGCACTTTGGGAATTGCTTGCAGCTGACCTTGTTTGAACGCCTTGAGAAGGATCTGAGACAATTTGAGAAGTTGGGTGGTCCCTAGAGAAGCGGGACTCCCTTTGAAACAAATGAGCAAATCTTGGATCAATGTCGCCATCTGAATCATCACTATCACTTTGAGCATCGTCCTCAATGTGTTCCCCCTCAGAGAGAGCGTCCACACCTTGACGTTGTTCGCCTTGTTGACTTGATTCAGCTATGAGATGGGACTCCTTGAACAACACTGGGAGCGTCCACTGAGACTTCTTCAGGATTTGGAGACGCTTCCTTAGAGACATAGTATTTTCCAGAGGTCCAATCTTCAGCTTCATCTTCAGAGTCGTCCTGTTGTTGTAAAGAGGAGCGTTCTTTCTTACTTGGCTTTTCTTTGTGAGAAGAACGTTCCTTGAACACAACATGAATACTCTCCTCAAGCTTTAGAGTCCTTTTGTTGAAGACTCTATATGCTTTGCTAGTAAGAGAGTACCCAAGGAATATGGCTTCATCACTCCTTGCATCAAACTTTCCAAGTTTTTCTTTATCATTGTTGTGAACGAAACATTTGCAACCAAAGACTCTGAGATAGTCAATGCGAGGCTTCTTTCCATTCAACAACTCATAGGACGTCTTCTTTAGCAAAGGACGGATCATGGCACGGTTGATGATGTAACACGCTGTAGCAATAGCTTCCGCCCAGAAGTACTTGGGAACGCTATTTGCTAAGAGCATAGTTCTTGCCATATCCTCTAGCGTCCTATTCTTTCTTTCCACAACTCCATTTTGTTGAGGCGTTCTTGGAGCTGAGAAATTGTGAGAGACTCCATGTTGATCACAGTAGCCAGGAACTCTGAATTTTGGAACTCCGTTCCATGGTCTGACCTTATGGCTTTGAGAGGCGTCTCAAGAGCAACTTCCACTTGTTTGATGAATACTTCGAACGCATTGAAACAATCGGCTTTGGACACCAAGAAAAGAACCCAAGTGAATCGAGAAAAATCATCTACAAGAACGTAAATGTACCTCTTTCCACCGTAGCTCAACGTCTTCATTGGTCCGCAAAGATCCATATGGAGCAGTTCCAAAGGCTTCTTTGTACTTACTTCGTTCTTGGATTTGAAAGACGTTCTTGTTTGCTTCCCTTTGATGCAAGCTTCACACTGTTCAACTTTCTCAGGATCAATTCGGGGAAGTCCTTTCACAAGATTTCGCTGGTGTAGCTTAAGGATTGTGCTTGGTCCAGCATGGCCAAGTCGGCGATGCCATAGATCAGCGTCCTCCTTTGAAGCAGATAGACACAACTCTGATTTAGGCTTGAACTCCTGGTTAAAGATGTAGACATTGTTCTGGCGTACTCCTTTGAGAACGACTTTGTTTGATTTCTTGTTGATGACGAGGCACTCCTTTGAGTCGAAAGTGACTAGATTTTCACCTTGATCACACATCTGGGAAACGCTAAGGAGATTGAAGCCAAGTCCTTCAACAAGGCTGACATTTGTTGCTTTGATGGACGGGTTGAGAATAGCAGTTCCCGTTCCTTTGATCTTTCCCTTGCCCTTGTTGCCAAACGAGACAGTTCCTCCCGTGGCACTACTTTGGATAGAAGTGAGATGGATCTGGCTTCCTGTCATATGATTTGAGGCGCCACTATCAATGATCCATGAGCGTCCCCTCACTTCCACCTGCCATAAGAACGTTAGTGTTTGGCGACCCAGGCAAGGTGTTCCTTACCTGGTTCGTTACAATAATAGAACTCTGGTTCTGGCATGTAGTCATAAATATTCACATCATTTGAAATAGCATGCTTACGGAAAGAGTTCCTAGAGCGTCTAGAACGCCTAGGATTAGCCTTAGGAACAGACTTAGCATTTTCGTTGTTAGTCCTAGCAGCTTTTCCATTTTCAACATCTTCTTTGAGTTTTAAGCAATCATATTTGAAGTGATCCCCTTGTCCACAGTACCAACACGTCCTATAGTAAGTACCAAGGTAGTACTTCTTATTGGGACGCTTAATCTTGTTTCCTTTCATCTTTTGAGGATCACAAACTTTTGAACCGTCCCCTTTAGCAATCTTCTTGTAAATTTTATAACTGGTGGAGTTAGTGTAGTAGTCTTCCTTTCCTAATTCTCCACTCTCTAGAACTCTAATTCTTTCAAGAAGATTTTTGGTTTTCTCCCGTTCAAGTTCAAGTTCAGAAATTTTACTTGCCTCAAAATCACTAGGAAGGGAGTTCTTAGTGTCAGATTCATAACCTAGACCTCTCTTAGCTGGGACGAAGACCATAGGTCTCACTTCTTCAACTATGGGACTCTTACCCATCACTTTAACTTCTTCCCTAAGCTTAGCGTTCTCAAGTTTGAGACACATGATTTCAGTTTTTAGGGACTTAGTTTCTTCACAAGAGGACTCTAGTTGAATAGTCATGGAACTACAGTTTTCACATTCAACCACTATATTTTCATTTTCAAGTTCAAGTTCATCCATTCTATGTTGCATGACAACACTTTCTTCCATGATTCTTCCAATAAGTTTAATGAGCTTGGATTTAGAACAATTTTCTAATGAACTCATCATAGACTCACGGGTTACCTCATTTTCAGATTTTGAAGCGTTCTGTTCAACAACTGTGTCGTCCTCCATAGCCATGAAAGCTACTTGTTCACCACCAGATGCGTCCTCAAGGGCTATGTATGCTTGTTCATCGGGTTCTTCATTATCATCATCATCAGAGGAAGAACTCCCATTGTCCCATGCAGAGGCGAACGCTCCAATGAGAGCTTTCGTCTTCATCTCTTTAGCAGACATTCCTGATGTACACTTCTTAGCAAAGTGCCCTTTCCTGTTACACTTGTAACATGTGAGTTCCTTCATTTCTGCCTCAGAGTACTTGCGGCTTTCCTTCTTGGGCATCTTGTGTTTATTGACATGTTTGTTCCTTTTGCCAAAAACACGGAGAACTTTGTTAAAAAAAAGAGCAACTTCTTCTTCTGCATCCAGCTGTTCTTTAGACTTGCTTTCTCTTTCCTTTAAGGCTTGAACGCGCATCTTCTCGCGGTTCTCAGCTTTGTTGGCTTCCACCATCACAGCGATTTCCTGTTGACGCCGAAGGTACTCAGCGTACTCTGGTGTTGTGGACGCCAAAGCAAGATCAGTTTGAGGATTCTGTCCAAGCTGAGCCATATCAGAAATTCTTCTTTCCTCGTACTGCCTGAGCTTCCCATAGATTTCTTCCATATCTAGAGTTTTGTTGGCTGTATTTTCTTTGAACGTTGTCCTGTCAAAGTTCCAGACTCCGGTCAAACCATCAATGACCACTTGAACTCTATTCCTCATGGAGATTTCTGTTTCTGGGATGCCCAAGTTCCTCATCTTGGTGACAAGGGCCTCAAAGCGATATGAGTAGTCGTTCACCGACTCATTTGGCAGCATACTAAAAGCATAGAACTCCTTCTTGATTTTCAGCTGGACGTCCTCCTTCATTTCAGCTGTTCCTACATGAAACTTCTCCAGGGCGTCCCACTGTTGTTTAGCCGTTGGCAAGTTACCAACTCGAGTGGCGTCCCTTTCACATAGGGATGCTTGAAGGAAACACATGGCTTTTGCGTTGGTTTCCATCAATTTGAACTCGTCAGGACCCCACTCGTCCTCCTTATCAGCTTTGTCAGCGGGCACCTTTAGATCTCCTGTCATAATGACCTTCCAGCATTGATAATTTTGACCTCTGTAGAAATTCGCGAACCTTGTCTTCCAGCGATTGAAGTTGCCGTCCGTCAGACGCGGAGGCTTCACAAAAGAGATTCCAATCGGTTCCATGTCCATCTTTACCTGCAACTCCGTAAGAATCTAGAGCGCCTGCTCTGATACCAATTGTTGGATCGTTAGTACTGAGGGACGTCCTTTACTTTGGTAAAGGCGTCCTTAGGTTAGGCGTCCCTACGAGGAGTAAGGGCGTCCTTGAGTAATGCAGCGGAAATTAAGTACTAAACAGGTAAGTAATGAACGCAGTGAATTATAGAGGAACCACTCAAGACCAAGTAGTCCTTGAGTGTAAACCTCTACCTCCTTGGAGGATTTTTAAATAGTTCTTTCCTTTGTATTGAACATCCTTACAGTTGTACTGGCGAGTCTTTACAGTTCTCTGGCACTTAGCTTTTCCCTAAGTCCACTAGTAAAGGACTCCTCTAAGCCTACAACTTAAGCGAGTTCAATCTATCAAAGGACTCTATTCCTACGTTCTGCAGTACTTCGCAGAACTCTCTTTCTCTCTTTTTGGATTTTCTCTTACAAACTGTTTTTGTGATTTGGATACAAGTCTCACTCGATCTAACACAAGTTCTAGTACTGTTCTTGAGTTCTTGAGTTAGTTCTTCGTGTTCTTGAGTGAGTCGCTTTCTCTCTGATTCTCTTTGAATATTCCTGAAAGCGTTTTTTGTCACAATAAATGCCTTGGGGCTATTTATAGGACTTGGGGAAGGGCGTCATTTCGCTGGGACGATCATGCCCTTCGTGGACGTGGCTACAGGATCTTCCTCCACGTAGTAGGGCGGTGATGAGGAAGCTTCCTGTATCCAGCTGTGTATGATGAACTCCGCTACAGGATCGGCCGCCACGTGTTGATGGATGATCAAACATTGTCGAGTGATGTCATACTGTCGGCTAGTGAGTAAGGACTCCTTTCTTGCGTTCCTACTTGCTTGGGACTCCGTCCTTGCTCAAGTAGTCTCTAGCTGGACCTTACTTCCTGTTAGTTAGCGTCCCTGAGCTTATGGGACGCCCATACACACTTGTTGTCCTTTTGATCACTGGCGTTCCTGAACACTTGGACAACTTTATTAGAATCAAAGTGAGTTTGTCATATCAAAACTAAGGGACGGTTGTGTGGAACACTAACAAGTACGCAAGCGTTCTTGATAGCGTCCCAACATGATCTTTCTACCAAGTTTCATTAGTTCAAACATTTATGGACTAGAAAAAGAATGGAAACCAACGGTTTCCAAACCATAGCCTAGGCAAATCAAACGAATCAAAAAGAAAGGTTGTGTTATTGAGAATTTGAGAAACATTCGGAATTGCATGATTCGTATGCTTCTGTTTGTGTTGTTTGGTGATCTTTCTATCAAGTTGTATTAGTTCAAAGATTTTTGGACTAGAAAAAGAATGGAAACCAAAGGTTCCCAAACCATAGCCTAGGCAAATCAAACGAATCAAAAAGAAAGGTTGTGTTATTGAGAATTTGAGAAACATGCGGAATCGCATGATTCGTATGCTTGTGTTTATGTTGTTTGGTGATCTTTCTACCAAGTTCTATTAGTTCAAACATTTATGGACTAGAAAAAGAATGGAAACCAACGGTTCCCAAACCATAGCCTAGGCAAATCAAACCAATCAATAAGAAAGGTTGTGTTATTGAGAATTTGAGAAACATTCGGAATCGCATGATTCGTATGCTTGTGTTGGTGTCGTTTGGTGATCTTTCTATCAAGTTCTATTAGTTCAAAGATTTTTTTACGAGAAAAAGAATGGAAACCAACGGTTCCCAAACCATAGCCTAGGCAAATCAAACACCTTAATAAGAAAGGTTGTGTTATTGAGAATTTGAGAAACATTCGGAATCGCATGATTCGTATGCTTGTGTTGGTGTTGTTTGGTGATCTTTCTACCAAGTTCTATTAGTTCAAACAGTTATGGACTAGAAAAAGAATGGAAACCAACGGTTCCCAAACGATAGCCTAGGCAAATCAAACGAATCAATAAGAAAGGTTGTGTTATTGAGAATTTGAGAAACATTTGGAATCGCATGATTCGTATGCTTGTGTTTGTGTTGTTTGGTGATCTTTCTACCAAGTTCTATTAGTTCAAACATTTATGGACTAGAAAAACAATGGAAACCAACGGTTCCCAAACCATAGCCTAGGCAAATCAAACGAATCAATAAGAAAGGTTGTGTTATTGACAATTTGAGAAACATTTGGAATCGCATGATTCGTATGCTTGTGTTTGTGTTGTTTGGTGATCTTTTTACCAAGTTGCATTAGTTCAAACATTTATGGACTAGAAAAAGAATGGAAACCAACGGTTCCCAAACCATAGCCTAGGCAAATCAAACGAATCAAAAAGAAAGGTTGTGTTATTGAGAATTTGAGAAACATGCGGAATCGCATGATTCGTATGCATGTGTTGGTGTTGTTTGGTGATCTTTCTACCAAGTTCTATTAGTTCAAACAGTTATGGACTAGAAAAAGAATGGAAACCAACGGTTCCCAAACGATAGCCTAGGCAAATCAAACGAATCAATAAGAAAGGTTGTGTTATTGAGAATTTGAGAAACATTTGGAATCGCATGATTCGTATGCTTGTGTTTGTGTTGTTTGGTGATCTTTCCATTAGTTCAAAGATTTTTGGACTAGAAAAAGAATCGACACCAACGGTTCCCAAACCATAGCCTAGGCAAATCAAACGAATCAAAAAGAAGGATGTGTTATTGAGAATTTGAGAAACATTCGGAATCGCATGATTCGTATTGTTGTGTTTGTGTTTTTTGCTGATCTTTCTATCAAGTTCTATTAGTTTAAAGATTTTTGGACTAGAAAAAGAATGGAAACCAACGGTTCCCAAACCATAGCCTGGGCAAATCAAACGAATCAAAAAGAAAGGTTGTGTTATTGAGAATTTGAGAAACATGCGGAATCGCATGATTTGTATGCTTGTGTTTGTGTTGTTTGGTGATCTTTCTACCAACTTCTATTAGTTCAAACATTTATGGACTAGAAAAAGAATGGAAACCAACGGTTCCCAAACCATAGCCTAGGCGAATCAAACAAATCAATAAGAAAGGTTGTGTTATTGAGAATTTGAGAAACATTCGGAATCGCATGATTCGTATGCTTGTGTTGGTGTTGTTTGGTGATCTTTCTATCAAGTTCTATTAGTTCAAAGATTTTTTTACGAGAAAAATAATGGAAACCAACGGTTCCCAAACCATAGCCTAGGCAAATCAAACCAATCAATAAGAAAGGTTGTGTTATTGAGAATTTGATAAACATTCGGAATCGCATGATTCGTATGCTTGTGTTGGTGTTGTTTGGTGATCTTTCTATCAAGTTCTATTAGTTCAAAGATTTTTTTACTAGAAAAAGAATGGAAACCAACAGTTCCCAAACCATAGCCTAGGCAAATCAAACACCTTAATAAGAAAGGTTGTGTGATTGAGAATTTGAGAAACATTCGGAATCGCATGATTCGTATGCTTGTGTTTGTGTTGTTTGGTGATCTTTCTACCAAGTTCTATTAGTTCAAACATTAATGGACTAGAAAAGGAATGGAAACCAACGGTTCCCAAACAATAGCCTAGGCAAATCAAACTAATCAAAATGAAAGGTTGTGTTATTGAGAATTTGAGAAACATTCGGAATTGCATGATTCGTATGCTTGTGTGTGTGTTGTTTGGAGATCTTTCTATCAAGTTCTATTAGTTCAAAGATTTTTGGACTAGAAAAAGAATGGAAACCAACGGTTCCCAAACCATAGCCTAGGCAAATCAAACAAATCAAAAAGAAAGGATGTGTTATTGAGAATTTTAGAAACATTCGGAATCGCATGATTCGTATGCTTGTGTTTTTGTTGTTTGGTGATCTTTCTACCAAGTTTCATTAGTTCAAACATTTATGGAGTAGAAAAAGAATGGAAACCAACGGTTCCTAAACCATAGCCTAGGTAAATCAAACCAATCAATAAGAAAGGTTGTGTTATTGAGAATTTGAGAAACATTCGGAATCGCATGATTCGTATGCCCGTGTTTGTGTTGTTTGGTGATCTTTCTACCAAGTTTCATTAGTTCAAACATTTATGGACTAGAAAAAGAATGGAAACCAACGGTTCCCAAACCATAGCCTAGGCAAATCAAACGAATCAAAAAGAAAGGTTGTGTTATTGAGAATTTGAGAAACATTCGGAATTGCATGATTCGTATGCTTGTGTTTGTGTTGTTTGGTGATCTTTGTATCAAGTTCTATTAGTTCAAAGATTTCTGGACTAGAAAAAGAATGGAAACCAAAGGTTCCCAAACCATAGCCTAGGCAAATCGAACGAATCAAAAAGAAAGGTTGTGTTATTGAGAATTTGAGAAACATGCGGAATCGCATGATTCGTATGCTTGTGTTTATGTTGTTTGGTGATCTTTCTACCAAATTCTATTAGTTCAAACATTTATGGACTAGAAAAAGAATGGAAACCAACGGTTCCCAAACCATAGCCTAGGCAAATCAAACCAATCAATAAGAAAGGTTGTGTTATTGAGAATTTGAGAAACATTCGGAATCGCATGATTCGTATGCTTATGTTGGTGTTGTTTGGTGATCTTTCTATCAAGTTCTATTAGTTCAAAGATTTTTTTACGAGAAAAAGAATGGAAACCAACGGTTCCCAAAACATAGCCTAGGCAAATCAAACACCTTAATAAGAAAGGTTGTGTTATTGAGAATTTGAGAAACATTCGGAATCGCATGATTCGTATGCTTGTGTTTGTGTTGTTTGGTGATCTTTCTACCAAGTTCAATTAGTTCAAACATTTATGGACTAGAAAAAGAATGGAAACCAACGGTTCCCAAACGATAGCCAAGGCAAATCAAACGAATCAATAAAAAAGGTTGTGTTATTGAGAATTTGAGAAACATTCGGAATCGCATGATTCATATGCTTGTGTTTGTGTTGTTTGGTGACCTTTCTACCAAGTTCTATTAGTTCAAACATTTATGGAGTAGAAAAAGAATGGAAACCAACGGTTCCCAAACCATAGTCTAGGCAAATCAAACGAATCAATAAGAAAGGTTGTATTATTGAGAATTGGAGAAACATTCGGAATCGCATGATTCGTATGCTTGTGTTTGTGTTGTTTGGTGATCTTTCTATCATGTTCCATTAGTTCAAAGACTTTTGGACGAGAAAAAGAATGGAAACCAACGGTTCCCAAACCATAGCCTAGGCAAATCAAACGAATCAAAAAGAAAGGTTGTGTTATTGAGAATTTGAGAAACATTCGGAATTGCATGATTTGTATGCTTGTGTTTGTGTTGTTTGGTGATCTTTCTATCATGTTCTATTAGTTCAAAGATTTTTGGACTACAAAAAGAATGGAAACCAACGGTTCCCAAACCATAGCCTAGGCAAATCGAACCAATCAATACGAAAGGTTGTGTTATTGAGAATTTGAGTTTCATTCGGAATCGCATGAATCGTATGCTTGTGTTGTGTTGGTGTTGTTTGGTGATCTTTCTATCAAGTTCTATTAGTTCAAAGATTTTTTTACGAGAAAAAGAATGGAAAACAACGGTTCCCAAACCATAGCCTAGGCAAATCAAACACCTTAATAAGAATGGTTGTGTTATTGAGAATTTGAGAAACATTCGGAATCGCATGATTCGTATGCTTGTGTTTGTGTTGTTTGGTGATCTTTCTACCAAGTTCTATTAGTTCAAACATTTATGGACTAGAAAAAGAATGGATACCAACGGTTCCCAAACAATAGCCTAGGCAAATCAAACTAATCAAAAAGAAAGGTTGTGTTATTGAGAATTTGAGAAACATTCGGAATTTCATGATTCGTATTCTTGTGTGTGGGTTGTTTGGAGATCTTTCTATCAAGTTCTATTAGTTCAAAGATTTTTGGACTAGAAAAAGAATGGAAACCAACGGTTCCCAAACCATAGCCTAGGTAAATCAAACCAATAAATAAGAGAGGTTGTGTTATTGAGAATTTGAGAAACATTCGGAATCGCATGATTCGTATGCTTGTGTTTGTGTTGTTTGGTGATCTTTCTACCAAGTTTCATTAGTTCAAACATTTATGGAGTAGAAAAAGAATGGAAACCAACGGTTCCCAAACCATAGCCTAGGTAAATCAAACCAATCAATAAGAAAGGTTGTGTTATTGAGAATTTGAGAAACATTCGGAATCGCATAATTCGTATGCCCGTGTTTGTGTTGTTTGGTGATCTTTCTACCAAGTTTCATTAGTTCAAACATTTATGGACTAGAAAAAGAATGGAAACCAACGGTTCACAAACCATAGCCTAGGCAAATCAAATGAATCAAAAAGAAAGGTTGTGTTATTGAGAAATTGAGAAACATTCGGAATTGCATGATTCGTATGCTTGTGTTTGTGTTGTTTGGTGATCTTTGTATCAAGTTCTATTAGTTCAAAGATTTCTGGACTAGAAAAAGAATGGAAACCAAAGGTTCCCAAACCATAGCCTAGGCAAATCAAACGAATCAAAAAGAAAGGTTGTGTTATTGAGAATTTGAGAAACATGCAGAATCGCATGATTCGTATGCTTGTGTTTATGTTGTTTGGTGATCTTTCTACCAAATTCTATTAGTTCAAACATTTATGGACTAGAAAAAGAATGGAAACCAACGGTTCCCAAACCATAGCCTAGGCAAATCAAACCAATCAATAAGAAAGGTTGTGTTATTGAGAATTTGAGAAACATTCGGAATCGCATGATTCGTATGCTTGTGTTGGTGTTGTTTGGTGATCTTTCTATCAAGTTCTATTCGTTCAAAGATTTTTTTACGAGAAAAAGAATGGAAACCAACGGTTCCCAAACCATAGCCTAGGCAAATCAAACACCTTAATAAGAAAGGTTGTGTTATTGAGAATTTGATAAACATTCGGAATCGCATGATTCGTATGCTTGTGTTTGTGTTGTTTGGTGATCTTTCTACCAAGTTCTATTAGTTCAAACATTTATGGACTAGAAAAAGAATGGAAACCAACGGTTCCCAAACGATAGCCAAGGCAAATCAAACGAATCAATAAAAAAGGTTGTGTTATTGAGAATTTGAGAAACATTCGGAATCGCATGATTCATATGCTTGTGTTTGTGTTGTTTGGTGACCTTTCTACCAAGTTCTATTAGTTCAAACATTTATGGAGTAGAAAAAGAATGGAAACCAACGGTTCCCAAACCATAGTCTAGGCAAATCAAACGAATCAATAAGAAAGGTTGTGTTATTGAGAATTGGAGAAACATTCGGAATCGCATGATTCGTATGCTTATGTTTGTGTTGTTTGGTGATCTTTCTATCATGTTCCATTAGTTCAAAGATTTTTGGACGAGAAAAAGAATGGAAACCAACGGTTCCCAAACCATAGCCTAGCCAAATCAAACGAATCAAAAAGAAAGGTTGTGTTATTGAGAATTTGAGAAACATTCGGAATTGGATGATTTGTATGCTTGTGTTTGTGTTGTTTGGTGATCTTTCTATCATGTTCTATTAGTTCAAAGATTTTTGGACTACAAAAAGAATGGAAACCAACGGTTCCCAAACCATAGCCTAGGCAAATCAAACCAATCAATAAGAAAGGTTGTGTTATTGAGAATTTGAGTTTCATTCGGAATCGCATGAATCGTATGCTTGTGTTGGTGTTGTTTGGTGATCTTTCTATCAAGTTCTATTAGTTCAAAGATTTTTTTACGAGAAAAATATGGAAACCAACGGTTCCCAAACCATAGCCTAGGCAAATCAAACACCTTAATAAGAAAGGTTGTGTTATTGAGAATTTGAGAAACATTCGGAATCGCATGATTCGTATGCTTGTGTTTGTGTTGTTTGGTGATCTTTCTACCAAGTTCTATTAGTTCAAACATTTATGGACTAGAAAAACAATGGAAACCAGCGGTTCCCAAACCATAGCCTAGGCAAATCAAACGAATCAATAAGAAAGGTTGTGTTATTGAGAATTTGAGAGACATTTGGAATCGCATGATTCGTATGCTTGTGTTTGTGTTGTTTGGTGATCTTTCTACCAAGTTCTATTAGTTCAAACATTTATGGACTAGTAAAACAATGGAAACCAATGGTTCCCAAACCATAGCCTAGGCAAATCAAACGAATCGATAAGAAAGGTTGTGTTATTGAGAATTTGAGAAACATTTGGAATCGCATGATTCGTATGCTTGTGTTGGTGTTGTTTGGTGATCTTTCTACCAAGTTCTATTAGTTCAAACAGTTATGGACTAGAAAAAGAATGGAAACCAACGGTTCCCAAACGATGGCCTAGGCAAATCAAACGAATCAATAAGAAAGGTTGTGTTATTGAGAATTTGAGAAATATTTGGAATCGCATGATTCGTATGCTTGTGTTTGTGTTGTTTGGTGATCTTTCTACCAAGTTCTATTAGTTCAAACATTTATGGACTAGAAAAACAATGGAAACCAACGGTTCCCAAACCATAGCCTAGGCAAATCAAACGAATCAATAAGAAAGGTTGTGTTATTGACAATTTGAGAAACATTTGGAATCGCATGATTCGTATGCTTGTGTTTGTGTTGTTTGGTGATCTTTTTACCAAGTTGCATTAGTTCAAACATTTATGGACTAGAAAAAGAATGGAAACCAACGGTTCCCAAACCATAGCCTAGGCAAATCAAACGAATCAAAAAGAAAGGTTGTGTTATTGAGAATTTGAGAAACATGCGGAATCGCATGATTCGTATGCTTGTGTTGGTGTTGTTTGGTGATCTTTCTACCAAGTTCTATTAGTTCAAACATTTATGGACTAGAAAAACAATGGAAACCAACGGTTCCCAAACCATAGCCTAGGCAAATCAAAGGAATCAATAAGAAAGGTTGTGTTATTGAGAATTTGAGAAATATTTGGAATCGCATGATTCTTATTCTTGTGTTTGTGTTGTTTGGTGATCTTTCTACCAAGTTCTATTAGTTCAAACATTTATGGACTAGAAAAACAATGGAAACCAACGGTTCCCAAACCATAGCCTAGGCAAATCAAACCAATCAATAAGAAAGGTTGTGTTATTGAGAATTTGAGAAACATTCGGAATCGCATGATTCTTATTCTTCTATTTGTGTTGTTTTGGTGATCTTTCTACCAAGTTCTATCAGTTCAAACATTTATGGACTAAAAAAAGAATTGAAACCAACGGTTCCCAAACCCTAGCCTAGGCAAATCAAACCAATCAATAAGAAAGGTTATGTTATTTAGAATGTGAGAACATTCGGAATCGAATGATTCTTATGCTTGTGTTTGTATTGTTTGGTGATCTTTCTATAGAGTTCCATTAGTTCAAAGATTTTTGGAGTTGAAAAAGAATGGAAACCAACGGTTCCCAAACCATAGCCTAGGCAAATCAAATGAATCAAAAAGAAAGGTTGTGTATAATTTGAGAAACATTCGGAATCGCATGATTCGTATGCTTGTGTTTGTGTTGTTTGGTGATCTTTCCATTAGTTCAAAGATTTTTGGACTAGAAAAAGAATGGACACCAACGGTTCCCAAACCATAGCCTAGGCAAATCAAACGAATCAAAAAGAAAGGATGTGTTATTGAGAATTTGAGAAACATTCGTAATCGCATGATTCGTATGGTTGTGTTTGTGTTTTTTGGTGATCTTTCTATCAAGTTCTATTAGTTTAAAGATTTTTGGACTAGAAAAAGAATGGAAACCAACGGTTCCCAAACCATAGCCTGGGCAAATCAAACGAATCAAAAAGAAAGGTTGTGTTATTGAGAATTTGAGAAACATGCGGAATCGCATGATTTGTATGCTTGTGTTTGTGTTGTTTGGTGATCTTTCTACCAACTTCTATTAGTTCAAACATTTATCGACTAGAAAAAGAATGGAAACCAACGGTTCCCAAACCATAGCCTAGGCGAATCAAACAAATCAATAAGAAAGGTTGTGTTATTGAGAATTTGAGAAACATTCGGAATCGCATCATTCGTATGCTTGTGTTGGTGTTGTTTGGTGATCTTTCTATCAAGTTCTATTAGTTCAAAGATTTTTTTACGAGAAAAATAATGGAAACCAACGGTTCCCAAACCATAGCCTAGGCAAATCAAACCAATCAATAAGAAAGGTTGTGTTATTGAGAATTTGAGAAACATTCGGAATCGCATGATTCGTATGCTTGTGTTGGTGTTGTTTGGTGATCTTTCTATCAAGTTCTATTAGTTCAAAGATTTTTTTACTAGAAAAAGAATGGAAACCAACAGTTCCCAAACCATAGCCTAGGCAAATCAAACACCTTAATAAGAAAGGTTGTGTGATTGAGAATTTGAGAAACATTCGGAATCGCATGATTCGTATGCTTGTCTTTGTGTTGTTTGGTCATCTTTCTACCAAGTTCTATTAGTTCAAACATTTATGGACTAGAAAAAGAATGGAAACCAACGGTTCCCAAACAATAGCCTAGGCAAATCAAACTAATCAAAAAGAAAGGTTGTGTTATTGAGAATTTGAGAAACATTCGGAATTGCATGATTCGTATGCTTGTGTGTGTGTGTTGTTTGGAGATCTTTCTATCAAGTTCTATTAGTTCAAAGATTTTTGGACTAGAAAAAGAATGGAAACCAACGGTTCCCAAACCATAGCCTAGGCAAATCAAACAAATCAAAAAGAAAGGATGTGTTATTGAGAATTTGAGAAACATTCGGAATCGCATGATTCGTATGCTTGTGTTTGTGTTGTTTGGTAATCTTTCTACCAAGTTTCATTAGTTCAAACATTTATGGACCAGAAAAAGAATGGAAACCAACGGTTCCCAAAGCATAGCCTAGGTAAATCAAACGAATAAATAAGAGAGGTTGTGTTATTGAGAATTTGAGAAACATTCGGAATCGCATGATTCGTATGCTTGTGTTTGTGTTGTTTGGTGATCTTTCTACCAAGTTTCATTAGTTCAAACATTTATGGAGTAGAAAAAGAATGGAAACCAACGGTTCCCAAACCATAGCCTAGGTAAATCAAACCAATCAATAAGAAAGGTTGTGTTATTGAGAATTTGAGAAACATTCGGAATCGCATGATTCGTATGCCCGTGTTTGTGTTGTTTGGTGATCTTTCTACCAAGTTTCATTAGTTCAAACATTTATGGACTAGAAAAAGAATGGAAACCAACGGTTCCCAAACCATAGCCTAGGCAAATCAAACGAATCAAAAAGAAAGGTTGTGTTATTGAGAATTTGAGAAACATTCGGAATTGCATGATTCGTATGCTTGTGTTTGTGTTGTTTGGTGATCTTTGTATCAAGTTCTATTAGTTCAAAGATTTCTGGACTAGAAAAAGAATGGAAACCAAAGGTTCCCAAACCATAGCCTAGGCAAATCAAACGAATCAAAAAGAAAGGTTGTGTTATTGAGAATTTGAGAAACATGCGGAATCGCATGATTCGTATGCTTGTGTTTATGTTGTTTTGTGATCTTTCTACCAAATTCTATTAGTTCAAACATTTATGGAATAGAAAAAGAATGGTAACCAACGGTTCCCAAACCATAGCCTAGGCAAATCAAACCAATCAATAAGAAAGGTTGTGTTATTGAGAATTTGAGAAACATTCGGAATCGCATGATTCGTATGCTTGTGTTTGTGTTGTTTGGTGATCTTTCTACCAAGTTCTATTAGTTCAAACATTTATGGACTAGAAAAAGAATGGAAACCAACGGGTCCCAAACGATAGCCAAGGCAAATCAAACGAATCAATAAAAAAGGTTGTGTTATTGAGAATTTGAGAAACATTCTGAATCGCATGATTCATATGCTTGTGTTTGTGTTGTTTGGTGACCTTTCTACCAAGTTCTATTAGTTCAAACATTTATGGAGTAGAAAAAGAATGGAAACCAACGGTTCCCAAACCATAGTCTAGGCAAATCAAACGAATCAATAAGAGAGGTTGTGTTATTGAGAATTGGAGAAACATTCGGAATCGCATGATTCGTATGCTTGTGTTTGTGTTGTTTGGTGATCTTTCTATCATGTTCCATTAGTTCAAAGATTTTTGGACGAGAAAAAGAATCGAAACCAACGGTTCCCAAACCATAGCCTAGGCAAATCAAACGAATCAAAAAGAAAGGTTGTGTTATTGAGAATTTGAGAAACATTCGGAATTGCATGATTTGTATGCTTGTGTTTGTGTTGTTTGGTAATCTTTCTATCATGTTCTATTAGTTCAAAGATTATTGGACTACAAAAAGAATGGAAACCAACGGTTCCCAAACCATAGCCTAGGCAAATCAAACCAATCAATAAGAAAGGTTGTGTTATTGAGAATTTGAGTTTCATTCGGAATCGCATGAATCGTATGCTTGTGTTGGTCTTGTTTGGTGATCTTTCTATCAAGTTCTATTAGTTCAAAGATTTTTTTACGAGAAAGAGAATGGAAACCAACGGTTCCCAAACCATAGCTTAGGCAAATCAAACACCTTAATAAGAAAGGTTGTGTTATTGAGAATTTGAGAAACATTCGGAATCGCATGATTCGTATGCTTGTGTTTGTGTTGTTTGGCGATCTTTCTACCAAGTTCTATTAGTTCAAACATTTATGGACTAGAAAAAGAATGGAAACCAATGGTTCCCAAATGAGAGCCTAGGCAAATCAAACGAATCAATAAGAAAGGTTGTGTTATTGAGAATTTGAGAAACATTCGGAATCGCATGATTCATATGCTTGTGTTTGTGTTGTTTGGTGATCTTTCTACCAAGTTCTATTAGTTCAAACATTTATGGAGTAGAAAAAGAATGGAAACCAACGGTTCCCAAACCATAGCCTAGGCAAATCAAATGAATCAATAAGAAAGGTTGTGTTATTGAGAATTTGAGAAACATTCAGAATCGCATGATTCGTATGCTTTAGTTTGTGTTGTTTCGTGATCTCTCTATCAAGTTCTATTAGTTCAAACATTTATGTACTAGAAAAAGAATGGAAACCAACGGTTCCCAAACCATAGCCTAGGCAAATCAAACCAATCTATAAGAAAGGTTGTGTTATTGAGAATTTGAGAAACATTCGGAATCGCATGATTCGTATGCTTGTGTTGGTGTTGTTTGGTGATCTTTCTATCAAGTTCTATTAGTTCAAAGATATTTTTACGAGAAAAAGAATGGAAGCCAACGGTTCCCAAACGATAGCCTAGGCAAATCAAACGAATCAATAAGAAAGGTTGTGTTATTGAGAATTTGAGAAATATTCGGAATCGCTTGATTCGTATGCTTTTGTTTGTGTTGTTTGGTGATCTTTCTACCAAGTTGCATTAGTTCAGACATTTATGGACTAGAAAAAGAATGGAAACCAATGGTTCCCAAACCATAGCCTAGGCAAATCAAACCAATCAATAAGAAAGGTTGTGTTATTGAGAATTTGAGAAACATTCGGAATCGCATAATTCGTATGCTTGTGTTGGTGTTGTTTGGTGATCTTTCTATCAAGTTCTATTAGTTCAAAGATTTTTTTACAAGAAAAAGAATGGAAACCAACGGATCCCAAACCATAACCTAGGCAAATCAAACACCTTAATAAGAAAGGTTGTGTTATTGAGAATTTGAGAAACATTCGGAATCGCATGATTCATATGCTTGTGTTTTTGTTGTTTGGTGATCTTTCTACCAAGTTCTATTAGTTCAAACATTTATGTACTAGAAAAAGAATGGAAACCAACGGTTCCCAAACGATAGCCTAGGCAAATCAAACGAATCAATAAGAAAGGATGTGTTATTGAGAATTTGAGAAACATTCAGAATCGCATGATTCGTATGCTTGTGTTTGTGTTGTTTGGTGATCTTTCTACCAAGTTCTATTAGTTCAAACATTTATGGACTAGAAAAAGAATGGAAACCAACGGTTCCCAAACCATAGCCTAGGCAAATCAAACCAATCAATAGGAAAGGTTGTGTTATTGAGAATTTGAGAAACATTCGGAATCGCATGAATCGTATGCTTGTGTTGGTGTTGTTTGGTGATCTTTCTATCAAGTTCTATTAGTTCAAAGATTTTTTTACGAGAAAAAGAATGGAAACCAACGGTTCCCAAACCATAGCCTAGGCAAATCAAACACCTTAATAAGAAAGGTTGTGTTATTGAGAATTTGAGAAACATTCGGAATCGCATGATTCGTATGCTTGTGTTTGTGTTGTTTGGTGATCTTTCTACCAAGTTCTATTAGTTCAAACATTTATGGACTAGAAAAAGAATGGAAACCAATGGTTCCCAAACGAGAGCCTAGGCAAATCAAACGAATCAATAAGAAAGGTTGTGTTATTGAGAATTTGAGAAACACTCGGAATCGCATGATTCATATGCTTGTGTTTGTGTTGTTTGGTGATCTTTCTACCAAGTTCTATTAGTTCAAACATTTATGGAGTAGAAAATGAATGGAAACCAACGGTTCCCAAACCATAGCCTAGGCAAATCAAACGAATCAATAAGAAAGGTTGTGTTATTGAGAATTTGAGAAACATTCGGAATCGCATGATTCGTATGCTTTAGTTTGTGTTGTTTCGTGATCTCTCTATCAAGTTCTATTAGTTCAAACATTTATGGACTAGAAAAAGAATGGAAACCAACGGTTCCCAAACCATAGCCTAGGCAAATCAAACCAATCTATAAGAAAGGTTATTGAGAATTTGAGAAACATTCGGAATCGCATGATTCGTATGCTTGTGTTGGTGTTGTTTGGCGATCTTTCTATCAAGTTCTATTAGTTCAAAGATATTTTTACGAGAAAAAGAATGGAAGCCAACGGTTCCCAAACGATAGCCTAGGCAAATCAAACGAATCAATAAGAAAGGTTGTGTTATTGAGAATTTGAGAAACATTCGGAATCGCTTGATTCGTATGCTTTTGTTTGTGTTGTTTGGTGATCTTTCTACCAAGTTGCATTAGTTCAGACATTTATGGACTAGAAAAAGAATGGAAACCAACGGTTCCCAAACCATAGCCTAGGCAAATCAAACCAATCAATAAGAAAGGTTGTGTTATTGAGAATTTGAGAAACATTCGGAATCGCATAATTCGTATGCTTGTGTTGGTGTTGTTTGGTGATCTTTCTATCAAGTTCTATTAGTCCAAAGATTTTTTTACAAGAAAAAGAATGGAAACCAACGGATCCCAAACCATAGCCTAGGCAAATCAAACACCTTAATAAGAAAGGTTGTGTTATTGAGAATTTGAGAAACATTCGGAATCGCATGATTCATATGCTTGTGTTTTTGTTGTTTGGTGATCCTTCTACCAAGTTCTATTAGTTCAAACATATATGTACTAGAAAAAGAATGGAAACCAACGGTTCCCAAACGATAGCCTAGGCAAATCAAACGAATCAATAAGAAAGGATGTGTTATTGAGAATTTGAGAAACATTCGGAATCGCATGATTCGTATGCTTGTGTTTGTGTTGTTTGGTGATCTTTCTACCAAGTTCCATTAGTTCAAACATTTATGAACTAGAAAAAGAATGGAAACCAACGGTTCCCAAACCATAGCCTAGGCAAATCAAACCAATCAATAAGAAAGGTTGTGTTATTGAGAATTTGAGAAACATTCGGAATCGCATGATTCGTATGCTTGTGTTGGTGTTGTTTGGTGATCTTTCAATCAAGTTCTATTAGTTCAAAGATTTTTGGACTTGAAAAAGAATGGAAACCAACGGTTCCCAAACCATAGCCTAGGCAAATCAAATGAATCAAAAAGAAAGGTTGTGTATAATTTGAGAAACATTCGGAATCGCATAATTCGTATGCTTGTGTTTGTGTTGTTTGGTGATCTTTCCATTAGTTCAAAGATTTTTGGACTAGAAAAAGAATGGACACCAACGGTTCCCAAACCATAGCCTAGGCAAATCAAACGAATCAAAAAGAAAGGATGTGTTATTGAGAATTTGAGAAACATTCGGAATCGCATGATTCGTATGGTTGTGTTTGTGTTTTTTGGTGATCTTTCTATTAAGTTCTATTAGTTTAAAGATTTTTGGACTAGAAAAAGAATGGAAACCAACGGTTCCCAAACCATAGCCTGGGCAAATCAAACGAATCAAAAAGAAAGGTTGTGTTATTGAGAATTTGAGAAACATGCGGAATCGCATGATTTGTATGCTTGTGTTTGTGTTGTTTGGTGATCTTTCTACCAACTTCTATTAGTTCAACCATTTATGGACTAGAAAAAGAATGGAAACCAACGGTTCCCAAACCATAGCCTAGGCGAATCAAACAAATCAATAAGAAAGGTTGTGATATTGAGAATTTGAGAAACATTCGGAATCGCATCATTCGTATGCTTGTGTTTGTGTTGTTTGGTGATCTTTCTACCAAGTTTCATTAGTTCAAACATTTATGGAGTAGAAAAATAATGGAAACCAACGGTTCCCAAACCATAGCCTAGGTAAATCAAACCAATCAATAAGAAAGGTTGTGTTATTGAGAATTTGAGAAACATTCGGAATCGCATGATTCGTATGCCCGTGTTTGTGTTGTTTGGTGATCTTTCTACCAAGTTTCATTAGTTAAAACATTTATGGAGTAGAAAAAGAATGGAAACCAACGGTTCCCAAACCATAGCCTGGGCAAATCAAACCAATCAAAAAGAAAGGTTGTGTTATTGAGAATTTGAGAAACATGCGGAATCGCATGATTTGTATGCTTGTGTTTGTGTTGTTTGGTGATCTTTCTACCAACTTCTATTAGTTCAACCATTTATGGACTAGAAAAAGAATGGAAACCAACGGTTCCCAAACCATAGCCTAGGCGAATCAAACAAATCAATAAGAAAGGTTGTGATATTGAGAATTTGAGAAACATTCGGAATCGCATCATTCGTATGCTTGTGTTTGTGTTGTTTGGTGATCTTTCTACCAAGTTTCATTAGTTCAAACATTTATGGAGTAGAAAAAGAATGGAAACCAACGGTTCCCAAACCATAGCCTAGGTAAATCAAACCAATCAATAAGAAAGGTTGTGTTATTGAGAATTTGAGAAACATTCGGAATCGCATGATTCGTATGCCCGTGTTTGTGTTGTTTGGTGATCTTTCTACCAAGTTTCATTAGTTCAAACATTTATGGAGTAGAAAAAGAATGGAAACCAACGGTTCCCAAACCATAGCCTAGGTAAATCAAACCAATCAATAAGAAACGTTGTGTTATTGAGAATTTGAGAAACATTCGGAATCGCATGATTCGTATGCCCGTGTTTGTGTTGTTTGGTGATCTTTCTACCAAGTTTCATTAGTTCAAACATTTATGGACTAGAAAAAGAATGGAAACCAATGGTTCCCAAACCATAGCCTAGGCAAATCAAACGAATCAAAAAGAAAGGTTGTGTTATTGAGAATTTGAGAAACATTCGGAATTGCATGATTCGTATGCTTGTGTTTGTGTTGTTTGGTGATCTTTCTACCAAGTTCTATTAGTTCAATGATTTCTGGACTAGAAAAAGAATGGAAACCAAAGGTTCCTAAACCATAGCCTAGGCAAATCAAACGAATCAAAAAGAAAGGTTGTGTTATTGAGAATTTGAGAAACATGCGGAATCGCATGATTCGTATGCTTGTGTTTATGTTGTTTGGTGATCTTTCTACCAAGATCTATTAGTTCAAACATTTATGGACTAGAAAAAGAATGGAAACCAACGGTTCCCAAACCATAGCCTAGGCAAATCAAACCAATCAATAAGAAAGGTTGTGTTATTGAGAATTTGAGAAACATTCGGAATCGCATGATTCGTATGCTTGTGTTGGTGTTGTTTGGTGATCTTTCTATCAAGTTCTATTAGTTCAAAGATTTTTTTACGAGAAAAAGAATGGAAACCAACGGTTCCCAAACCATAGCCTAGGCAAATCAAACACCTTAATAAGAAAGGTTGTGTTATTGAGAATTTGAGAAACATTCGGAATCGCATGATTCGTATGCTTGTATTTGTGTTGTTTGGTGATCTTTCTACCAAGTTCTATTAGTTCAAACATTTATGGACTAGAAAAAGAATGGAAACCAACGGTTCCCAAACTATAGCCTAGGCAAATCAAACGAATCAATAAAAAAGGTTGTGTTATTGAGAATTTGAGAAACATTCGGAATCGCATGATTCATATGCTTGTGTTTGTGTTGTTTGGTGACCTTTCTACCAAGTTCTATTAGTTCAAACATTTATGGAGTAGAAAAAGAATAGAAACCAACGGTTCCCAAACCATAGTCTAGGCAAATCAAACGAATCAATAAGAAAGGTTGTGTTATTGAGAATTGGAGAAACATTCGGAATCGCATGATTCGTATGCTTGTGTTTGTGTTGTTTGGTGATCTTTCTATCATGTTCCATTAGTTTAAAGATTTTTGGACGAGAAAAGAATGGAATCCAACGGTTCCCAAACCATAGCCTAGGCAAATCAAACGAATCAAAAAGAAAGGTTGTGTTATTGAGAATTTGAGAAACATTCGGAATTGCATGATTTGTATGCTTGTGTTTGTGTTGTTTGGTGATCTTTCTATCATGTTCTATTAGTTCAAAGATTTTTGGACTACAAAAAGAATGGAAACCAACGGTTCCCAAACCATAGCCTAGGCAAATCAAACCAATCAATAAGAAAGGTTGTGTTATTGAGAATTTGAGTTTCATTCGGAATCGCACGAATCGTATGCTTGTGTTGGTGTTGTTTGGTGATCTTTCTATCAAGTTCTATTAGTTCAAAGATTTTTTTACGAGAAAAAGAATGGAAACCAACGGTTCCCAAACCATAGCCTAGGCAAATCAAACACCTTAATAAGAAAGGTTGTGTTATTGAGAATTTGAGAAACATTCGGAATCGCATGATTCGTATGCTTGTGTTTGTGTTGTTTGGTGATCTTTCTACCAAGTTCTATTAGTTCAAACATTTATGGACTAGAAAAAGAATGGAAACCAATGGTTCCCAAACGAGAGCCTAGGCAAATCAAACGAATCAATAAGAAAGGTTGTGTTATTGAGAATTTGAGAAACATTCGGAATCGCATGATTCATATGCTTGTGTTTGTGTTGTTTGGTGATCTTTCTACCAAGTTCTATTAGTTCAAACATTTATGGAGTAGAAAAAGAATGGAAACCAACGGTTCCCAAACCATAGCCTAGGCAAATCAAACGAATCAATAAGAAAGGTTGTGTTATTGAGAATTTGAGAAACATTCGGAATCGCATGATTCGTATGCTTTAGTTTGTGTTGTTTCGTGATCTCTCTATCAAGTTCTATTAGTTCAAACATTTATGGACTAGAAAAAGAATGGAAACCAACGGTTCCCAAACCATAGCCTAGGCAAATCAAACCAATCTATAAGAAAGGTTGTGTTATTGAGAATTTGAGAAACATTCGGAATCGCATGATTCGTATGCTTGTGTTGGTGTTGTTTGGTGATCTTTCTATCAAGTTCTATTAGTTCAAAGATATTTTTACGAGAAAAAGAATGGAAACCAACGGTTCCCAAACGATAGCCTAGGCAAATCAAACGAATCAATAAGAAAGGTTGTGTTATTGAGAATTTGAGAAACATTCGGAATCGCTTGATTCGTATGCTTTTGTTTGTGTTGTTTGGTGATCTTTCTACCAAGTTGCATTAGTTCAGACATTTATGGACTAGAAAAAGAATGGAAACCAACGGTTCCCAAACCATAGCCTAGGCAAATCAAACCAGTCAATAAGAAAGGTTGTGTTATTGAGAATTTGAGAAACATTCGGAATCGCATAATTCGTATGCTTGTGTTTGTGTTGTTTGGTGATCTTTCTACCAAGTTTCATTAGTTCAAACATTTATGGAGTAGAAAAAGAATGGAAACCAACGGTTCCCAAACCATAGCCTAGGTAAATCAAACCAATCAATAAGAAAGGTTGTGTTATTGAGAATTTGAGAGACATTCGGAATCGCATGATTTGTATGCCCGTGTTTGTGTTGTTTGGTGATCTTTCTACCAAGTTTCATTAGTTCAAACATTTATGGACTAGAAAAAGAATGGAAACCAACGGTTCCCAAACCATAGCCTAGGCAAATCAAACGAATCAAAAAGAAAGGTTGTGTTATTGAGAATTTGAGAAACATTCGGAATTGCATGATTCGTATGCTTGTGTTTGTGTTGTTTGGTGATCTTTGTATCAAGTTCTATTAGTTCAAAGATTTCTGGACTAGAAAAAGAATGGAAACCAAAGGTTCCTAAACCATAGCCTAGGCAAATCAAACGAATCAAAAAGAAAGGTTGTGTTATTGAGAATTTGTGAAACATGCGGAATCGCATGATTCGTATGCTTGTGTTTATGTTGTTTGGTGATCTTTCTACCAAATTCTATTAGTTCAAACATTTATGGACTAGAAAAAGAATGGAAACCAACGGTTCCCAAACCATAGCCTAGGCAAATCAAACCAATCAATAAGAAAGGTTGTGTTATTGAGAATTTGAGAAACATTCAGAATCGCATGATTCGTATGCTTGTGTTGGTGTTGTTTGGTGATCTTTCTATCAAGTTCTATTAGTTCAAAGATTTTTTTACGAGAAAAAGAATGGAAACCAACGGTTCCCAAACTATAGCCTAGGCAAATCAAACGAATCAATAAGAAAGGTTGTGTTATTGAGAATTTGAGAAACATTCGGAATCGCTTGATTCGTATGCTTTTGTTTGTGTTGTTTGGTGATCTTTCTACCAAGTTTCATTAGTTCAAACATTTATGGACTAGAAAAAGAATGGAAACCAACGGTTCCCAAACCATAGCTTAGGCAAATCAAACGAATCAAAAAGAAAGGTTGTGTTATTGAGAATTTGAGAAACATTCGGAATTGCATGATTCGTATGCTTGTGTTTGTGTTGTTTGGTGATCTTTGTATCAAGTTCTATTAGTTCAAAGATTTCTGGACTAGAAAAAGAATGGAAACCAAAGGTTCCTAAACTATAGCCTAGGCAAATCAAACGAATCAAAAAGAAAGGTTGTGTTATTGAGAATTTGTGAAACATGCGGAATCGCATGATTCGTATGCTTGTGTTTATGTTGTTTGGTGATCTTTCTACCAAATTCTATTAGTTCAAACATTTATGGACTAGAAAAAGAATGGAAACCAACGGTTCCCAAACCATAGCCTAGGCAAATCAAACCAGTCAATAAGAAAGGTTGTGTTATTGAGAATTTGAGAAACATTCGGAATCGCATAATTCGTATGCTTGTGTTTGTGTTGTTTGGTGATCTTTCTACCACGTTTCATTAGTTCAAACATTTATGGAGTAGAAAAAGAATGGAAACCAACGGTTCCCAAACTATAGCCTAGGTAAATCAAACCAATCAATAAGAAAGGTTGTGTTATTGAGAATTTGAGAAACATTCGGAATCGCATGATTCGTATGCCCGTGTTTGTGTTGTTTGGTGATCTTTCTACCAAGTTTCATTAGTTCAAACATTTATGGACTAGAAAAAGAATGGAAACCAACGGTTCCCAAACCATAGCCTAGGCAAATCAAACGAATCAAAAAGAAAGGTTGTGTTATTGAGAATTTGAGAAACATTCGGAATTGCATGATTCGTATGCTTGTGTTTGTGTTGTTTGGTGATCTTTGTATCAAGTTCTATTAGTTCAAAGATTTCTGGACTAGAAAAAGAATGGAAACCAAAGGTTCCTAAACCATAGCCTAGGCAAATCAAACGAATCAAAAAGAAAGGTTGTGTTATTGAGAATTTGTGAAACATGCGGAATCGCATGATTCGTATGCTTGTGTTTATGTTGTTTGGTGATCTTTCTACCAAATTCTATTAGTTCAAACATTTATGGACTAGAAAAAGAATGGAAACCAACGGTTCCCAAACCATAGCCTAGGCAAATCAAACCAATCAATAAGAAAGGTTGTGTTATTGAGAATTTGAGAAACATTCGGAATCGCATGATTCGTATGCTTGTGTTGGTGTTGTTTGGTGATCTTTCTATCATGTTCTATTAGTTCAAAGATTTTTTTACGAGAAAAAGAATGGAAACCAACGGTTCCCAAACTTTAGCCTAGGCAAATCAAACACCTTATTAAGAAAGGTTGTGTTATTGAGAATTTGAGAAACATTCGGAATCGCATGATTCGTATGCTTGTGTTTGTGTTGTTTGGTGATCTTTCTACCAAGTTCTATTAGTTCAAACATTTATGGACTAGAAAAAGAATGGAACCCAACGGTTCCCAAACTATAGCCTAGGCAAATCAAACGAATCAATAAAAAAGGTTGTGTTATTGAGAATTTGAGAAACATTCGGAATCGCATGATTCATATGCTTGTGTTTGTGTTGTTTGGTGACCTTTCTACCAAGTTCTATTAGTTCAAACATTTATGGAGTAGAAAAAGAATGGAAACCAACGGTTCCCAAACCATAGTCTAGGCAAATCAAACGAATCAATAAGAAAGGTTGTGTTATTGAGAATTGGAGAAACATTCGGAATCGCATGATTCGTATGCTTGTGTTTGTGTTGTTTGGTGATCTTTCTATCATGTTCCATTAGTTCAAAGATTTTTGGACGAGAAAAGAATGGAAACCAACGGTTCCCAAACCATAGCCTAGGCAAATCAAACGAATCAAAAAGAAAGGTTGTGTTATTGAGAATTTGAGAAACATTCGGAATTGCATGATTTGTATGCTTGTGTTTGTGTTGTTTGGTGATCTTTCTATCATGTTCTATTAGTTCAAAGATTTTTGGACTACAAAAAGAATGGAAACCAACGGTTCCCAAACCATAGCCTAGGCAAATCAAACCAATCAATAAGAAAGGTTGTGTTATTGAGAATTTGAGTTTCATTCGGAATCGCATGAATCGTATGCTTGTGTTGGTGTTGTTTGGTGATCTTTCTATCAAGTTCTATTAGTTCAAAGATTTTTTTACGAGAAAAAGAATGGAAACCAACGGTTCCCAAACCATAGCCTAGGCAAATCAAACACCTTAATAAGAAAGGTTGTGTTATTGAGAATTTGAGAAACATTCGGAATCGCATGATTCGTATGCTTGTGTTTGTGTTGTTTGGTGATCTTTCTACCAAGTTCTATTAGTTCAAACATTTATGGACTAGAAAAAGAATGGAAACCAATGGTTCCCATACGAGAGCCTAGGCAAATCAAACGAATCAATAAGAAAGGTTGTGTTATTGAGAATTTGAGAAACATTCGGAATCGCATGATTCATATGCTTGTGTTTGTGTTGTTTGGTGATCTTTCTACCAAGTTCTATTAGTTCAAACATTTATGGAGTAGAAAAAGAATGGAAACCAACGGTTCCCAAACCATAGCCTAGGCAAATCAAACGAATCAATAAGAAAGGTTGTGTTATTGAGAATTTGAGAAACATTCGGAATCGCATGATTCGTATGCTTTAGTTTGTGTTGTTTCCTGATCTCTCTATCAAGTTCTATTAGTTCAAACATTTATGGACTAGAAAAAGAATGGAAACCAACGGTTCCCAAACCATAGCCTAGGCAAATCAAACCAATCTATAAGAAAGGTTGTGTTATTGAGAATTTGAGAAACATTCGGAATCGCATGATTCGTATGCTTGTGTTGGTGTTGTTTGGTGATCTTTCTATCAAGTTCTATTAGTTCAAATATATTTTTACGAGAAAAAGAATGGAAACCAACGGTTCCCAAACGATAGCCTAGGCAAATCAAACGAATCAATAAGAAAGGTTGTGTTATTGAGAATTTGAGAAACATTCGGAATCGCTTGATTCGTATGCTTTTGTTTGTGTTGTTTGGTGATCTTTCTACCAAGTTGCATTAGTTCAGACATTTATGGACTAGAAAAAGATTGGAAACCAACGGTTCCCAAACCATAGCCTAGGCAAATCAAACCAGTCAATAAGAAAGGTTGTGTTATTGAGAATTTGAGAAACATTCGGAATCGCATGATTCGTATGCTTGTGTTGGTGTTGTTTGGTGATCTTTCTATCATGTTCTATTAGTTCAAAGATTTTTTTACGAGAAAAAGAATGGAAACCAACGGTTCCCAAACTTTAGCCTAGGCAAATCAAACACCTTATTAAGAAAGGTTGTGTTATTGAGAATTTGAGAAACATTCGGAATCGCATGATTCGTATGCTTGTGTTTGTGTTGTTTGGTGATCTTTCTACCAAGTTCTATTAGTTCAAACATTTATGGACTAGAAAAAGAATGGAACCCAACGGTTCCCAAACTATAGCCTAGGCAAATCAAACGAATCAATAAAAAAGGTTGTGTTATTGAGAATTTGAGAAACATTCGGAATCGCATGATTCATATGCTTGTGTTTGTGTTGTTTGGTGACCTTTCTACCAAGTTCTATTAGTTCAAACATTTATGGAGTAGAAAAAGAATGGAAACCAACGGTTCCCAAACCATAGTCTAGGCAAATCAAACGAATCAATAAGAAAGGTTGTGTTATTGAGAATTGGAGAAACATTCGGAATCGCATGATTCGTATGCTTGTGTTTGTGTTGTTTGGTGATCTTTCTATCATGTTCCATTAGTTCAAAGATTTTTGGACGAGAAAAGAATGGAAACCAACGGTTCCCAAACCATAGCCTAGGCAAATCAAACGAATCAAAAAGAAAGGTTGTGTTATTGAGAATTTGAGAAACATTCGGAATTGCATGATTTGTATGCTTGTGTTTGTGTTGTTTGGTGATCTTTCTATCATGTTCTATTAGTTCAAAGATTTTTGGACTACAAAAAGAATGGAAACCAACGGTTCCCAAACCATAGCCTAGGCAAATCAAACCAATCAATAAGAAAGGTTGTGTTATTGAGAATTTGAGTTTCATTCGGAATCGCATGAATCGTATGCTTGTGTTGGTGTTGTTTGGTGATCTTTCTATCAAGTTCTATTAGTTCAAAGATTTTTTTACGAGAAAAAGAATGGAAACCAACGGTTCCCAAACCATAGCCTAGGCAAATCAAACACCTTAATAAGAAAGGTTGTGTTATTGAGAATTTGAGAAACATTCGGAATCGCATGATTCGTATGCTTGTGTTTGTGTTGTTTGGTGATCTTTCTACCAAGTTCTATTAGTTCAAACATTTATGGACTAGAAAAAGAATGGAAACCAATGGTTCCCATACGAGAGCCTAGGCAAATCAAACGAATCAATAAGAAAGGTTGTGTTATTGAGAATTTGAGAAACATTCGGAATCGCATGATTCATATGCTTGTGTTTGTGTTGTTTGGTGATCTTTCTACCAAGTTCTATTAGTTCAAACATTTATGGAGTAGAAAAAGAATGGAAACCAACGGTTCCCAAACCATAGCCTAGGCAAATCAAACGAATCAATAAGAAAGGTTGTGTTATTGAGAATTTGAGAAACATTCGGAATCGCATGATTCGTATGCTTTAGTTTGTGTTGTTTCCTGATCTCTCTATCAAGTTCTATTAGTTCAAACATTTATGGACTAGAAAAAGAATGGAAACCAACGGTTCCCAAACCATAGCCTAGGCAAATCAAACCAATCTATAAGAAAGGTTGTGTTATTGAGAATTTGAGAAACATTCGGAATCGCATGATTCGTATGCTTGTGTTGGTGTTGTTTGGTGATCTTTCTATCAAGTTCTATTAGTTCAAATATATTTTTACGAGAAAAAGAATGGAAACCAACGGTTCCCAAACGATAGCCTAGGCAAATCAAACGAATCAATAAGAAAGGTTGTGTTATTGAGAATTTGAGAAACATTCGGAATCGCTTGATTCGTATGCTTTTGTTTGTGTTGTTTGGTGATCTTTCTACCAAGTTGCATTAGTTCAGACATTTATGGACTAGAAAAAGATTGGAAACCAACGGTTCCCAAACCATAGCCTAGGCAAATCAAACCAGTCAATAAGAAAGGTTGTGTTATTGAGAATTTGAGAAACATTCGGAATCGCATAATTCGTATGCTTGTGTTTGTGTTGTTTGGTGATCTTTCTACCAAGTTTAATTAGTTCAAACATTTATGGAGTAGAAAAAGAATGGAAACCAACGGTTCCTAAACCATAGCCTAGGTAAATCAAACCAATCAATAAGAAAGGTTGTGTTATTGAGAATTTGAGAAACATTCGGAATCGCATGATTCGTATGCCCGTGTTTGTGTTGTTTGGTGATCTTTCTACCAAGTTTCATTAGTTCAAACATTTATGGACTAGAAAAAGAATGGAAACCAACGGTTCCCAAACCATAGCCTAGGCAAATCAAACGAATCAAAAAGAAAGGTTGTGTTATTGAGAATTTGAGAAACATTCGGAATTGCATGATTCGTATGCTTGTGTTTGTGTTGTTTGGTGATCTTTGTATCAAGTTCTATTAGTTCAAAGATTTCTGGACTAGAAAAAGAATGGAAACCAAAGGTTCCTAAACCATAGCCTAGGCAAATCAAACGAATCAAAAAGAAAGGTTGTGTTATTGAGAATTTGAGAAACATGCGGAATCGCATGATTCGTATGCTTGTGTTTATGTTGTTTGGTGATCTTTCTACCAAATTCTATTAGTTCAAACATTTATGGACTAGAAAAAGAATGGAAACCAACGGTTCCCAAACCATAGCCTAGGCAAATCAAACCAATCAATAAGAAAGGTTGTGTTATTGAGAATTTGAGAAACATTCGGAATCACATGATTCGTATGCTTGTGTTGGTGTTGTTTGGTGATCTTTCAATCAAGTTCTATTAGTTCAAAGATTTTTTTACGAGAAAAAGAATGGAAACCAACGGTTCCCAAACCATAGCCTAGGCAAATCAAACACCTTAATAAGAAAGGTTGTGTTATTGAGAATTTGAGAAACATTCGGAATCGCATGATTCGTATGCTTGTGTTTGTGTTGTTTGGTGATCTTTCTACCAAGTTCTATTAGTTCAAACATTTATGGACTAGAAAAAGAATGGAAACCAACGGTTCCCAAACTATAGCCTAGGCAAATCAAACGAATCAATAAAAAAGGTTGTGTTATTGAGAATTTGAGAAACATTCGGAATCACATGATTCATATGCCCGTGTTTGTGTTGTTTGGTGATCTTTCTACCAAGTTTCATTAGTTCAAACATTTATGGACTAGAAAAAGAATGGAAACCAACGGTTCCCAAACCATAGCCTAGGCAAATCAAACGAATCAAAAAGAAAGGTTGTGTTATTGAGAATTTGAGAAACATTCGGAATTGCATGATTCGTATGCTTGTGTTTGTGTTGTTTGGTGATCTTTGTATCAAGTTCTATTAGTTCAAAGATTTCTGGACTAGAAAAAGAATGGAAACCAAAGGTTCCTAAACCATAGCCTAGGCAAATCAAACGAATCAAAAAGAAAGGTTGTGTTATTGAGAATTTGAGAAACATGCGGAATCGCATGATTCGTATGCTTGTGTTTATGTTGTTTGGTGATCTGTCTACCAAATTCTATTAGTTCAAACATTTATGGACTAGAAAAAGAATGGAAACCAACGGTTCCCAAACCATAGCCTAGGCAAATCAAACCAATCAATAAGAAAGGTTGTGTTATTGAGAATTTGAGAAACATTCGGAATCGCATGATTCGTATGCTTGTGTTGGTATTGTTTGGTGATCTTTCTATCAAGTTCTATTAGTTCAAAGATTTTTTTACGAGAAAAAGAATGGAAACCAACGGTTCCCAAACCATAGCCTAGGCAAATCAAACACCTTATTAAGAAAGGTTGTGTTATTGAGAATTTGAGAAACATTCGGAATCGCATGATTCGTATGCTTGTGTTTGTGTTGTTTGGTGTTCTTTCTACCAAGTTCTATTAGTTCAAACATTTATGGACTAGAAAAATAATGGAAACCATCGGTTCCCAAACTATAGCCTAGGCAAATCAAACGAATCAATAAAAAAGGTTGTGTTATTGAGAATTTGAGAAACATTCGGAATCGCATGATTCATATGCTTGTGTTTGTGTTGTTTGGTGACCTTTCTACCAAGTTCTATTAGTTCAAACATTTATGGAGTAGAAAAAGAATGGAAACCAACGGTTCCCAAACCATAGTCTAGGCAAATCAAACGAATCAATAAGAAAGGTTGTGTTATTGAGAATTGGAGAAACATTCGGAATCGCATGATTCGTATGCTTGTGTTTGTGTTGTTTGGTGATCTTTCTATCATGTTCCATTAGTTCAAAGATTTTTGGACGAGAAAAAGAATGGAAACCAACGGTTCCCAAAGCATAGCCTAGGCAAATCAAACGAATCAAAAAGAAAGGTTGTGTTATTGAGAATTTGAGAAACATTCGGAATTGCATGATTTCTATGCTTGTGTTTGTGTTGTTTGGTGATCTTTCTATCATGTTCTATTAGTTCAAAGATTTTTGGACTACAAAAAGAATGGAAACCAACGGTTCCCAAACCATAGCCTAGGCAAATCAAACCAATCAATAAGAAAGCTTGTGTTATTGAGAATTTGAGTTTCATTCGGAATCGCATGAATCGTATGCTTGTGTTGGTGTTGTTTGGTGATCTTTCTATCAAGTTCTATTAGTTGAAAGATTTTTTTACGAGAAAAAGAATGGAAACCAACGGTTCCCAAACCATAGCCTAGGCAAATCAAACACCTTAATAAGAAAGGTTGTGTTATTGAGAATTTGAGAAACATTCGGAATCGCATGATTCGTATGCTTGTGTTTGTGTTGTTTGGTGATCTTTCTACCAAGTTCTATTAGTTCAAACATTTATGGACTAGAAAAAGAATGGAAACCAATGGTTTCCAAACGAGAGCCTAGGCAAATCAAACGAATCAATAAGAAAGGTTGTGTTATTGAGAATTTGAGAAACATTCGGAATCGCATGATTCATATGCTTGTGTTTGTGTTGTTTGGTGATCTTTCTACCAAGTTCTATTAGTTCAAACATTTATGGAGTAGAAAATGAATGGAAACCAACGGTTCCCAAACCATAGCCTAGGCAAATCAAACGAATCAATAAGAAAGGTTGTGTTATTGAGAATTTGAGAAACATTCGGAATCGCATGATTCGTATGCTTTAGTTTGTGTTGTTTCGTGATCTCTCTATCAAGTTCTATTAGTTCAAACATTTATGGACTAGAAAAAGAATTGAAACCAACGGTTCCCAAACCATAGCCTAGGCAAATCAAACCAATCTATAAGAAAGGTTGTGTTATTGAGAATTTGAGAAACATTCGGAATCGCATGATTCGTATGCTTGTGTTGGTGTTGTTTGGTGATCTTTCTATCAAGTTCTATTAGTTCAAAGATATTTTTACGAGAAAAAGAATGGAAACCAACGGTTCCCAAACGATAGCCTAGGCAAATCAAACGAATCAATAAGAAAGGTTGTGTTATTGAGAATTTGAGAAACATTCGGAATCGCTTGATTCGTATGCTTTTGTTTGTGTTGTTTGGTGATCTTTCTACCAAGTTGCATTAGTTCAGACAGTTATGGACTAGAAAAAGAATGGAAACCAACGGTTCCCAAACCATAGCCTAGGCAAATCAAACCAATCAATAAGAAAGGTTGTGTTATTGAGAATTTGAGAAACATTCGGAATCGCATAATTCGTATGCTTGTGTTGGTGTTGTTTGGTGATCTTTCTATCAAGTTCTATTAGTTCAAAGAATTTTTTACAAGAAAAAGAATGGAAACCAACGGATCCCAAACAATAGCCTAGGCAAATCAAACACCTTAATAAGAAAGGTTGTGTTATTGAGAATTTGAGAAACATTCGGAATCGCATGATTCATATGCTTGTGTTTTTGTTGTTTGGTGATCTTTCTACCAAGTTCTATTAGTTCAAACATTTATGTACTAGAAAAAGAATGGAAACCAACGGTTCCCAAATGATAGCCTAGGCAAATCAAACGAATCAATAAGAAAGGATGTGTTATTGAGAATTTGAGAAACATTCGGAATCGCATGATTCGTATGCTTGTGTTTGTGTTGTTCGGTGATCTTTCTACCAAGTTCTATTAGTTCAAAGATTTTTGGACTAGAAAAAGAATGGAAACCAACGGTTCCCAAACCATAGCCTAGGCAAATCAAACCAATCTATAAGAAAGGTTGTGTTATTGAGAATTTGAGAAACATTCGGAATCGCATGATTCGTATGCTTGTGTTGGTGTTGTTTGGTGATCTTTCTATCAAGTTCTATTAGTTCAAAGATTTTTTGACGAGAAAAAGAATGGAAACCAATGGTTCCCAAACCATAGCCTAGGCAAATCAAACACCTTATTAAGAAAGGTTGTGTTATTGAGAATTTGAGAAACATTCGGAATCGCATGATTCGTATGCTTGTGTTTGTGTTGTTTGGTGTTCTTTCTACCAAGTTCTATTAGTTCAAACATTTATGGACTAGAAAAATAATGGAAACCATCGGTTCCCAAACTATAGCCTAGGCAAATCAAACGAATCAATAAAAAAGGTTGTGTTATTGAGAATTTGAGAAACATTCGGAATCGCATGATTCATATGCTTGTGTTTGTGTTGTTTGGTGACCTTTCTACCAAGTTCTATTAGTTCAAACATTTATGGAGTAGAAAAAGAATGGAAACCAACGGTTCCCAAACCATAGTCTAGGCAAATCAAACGAATCAATAAGAAAGGTTGTGTTATTGAGAATTGGAGAAACATTCGGAATCGCATGATTCGTATGCTTGTGTTTGTGTTGTTTGGTGATCTTTCTATCATGTTCCATTAGTTCAAAGATTTTTGGACGAGAAAAAGAATGGAAACCAACGGTTCCCAAAGCATAGCCTAGGCAAATCAAACGAATCAAAAAGAAAGGTTGTGTTATTGAGAATTTGAGAAACATTCGGAATTGCATGATTTCTATGCTTGTGTTTGTGTTGTTTGGTGATCTTTCTATCATGTTCTATTAGTTCAAAGATTTTTGGACTACAAAAAGAATGGAAACCAACGGTTCCCAAACCATAGCCTAGGCAAATCAAACCAATCAATAAGAAAGCTTGTGTTATTGAGAATTTGAGTTTCATTCGGAATCGCATGAATCGTATGCTTGTGTTGGTGTTGTTTGGTGATCTTTCTATCAAGTTCTATTAGTTGAAAGATTTTTTTACGAGAAAAAGAATGGAAACCAACGGTTCCCAAACCATAGCCTAGGCAAATCAAACACCTTAATAAGAAAGGTTGTGTTATTGAGAATTTGAGAAACATTCGGAATCGCATGATTCGTATGCTTGTGTTTGTGTTGTTTGGTGATCTTTCTACCAAGTTCTATTAGTTCAAACATTTATGGAGTAGAAAATGAATGGAAACCAACGGTTCCCAAACCATAGCCTAGGCAAATCAAACGAATCAATAAGAAAGGTTGTGTTATTGAGAATTTGAGAAACATTCGGAATCGCATGATTCGTATGCTTTAGTTTGTGTTGTTTCGTGATCTCTCTATCAAGTTCTATTAGTTCAAACATTTATGGACTAGAAAAAGAATTGAAACCAACGGTTCCCAAACCATAGCCTAGGCAAATCAAACCAATCTATAAGAAAGGTTGTGTTATTGAGAATTTGAGAAACATTCGGAATCGCATGATTCGTATGCTTGTGTTGGTGTTGTTTGGTGATCTTTCTATCAAGTTCTATTAGTTCAAAGATATTTTTACGAGAAAAAGAATGGAAACCAACGGTTCCCAAACGATAGCCTAGGCAAATCAAACGAATCAATAAGAAAGGTTGTGTTATTGAGAATTTGAGAAACATTCGGAATCGCTTGATTCGTATGCTTTTGTTTGTGTTGTTTGGTGATCTTTCTACCAAGTTGCATTAGTTCAGACAGTTATGGACTAGAAAAAGAATGGAAACCAACGGTTCCCAAACCATAGCCTAGGCAAATCAAACCAATCAATAAGAAAGGTTGTGTTATTGAGAATTTGAGAAACATTCGGAATCGCATAATTCGTATGCTTGTGTTGGTGTTGTTTGGTGATCTTTCTATCAAGTTCTATTAGTTCAAAGAATTTTTTACAAGAAAAAGAATGGAAACCAACGGATCCCAAACAATAGCCTAGGCAAATCAAACACCTTAATAAGAAAGGTTGTGTTATTGAGAATTTGAGAAACATTCGGAATCGCATGATTCATATGCTTGTGTTTTTGTTGTTTGGTGATCTTTCTACCAAGTTCTATTAGTTCAAACATTTATGTACTAGAAAAAGAATGGAAACCAACGGTTCCCAAATGATAGCCTAGGCAAATCAAACGAATCAATAAGAAAGGATGTGTTATTGAGAATTTGAGAAACATTCGGAATTGCATGATTCGTATGCTTGTGTTTGTGTTGTTCGGTGATCTTTCTACCAAGTTCTATTAGTTCAAAGATTTTTGGACTAGAAAAAGAATGGAAACCAACGGTTCCCAAACCATAGCCTAGGCAAATCAAACCAATCTATAAGAAAGGTTGTGTTATTGAGAATTTGAGAAACATTCGGAATCGCATGATTCGTATGCTTGTGTTGGTGTTGTTTGGTGATCTTTCTATCAAGTTCTATTAGTTCAAAGATTTTTTTACGAGAAAAAGAATGGAAACCAATGGTTCCCAAACCATAGCCTAGGCAAATCTAACACCTTATTAAGAAAGGTTGTGTTATTGAGAATTTGAGAAACATTCGGAATCGCATGATTCGTATGCTTGTGTTTGTGTTGTTTGGTGTTCTTTCTACCAAGTTCTATTAGTTCAAACATTTATGGACTAGAAAAATAATGGAAACCATCGGTTCCCAAACTATAGCCTAGGCAAATCAAACGAATCAATAAAAAAGGTTGTGTTATTGAGAATTTGAGAAACATTCGGAATCGCATGATTCATATGCTTGTGTTTGTGTTGTTTGGTGACCTTTCTACCAAGTTCTATTAGTTCAAACATTTATGGAGTAGAAAAAGAATGGAAACCAACGGTTCCCAAACCATAGTCTAGGCAAATCAAACGAATCAATAAGAAAGGTTGTGTTATTGAGAATTGGAGAAACATTCGGAATCGCATGATTCGTATGCTTGTGTTTGTGTTGTTTGGTGATCTTTCTATCATGTTCCATTAGTTCAAAGATTTTTGGACGAGAAAAAGAATGGAAACCAACGGTTCCCAAAGCATAGCCTAGGCAAATCAAACGAATCAAAAAGAAAGGTTGTGTTATTGAGAATTTGAGAAACATTCGGAATTGCATGATTTCTATGCTTGTGTTTGTGTTGTTTGGTGATCTTTCTATCATGTTCTATTAGTTCAAAGATTTTTGGACTACAAAAAGAATGGAAACCAACGGTTCCCAAACCATAGCCTAGGCAAATCAAACCAATCAATAAGAAAGCTTGTGTTATTGAGAATTTGAGTTTCATTCGGAATCGCATGAATCGTATGCTTGTGTTGGTGTTGTTTGGTGATCTTTCTATCAAGTTCTATTAGTTGAAAGATTTTTTTACGAGAAAAAGAATGGAAACCAACGGTTCCCAAACCATAGCCTAGGCAAATCAAACACCTTAATAAGAAAGGTTGTGTTATTGAGAATTTGAGAAACATTCGGAATCGCATGATTCGTATGCTTGTGTTTGTGTTGTTTGGTGATCTTTCTACCAAGTTCTATTAGTTCAAACATTTATGGACTAGAAAAAGAATGGAAACCAATGGTTTCCAAACGAGAGCCTAGGCAAATCAAACGAATCAATAAGAAAGGTTGTGTTATTGAGAATTTGAGAAACATTCGGAATCGCATGATTCATATGCTTGTGTTTGTGTTGTTTGGTGATCTTTCTACCAAGTTCTATTAGTTCAAACATTTATGGAGTAGAAAATGAATGGAAACCAACGGTTCCCAAACCATAGCCTAGGCAAATCAAACGAATCAATAAGAAAGGTTGTGTTATTGAGAACTTGAGAAACATTCGGAATCGCATGATTCGTATGCTTTAGTTTGTGTTGTTTCGTGATCTCTCTATCAAGTTCTATTAGTTCAAACATTTATGGACTAGAAAAAGAATTGAAACCAACGGTTCCCAAACCATAGCCTAGGCAAATCAAACCAATCTATAAGAAAGGTTGTGTTATTGAGAATTTGAGAAACATTCGGAATCGCATGATTCGTATGCTTGTGTTGGTGTTGTTTGGTGATCTTTCTATCAAGTTCTATTAGTTCAAAGATATTTTTACGAGAAAAAGAATGGAAACCAACGGTTCCCAAACGATAGCCTAGGCAAATCAAACGAATCAATAAGAAAGGTTGTGTTATTGAGAATTTGAGAAACATTCGGAATCGCTTGATTCGTATGCTTTTGTTTGTGTTGTTTGGTGATCTTTCTACCAAGTTGCATTAGTTCAGACAGTTATGGACTAGAAAAAGAATGGAAACCAACGGTTCCCAAACCATAGCCTAGGCAAATCAAACCAATCAATAAGAAAGGTTGTGTTATTGAGAATTTGAGAAACATTCGGAATCGCATAATTCGTATGCTTGTGTTGGTGTTGTTTGGTGATCTTTCTATCAAGTTCTATTAGTTCAAAGAATTTTTTACAAGAAAAAGAATGGAAACCAACGGATCCCAAACAATAGCCTAGGCAAATCAAACACCTTAATAAGAAAGGTTGTGTTATTGAGAATTTGAGAAACATTCGGAATCGCATGATTCATATGCTTGTGTTTTTGTTGTTTGGTGATCTTTCTACCAAGTTCTATTAGTTCAAACATTTATGTACTAGAAAAAGAATGGAAACCAACGGTTCCCAAATGATAGCCTAGGCAAATCAAACGAATCAATAAGAAAGGATGTGTTATTGAGAATTTGAGAAACATTCGGAATCGCATGATTCGTATGCTTGTGTTGGTGTTGTTTGGTGATCTTTCTATCAAGTTCTATTAGTTCAAAGATTTTTTTACGAGAAAAAGAATGGAAACCAACGGTTCCCAAACCATAGCCTAGGCAAATCAAACCAATCAATAAGAAAGGTTGTGTTATTGAGAATTTGAGAAACATTCGGAATCGCATGATTCGTATGCTTGTGTTTGTTGTTCGGTGATCTTTCTACCAAGTTCTATTAGTTCAAAGATTTTTGGACTAGAAAAAGAATGGAAACCAACGGTTCCCAAACCATAGCCTAGACAAATCAAACAAATCAATAAGAAAGGTTGTGCTATTGAGAATTTGAGAAACATTCGGAATCGCATGATTCGTATGCTTGTGTTGGTGTTGTTTGGTGATCTTTCTATCAAGTTTTATTAGTTCAAAGATTTTTTTACGACAAAAAGAATGGAAACCAACGGTTCCCAAACCATAGCCTAGGCAAATCAAACACCTTAATAAGAAAGGTTGTGTTATTGAGAATTTGAGAAACATTCGGAATCGCATGATTCGTATACTTGTTTTTGTGTTGTTTGGTGATCTTTCTACCATGTTCTATTAGTTCAAACAGTTATGGACTAGAAAAAGAATGGAAACCAACGGTTCCCAAACCATAGCCTAGGCAAATCAAACCAATCAATAAGAAAGGTTGTGTTATTGAGAATTTGAGAAACATTCGGAATCGCATGATTCGTATGCTTGTGTTTGTGTTGTTCGGTGATCTTTCTACCAAGTTCTATTAGTTCAAAGATTTTTTGACTAGAAAAAGAATGGAAACCAACGGTTCCCAAACCATAGCCTAGGCAAATCAAACCAATCTATAAGAAAGGTTGTGTTATTGAGAATTTGAGAAACATTCGTAATCGCATGATTCGTATGCTTGTGTTGGTGTTGTTTGGTGATCTCTCTATCAAGTTCTATTAGTTCAAAGATTTTTTTACGAGAAAAAGAATGGAAACCAACGGTTCCCAAACCATAGCCTAGGCAAATCAAACCAATCAATAAGAAAGGTTGTGTTATTGAGAATTTGAGAAACATTCGGAATCGCATGATTCGTATGCTTGTGTTTGTGTTGTTCGGTGATCTTTCTACCAAGTTCTATTAGTTCAAAGATTTTTGGACTAGAAAAAGAATGGAAACCAACGGTTCCCAAACCATAGCCTAGACAAATCAAACCAATCAATAAGAAAGGTTGTGCTATTGAGAATTTGAGAAACATTCGGAATCGCATGATTCGTATGCTTGTGTTGGTGTTGTTTGGTGATCTTTCTATCAAGTTTTATTATTTCAAAGATTTTTTTACGACAAAAAGAATGGAAACCAACGGTTCCCAAACCATAGCCTAGGCAAATCAAACACCTTAATATGAAAGGTTGTGTTATTGAGAATTTGAGAAACATTCGGAATCGCATGATTCGTATACTTGTTTTTGTGTTGTTTGGTGATCTTTCTACCATGTTCTATTAGTTCAAACAGTTATGGACTAGAAAAAGAATGGAAACCAACGGTTCCCAAACCATAGCCTAGGCAAATCAAACCAATCAATAAGAAAGGTTGTGTTATTGAGAATTTGAGAAACATTCGGAATCGCATGATTCGTATGCTTGTGTTTGTGTTGTTCGGTGATCTTTCTACCAAGTTCTATTAGTTCAAAGATTTTTGGACTAGAAAAAGAATGGAAACCAACGGTTCCCAAACCATAGCCTAGGAAAATCAAACGAATCAAAAAGAAAGGTTGTGTTATTGAGAATTTGAGAAACATTCGGAATTGCTTGATTCGTATGCTTGTGTTTGTGTTGTTTGGAGATCTTTCTATCAAGTTCTATTAGTTCAAAGATTTTTGGACTAGAAAAAGAATGGAAACCAACGGTTCCCAAACCATAGCCTAGGCAAATCAAACGAATCAAAAAGAAAGGATGTGTTATTGAGAATTTGAGAAACATTCGGAATCCCATGATTCGTATGCTTGTGTTTGTGTTGTTTGGTGATCTTTCTACCAAGTTTCATTAGTTCAAACATTTATGGACTAGAAAAAGAATGGAAACCAACGGTTCCCAAACCATAGCCTAGGTAAATCAAACCAATCAATAAGAAAGGTTGTGTTATTGAGAATTTGAGAAACATTCGGAATCGCATGATTCGTATGCTTGTGTTTGTGTTGTTTGGAGATCTTTCTATCAAGTTCTATTAGTTCAAAGACTTTTGGACTAGAAAAAGAATGGAAACCAACGGTTTCCAAACCATAGCCTAGGAAAATCAAACGAATCAAAAAGAAAGGATGTGTTATTGAGAATTTGAATAACATTCGGAATCGCATGATTCGTATGCTTGTGTTTGTGTTGTTTGGTGATCTTTCTACCAAGTTTCATTAGTTCAAACATTTATGGACTAGAAAAAGAATGGAAACCAACGGTTCCCAAACCATAGCCTAGGTAAATCAAACCAATCAATAAGAAAGGTTGTGTTATTGAGAATTTGAGAAACATTCGGAATCGCATGATTCGTATGCTTGTGTTTGTGTTGTTTGGTGATTTTCTACCATGTTTCATTAGTTCAAACATTTATGGACTAGAAAAAGAATGGAAACCAACGGTTCCCAAACCATAGCCTAGGTAAATCAAACCAATCAATAAGAAAGGTTGTGTTATTGAGAATTTGAGAAACATTCGGAATCGCATAATTCGTATGCTTGTGTTGGTGTTGTTTGGTGATCTTTCTATCAAGTTCTATTAGTTCAAAGAATTTTTTACAAGAAAAAGAATGGAAACCAACGGATCCCAAACAATAGCCTAGGCAAATCAAACACCTTAATAAGAAAGGTTGTGTTATTGAGAATTTGAGAAACATTCGGAATCGCATGATTCATATGCTTGTGTTTTTGTTGTTTGGTGATCTTTCTACCAAGTTCTATTAGTTCAAACATTTATGTACTAGAAAAAGAATGGAAACCAACGGTTCCCAAATGATAGCCTAGGCAAATCAAACGAATCAATAAGAAAGGATGTGTTATTGAGAATTTGAGAAACATTCGGAATCGCATGATTCGTATGCTTGTGTTGGTGTTGTTTGGTGATCTTTCTATCAAGTTCTATTAGTTCAAAGATTTTTTTACGAGAAAAAGAATGGAAACCAACGGTTCCCAAACCATAGCCTAGGCAAATCAAACCAATCAATAAGAAAGGTTGTGTTATTGAGAATTTGAGAAACATTCGGAATCGCATGATTCGTATGCTTGTGTTTGTTGTTCGGTGATCTTTCTACCAAGTTCTATTAGTTCAAAGATTTTTGGACTAGAAAAAGAATGGAAACCAACGGTTCCCAAACCATAGCCTAGACAAATCAAACCAATCAATAAGAAAGGTTGTGCTATTGAGAATTTGAGAAACATTCGGAATCGCATGATTCGTATGCTTGTGTTGGTGTTGTTTGGTGATCTTTCTATCAAGTTTTATTAGTTCAAAGATTTTTTTACGACAAAAAGAATGGAAACCAACGGTTCCCAAACCATAGCCTAGGCAAATCAAACACCTTAATAAGAAAGGTTGTGTTATTGAGAATTTGAGAAACATTCGGAATCGCATGATTCGTATACTTGTTTTTGTGTTGTTTGGTGATCTTTCTACCATGTTCTATTAGTTCAAACAGTTATGGACTAGAAAAAGAATGGAAACCAACGGTTCCCAAACCATAGCCTAGGCAAATCAAACCAATCAATAAGAAAGGTTGTGTTATTGAGAATTTGAGAAACATTCGGAATCGCATGATTCGTATGCTTGTGTTTGTGTTGTTCGGTGATCTTTCTACCAAGTTCTATTAGTTCAAAGATTTTTGGACTAGAAAAAGAATGGAAACCAACGGTTCCCAAACCATAGCCTAGGCAAATCAAACCAATCTATAAGAAAGGTTGTGTTATTGAGAATTTGAGAAACATTCGTAATCGCATGATTCGTATGCTTGTGTTGGTGTTGTTTGGTGATCTCTCTATCAAGTTCTATTAGTTCAAAGATTTTTTTACGAGAAAAAGAATGGAAACCAACGGTTCCCAAACCATAGCCTAGGCAAATCAAACCAATCAATAAGAAAGGTTGTGTTATTGAGAATTTGAGAAACATTCGGAATCGCATGATTCGTATGCTTGTGTTTGTGTTGTTCGGTGATCTTTCTACCAAGTTCTATTAGTTCAAAGATTTTTGGACTAGAAAAAGAATGGAAACCAACGGTTCCCAAACCATAGCCTAGACAAATCAAACCAATCAATAAGAAAGGTTGTGCTATTGAGAATTTGAGAAACATTCGGAATCGCATGATTCGTATGCTTGTGTTGGTGTTGTTTGGTGATCTTTCTATCAAGTTTTATTATTTCAAAGATTTTTTTACGACAAAAAGAATGGAAACCAACGGTTCCCAAACCATAGCCTAGGCAAATCAAACACCTTAATAAGAAAGGTTGTGTTATTGAGAATTTGAGAAACATTCGGAATCGCATGATTCGTATACTTGTTTTTGTGTTGTTTGGTGATCTTTCTACCATGTTCTATTAGTTCAAACAGTTATGGACTAGAAAAAGAATGGAAACCAACGGTTCCCAAACCATAGCCTAGGCAAATCAAACCAATCAATAAGAAAGGTTGTGTTATTGAGAATTTGAGAAACATTCGGAATCGCATGATTCGTATGCTTGTGTTTGTGTTGTTCGGTGATCTTTCTACCAAGTTCTATTAGTTCAAAGATTTTTGGACTAGAAAAAGAATGGAAACCAACGGTTCCCAAACCATAGCCTAGGAAAATCAAACGAATCAAAAAGAAAGGTTGTGTTATTGAGAATTTGAGAAACATTCGGAATTGCTTGATTCGTATGCTTGTGTTTGTGTTGTTTGGAGATCTTTCTATCAAGTTCTATTAGTTCAAAGACTTTTGGACTAGAAAAAGAATGGAAACCAACGGTTTCCAAACCATAGCCTAGGAAAATCAAACGAATCAAAAAGAAAGGATGTGTTATTGAGAATTTGAATAACATTCGGAATCGCATGATTCGTATGCTTGTGTTTGTGTTGTTTGGTGATCTTTCTACCAAGTTTCATTAGTTCAAACATTTATGGACTAGAAAAAGAATGGAAACCAACGGTTCCCAAACCATAGCCTAGGTAAATCAAACCAATCAATAAGAAAGGTTGTGTTATTGAGAATTTGAGAAACATTCGGAATCGCATGATTCGTATGCTTGTGTTTGTGTTGTTTGGTGATTTTCTACCATGTTTCATTAGTTCAAACATTTATGGACTAGAAAAAGAATGGAAACCAACGGTTCCCAAACCATAGCCTAGGTAAATCAAACCAATCAATAAGAAAGGTTGTGTTATTGAGAATTTGAGAAACATTCGGAATCGCATAATTCGTATGCTTGTGTTGGTGTTGTTTGGTGATCTTTCTATCAAGTTCTATTAGTTCAAAGAATTTTTTACAAGAAAAAGAATGGAAACCAACGGATCCCAAACAATAGCCTAGGCAAATCAAACACCTTAATAAGAAAGGTTGTGTTATTGAGAATTTGAGAAACATTCGGAATCGCATGATTCATATGCTTGTGTTTTTGTTGTTTGGTGATCTTTCTACCAAGTTCTATTAGTTCAAACATTTATGTACTAGAAAAAGAATGGAAACCAACGGTTCCCAAATGATAGCCTAGGCAAATCAAACGAATCAATAAGAAAGGATGTGTTATTGAGAATTTGAGAAACATTCGGAATCGCATGATTCGTATGCTTGTGTTGGTGTTGTTTGGTGATCTTTCTATCAAGTTCTATTAGTTCAAAGATTTTTTTACGAGAAAAAGAATGGAAACCAACGGTTCCCAAACCATAGCCTAGGCAAATCAAACCAATCAATAAGAAAGGTTGTGTTATTGAGAATTTGAGAAACATTCGGAATCGCATGATTCGTATGCTTGTGTTTGTTGTTCGGTGATCTTTCTACCAAGTTCTATTAGTTCAAAGATTTTTGGACTAGAAAAAGAATGGAAACCAACGGTTCCCAAACCATAGCCTAGACAAATCAAACCAATCAATAAGAAAGGTTGTGCTATTGAGAATTTGAGAAACATTCGGAATCGCATGATTCGTATGCTTGTGTTGGTGTTGTTTGGTGATCTTTCTATCAAGTTTTATTAGTTCAAAGATTTTTTTACGACTAAAAGAATGGAAACCAACGGTTCCCAAACCATAGCCTAGGCAAATCAAACACCTTAATAAGAAAGGTTGTGTTATTGAGAATTTGAGAAACATTCGGAATCGCATGATTCGTATACTTGTTTTTGTGTTGTTTGGTGATCTTTCTACCATGTTCTATTAGTTCAAACAGTTATGGACTAGAAAAAGAATGGAAACCAACGGTTCCCAAACCATAGCCTAGGCAAATCAAACCAATCAATAAGAAAGGTTGTGTTATTGAGAATTTGAGAAACATTCGGAATCGCATGATTCGTATGCTTGTGTTTGTGTTGTTCGGTGATCTTTCTACCAAGTTCTATTAGTTCAAAGATTTTTGGACTAGAAAAAGAATGGAAACCAACGGTTCCCAAACCATAGCCTAGGCAAATCAAACCAATCTATAAGAAAGGTTGTGTTATTGAGAATTTGAGAAACATTCGGAATCGCATGATTCGTATGCTTGTGTTGGTGTTGTTTGGTGATCTTTCTATCAAGTTCTATTAGTTCAAAGATTTTTTTACGAGAAAAAGAATGGAAACCAACGGTTCCCAAACCATAGCCTAGGCAAATCAAACCAATCAATAAGAAAGGTTGTGTTATTGAGAATTTGAGAAACATTCGGAATCGCATGATTCGTATGCTTGTGTTTGTGTTGTTCGGTGATCTTTCTACCAAGTTCTATTAGTTCAAAGATTTTTGGACTAGAAAAAGAATGGAAACCAACGGTTCCCAAACCATAGCCTAGACAAATCAAACCAATCAATAAGAAAGGTTGTGCTATTGAGAATTTGAGAAACATTCGGAATCGCATGATTCGTATGCTTGTGTTGGTGTTGTTTGGTGATCTTTCTATCAAGTTTTATTAGTTCAAAGATTTTTTTACGACTAAAAGAATGGAAACCAACGGTTCCCAAACCATAGCCTAGGCAAATCAAACACCTTAATAAGAAAGGTTGTGTTATTGAGAATTTGAGAAACATTCGGAATCGCATGATTCGTATACTTGTTTTTGTGTTGTTTGGTGATCTTTCTACCATGTTCTATTAGTTCAAACAGTTATGGACTAGAAAAAGAATGGAAACCAACGGTTCCCAAACCATAGCCTAGGCAAATCAAACCAATCAATAAGAAAGGTTGTGTTATTGAGAATTTGAGAAACATTCGGAATCGCATGATTCGTATGCTTGTGTTTGTGTTGTTCGGTGATCTTTCTACCAAGTTCTATTAGTTCAAAGATTTTTGGACTAGAAAAAGAATGGAAACCAACGGTTCCCAAACCATAGCCTAGGAAAATCAAACGAATCAAAAAGAAAGGTTGTGTTATTGAGAATTTGAGAAACATTCGGAATTGCATGATTCGTATGCTTGTGTTTGTGTTGTTTGGTGATCTTTCTACCAAGTTTCATTAGTTCAAACATTTATGGACTAGAAAAAGAATGGAAACCAACGGTTCCCAAACCATAGCCTAGGTAAATCAAACCAATCAATAAGAAAGGTTGTGTTATTGAGAATTTGAGAAACATTCGGAATCCCATGATTCGTATGCTTGTGTTTGTGTTGTTTGGTGATCTTTCTACCAAGTTTCATTAGTTCAAACATTTATGGACTAGAAAAAGAATGGAAACCAACGGTTCCCAAACCATAGCCTAGGTAAATCAAACCAATCAATAAGAAAGGTTGTGTTATTGAGAATTTGAGAAACATTCGGAATCGCATGATTCGTATGCTTGTGTTTGTGTTGTTTGGAGATCTTTCTATCAAGTTCTATTAGTTCAAAGACTTTTGGACTAGAAAAAGAATGGAAACTAACGGTTTCCAAATCATAGCCTAGGAAAATCAAACGAATCAAAAAGAAAGGATGTGTTATTGAGAATTTGAATAACATTCGGAATCGCATGATTCGTATGCTTGTGTTTGTGTTGTTTGGTGATCTTTCTACCAAGTTTCATTAGTTCAAACATTTATGGACTAGAAAAAGAATGGAAACCAACGGTTCCCAAACAATAGCCTAGGTAAATCAAACCAATCAATAAGAAAGGTTGTGTTATTGAGAATTTGAGAAACATTCGGAATCGCATGATTCGTATGCTTGTGTTTGTGTTGTTTGGTGATTTTCTACCATGTTTCATTAGTTCAAACATTTATGGACTAGAAAAAGAATGGAAACCAACGGTTCCCAAACCATAGCCTAGGGAAATCAAACCAATCAATAAGAAAGGTTGTGTTATTGAGAATTTGAGAAACATTCGGAATCGCATAATTCGTATGCTTGTGTTGGTGTTGTTTGGTGATCTTTCTATCAAGTTCTATTAGTTCAAAGAATTTTTTACAAGAAAAAGAATGGAAACCAACGGATCCCAAACAATAGCCTAGGCAAATCAAACACCTTAATAAGAAAGGTTGTGTTATTGAGAATTTGAGAAACATTCGGAATCGCATGATTCATATGCTTGTGTTTTTGTTGTTTGGTGATCTTTCTACCAAGTTCTATTAGTTCAAACATTTTTGTACTAGAAAAAGAATGGAAACCAACGGTTCCCAAATGATAGCCTAGGCAAATCAAACGAATCAATAAGAAAGGATGTGTTATTGAGAATTTGAGAAACATTCGGAATCGCATGATTCGTATGCTTGTGTTGGTGTTGTTTGGTGATCTTTCTATCAAGTTCTATTAGTTCAAAGATTTTTTTACGAGAAAAAGAATGGAAACCAACGGTTCCCAAACCATAGCCTAGGCAAATCAAACCAATCAATAAGAAAGGTTGTGTTATTGAGAATTTGAGAAACATTCGGAATCGCATGATTCGTATGCTTGTGTTTGTTGTTCGGTGATCTTTCTACCAAGTTCTATTAGTTCAAAGATTTTTGGACTAGAAAAAGAATGGAAACCAACGGTTCCCAAACCATAGCCTAGACAAATCAAACCAATCAATAAGAAAGGTTGTGCTATTGAGAATTTGAGAAACATTCGGAATCGCATGATTCGTAGCTTGTGCTGGTGTTGTTTGGTGATCTTTCTATCAAGTTTTATTAGTTCAAAGATTTTTTTACGACAAAAAGAATGGAAACCAACGGTTCCCAAACCATAGCCTAGGCAAATCAAACACCTTAATAAGAAAGGTTGTGTTATTGAGAATTTGAGAAACATTCGGAATCGCATGATTCGTATACTTGTTTTTGTGTTGTTTGGTGATCTTTCTACCATGTTCTATTAGTTCAAACAGTTATGGACTAGAAAAAGAATGGAAACCAACGGTTCCCAAACCATAGCCTAGGCAAATCAAACCAATCAATAAGAAAGGTTGTGTTATTGAGAATTTGAGAAACATTCGGAATCGCATGATTCGTATGCTTGTGTTTGTGTTGTTCGGTGATCTTTCTACCAAGTTCTATTAGTTCAAAGATTTTTGGACTAGAAAAAGAATGGAAACCAACGGTTCCCAAACCATAGCCTAGGCAAATCAAACCAATCTATAAGAAAGGTTGTGTTATTGAGAATTTGAGAAACATTCGGAATCGCATGATTCGTATGCTTGTGTTGGTGTTGTTTGGTGATCTTTCTATCGAGTTCTATTAGTTCAAAGATTTTTTTACGAGAAAAAGAATGGAAACCAACGGTTCCCAAACCATAGCCTAGGCAAATCAAACCAATCAATAAGAAAGGTTGTGTTATTGAGAATTTGAGAAACATTCGGAATCGCATGATTCGTATGCTTGTGTTTGTGTTGTTCGGTGATCTTTCTACCAAGTTCTATTAGTTCAAAGATTTTTGGACTAGAAAAAGAATGGAAACCAACGGTTCCCAAACCATAGCCTAGACAAATCAAACCAATCAATAAGAAAGGTTGTGCTATTGAGAATTTGAGAAACATTTGGAATCGCATGATTCGTATGCTTGTGTTGGTGTTGTTTGGTGATCTTTCTATCAAGTTTTATTAGTTCAAAGATTTTTTTACGACAAAAAGAATGGAAACCAACGGTTCCCAAACCATAGCCTAGGCAAATCAAACACCTTAATAAGAAAGGTTGTGTTATTGAGAATTTGAGAAACATTCGGAATCGCATGATTCGTATACTTGTTTTTGTGTTGTTTGGTGATCTTTCTACCATGTTCTATTAGTTCAAACAGTTATGGACTAGAAAAAGAATGGAAACCAACGGTTCCCAAACCATAGCCTAGGCAAATCAAACCAATCAATAAGAAAGGTTGTGTTATTGAGAATTTGAGAAACATTCGGAATCGCATGATTCGTATGCTTGTGTTTGTGTTGTTCGGTGATCTTTCTACCAAGTTCTATTAGTTCAAAGATTTTTGGACTAGAAAAAGAATGGAAACCAACGGTTCCCAAACCATAGCCTAGGAAAATCAAACGAATCAAAAAGAAAGGTTGTGTTATGGAGAATTTGAGAAACATTCGGAATTGCATGATTCGTATGCTTGTGTTTGTGTTGTTTGGAGATCTTTCTATCAAGTTCTATTAGTTCAAAGATTTTTGGACTAGAAAAAGAATGGAAACCAACGGTTCCCAAACCATAGCCTAGGCAAATCAAACGAATCAAAAAGAAAGGATGTGTTATTGAGAATTTGAGAAACATTCGGAATCCCATGATTCGTATGCTTGTGTTTGTGTTGTTTGGTGATCTTTCTACCAAGTTTCATTAGTTCAAACATTTATGGACTAGAAAAAGAATGGAAACCAACGGTTCCCAAACCATAGCCTAGGTAAATCAAACCAATCAATAAGAAAGGTTGTGTTATTGAGAATTTGAGAAACATTCGGAATCGCATGATTCGTATGCTTGTGTTTGTGTTGTTTGGAGATCTTTCTATCAAGTTCTATTACTTCAAAGACTTTTGGACTAGAAAAAGAATGGAAACCAACGGTTTCCAAACCATAGCCTAGGAAAATCAAACGAATCAAAAAGAAAGGATGTGTTATTGAGAATTTGAATAACATTCGGAATCGCATGATTCGTATGCTTGTGTTTGTGTTGTTTGGTGATCTTTCTACCAAGTTTCATTAGTTCAAACATTTATGGACTAGAAAAAGAATGGAAACCAACGGTTCCCAAACGATAGCCTAGGTAAATCAAACCAATCAATAAGAAAGGTTGTGTTATTGAGAATTTGAGAAACATTCGGAATCGCATGATTCGTATGCTTTTGTTTGTGTTGTTTGGTGATTTCTACCATGTTTCATTAGTTCAAACATTTATGGACTAGAAAAAGAATGGAAACCAACGGTTCCCAAACCATAGCCTAGGCAAATCAAACCAATCTATAAGAAAGGTTGTGTTATTGAGAATTTGAGAAAAATTCGGAATCGCATGATTCGTATGCTTGTGTTGGTGTTGTTTGGTGATCTTTCTATCAAGTTCTATTAGTTCAAAGATTTTTTTACGAGAAAAAGAATGGAAACCAACGGTTCCCAAACCATAGCCTAGGCAAATCAAACCAATCAATAAGAAAGGTTGTGTTATTGAGAATTTGAGAAACATTCGGAATCGCATGATTCGTATGCTTGTGTTTGTGTTGTTCGGTGATCTTTCTACCAAGTTCTATTAGTTCAAAGATTTTTGGACTAGAAAAAGAATGGAAACCAACGGTTCCCAAACCATAGCCTAGACAAATCAAACCAATCAATAAGAAAGGTTGTGCTATTGAGAATTTGAGAAACATTCGGAATCGCATGATTCGTATGCTTGTGTTGGTGTTGTTTGGTGATCTTTCTATCAAGTTTTATTAGTTCAAAGATTTTTTTACGACAAAAAGAATGGAAACCAACGGTTCCCAAACCATAGCCTAGGCAAATCAAACACCTTAATAAGAAAGGTTGTGTTATTGAGAATTTGAGAAACATTCGGAATCGCATGATTCGTATACTTGTTTTTGTGTTGTTTGGTGATCTTTCTACCATGTTCTATTAGTTCAAACAGTTATGGACTAGAAAAAGAATGGAAACCAACGGTTCCCAAACCATAGCCTAGGCAAATCAAACCAATCAATAAGAAAGGTTGTGTTATTGAGAATTTGAGAAACATTCGGAATCGCATGATTCGTATGCTTGTGTTTGTGTTGTTCGGTGATCTTTCTACCAAGTTCTATTAGTTCAAAGATTTTTGGACTAGAAAAAGAATGGAAACCAACGGTTCCCAAACCATAGCCTAGGAAAATCAAACGAATCAAAAAGAAAGGTTGTGTTATTGAGAATTTGAGAAACATTCGGAATTGCATGATTCGTATGCTTGTGTTTGTGTTGTTTGGAGATCTTTCTATCAAGTTCTATTAGTTCAAAGATTTTTGGACTAGAAAAAGAATGGAAACCAACGGTTCCCAAACCATAGCCTAGGCAAATCAAACGAATCAAAAAGAAAGGATGTGTTATTGAGAATTTGAGAAACATTCGGAATCCCATGATTCGTATGCTTGTGTTTGTGTTGTTTGGTGATCTTTCTACCAAGTTTCATTAGTTCAAACATTTATGGACTAGAAAAAGAATGGAAACCAACGGTTCCCAAACCATAGCCTAGGCAAATCAAACGAATCAAAAAGAAAGGATGTGTTATTGAGAATTTGAGAAACATTCGGAATCCCATGATTCGTATGCTTGTGTTTGTGTTGTTTGGTGATCTTTCTACTAAGTTTCATTAGTTCAAACATTTATGGACTAGAAAAAGAATGGAAACCAACGGTTCCCAAACCATAGCCTAGGCAAATCAAACGAATCAAAAAGAAAGGTTGTTTATTGAGAATTTGAGAAACATTCGGAATTGCATGATTCGTATGCTTGTGTTTGTGTTGTTTGGTGATCCTTCTATCAAGTTCTATTAGTTCAAAGATTTTTGGACTAGAAAAAGAATGGAAACCAACGGTTCCCAAACCATAGCCTAGGCAAATCAAACGAATCAAAAAGAAAGGTTGTGTTATTGAGAATTTGAGAAACATTCGGAATTGCATGATTCGTATGCTTGTGTTTGTGTTGTTTGGAGATCTTTCTATCAAGTTCTATTAGTTCAAAGTTTTTTGGACTAGAAAAAGAATGGAAACCAACGGTTCCCAAACCATAGCCTAGGCAAATCAAACGAATCAAAAAGAAAGGATGTGTTATTGAGAATTTGAGAAACATTTGGAATCCCATGATTCGTATGCTTGTGTTTGTGTTGTTTGGTGATCTTTCTACCAAGTTTCATTAGTTCAAACATTTATGGACTAGAAAAAGAATGGAAACCAACGGTTCCCAAACCATAGCCTAGGTAAATCAAACCAATCAATAAGAAAGGTTGTGTTATTGAGAATTTGAGAAACATTCGGAATCGCATGATTCGTATGCTTGTGTTTGTGTTGTTTGGAGATCTTTCTATCAAGTTCTATTAGTTCAAAGACTTTTGGACTAGAAAAAGAATGGAAACCAACGGTTTCCAAACCATAGCCTAGGAAAATCAAACGAATCAAAAAGAAAGGATGTGTTATTGAGAATTTGAATAACATTCGGAATCGCATGATTCGTATGCTTGTGTTTGTGTTGTTTGGTGATCTTTCTACCAAGTTTCATTAGTTCAAACATTTATGGACTAGAAAAAGAATGGAAACCAACGGTTCCCAAACCATAGCCTAGGTAAATCAAACCAATCAATAAGAAAGGTTGTGTTATTGAGAATTTGAGAAACATTCGGAATCGCATGATTCGTATGCTTGTGTTTGTGTTGTTTGGTGATTTTCTACCATGTTTCATTAGTTCAAACATTTATGGACTAGAAAAAGAATGGAAACCAACGGTTCCCAAACCATAGCCTAGGTAAATCAAACCAATCAATAAGAAAGGTTGTGTTATTGAGAATTTGAGAAACATTCGGAATCGCATGATTCGTATGCTTGTATTTGTGTTGTTTGGGGATCTTTCTACCAAGTTTCATTAGTTCAAACATTTATGGACTAGAAAAAGAATGGAAACCAACGGTTCCCAAACCATAGCCTAGGCAAATCAAACGAATCAAAAAGAAAGGTTGTTTATTGAGAATTTGAGAAACATTCGGAATTGCATGATTCGTATGCTTGTGTTTGTGTTGTTTGGTGATCCTTCTATCAAGTTCTATTAGTTCAAAGATTTTTGGACTAGAAAAAGAATGGAAACCAACGGTTCCCAAACCATAGCCTAGGCAAATCAAACGAATCAAAAAGAAAGGTTGTGTTATTGAGAATTTGAGAAACATGCGGAATCGCATGATTCGTATGCTTGTTATTGTGTAGTTTGGTGATCTTTCTACCAAGTTCTATTAGTTCAAACATTTATGGACTCGAAAAAGAATGGAAACCGACGGTTCCCAAACCATAGCCTAGGCAAATCAAACCAATCAATAAGAAAGGTTGTGTTATTGAAAATTTGAGAAACATTCGGAATCGCATGATTCGTATGCTTGTGTTGGTGTTGTTTGGTGATCTTTCTATCAAGCTCTATTAGTTCAAAGATTTTTTTACGAGAAAAAGAATGGAAACCAACGTTTCCCAAACCATAGCCTAGGCAAATCAAACACCTTAATAAGAAAGATTGTGTTATTGAGAATTTTAGAAACATTCGAAATCGCATGATTCGTATGCTTGTGTTTGTGTTGTTTGGTGATCTTTCTACCAAGTTCTAATAATTCAAACATTTATGGACTAGAAAAAGAATGAAAACCAATGGTTCCCAAACGATAGCCTAGGCAAATCAAACGAATCAATAAGAAAGGTTGTGTGATTGAGAATTTGAGAAACATTCGGAATCGCATGATTCATATGATTGTGTTTGTGTTGTTTCGTGATCTTTCTATCAAGTTCTATTAGTTCAAACATTTATGGACTAGAAAAAGAATGGAAACCAACGGTTCCCAAACCATAGCCTAGGAAAATCAAACGAATCAAAAAGAAAGGTTGTGTTATTGAGAATTTGAGAAACATTCGGAATTGCATGATTCGTATGCTTGTGTTTGTGTTGTTTGGAGATCTTTCTATCAAGTTCTATTAGTTCAAAGATTTTTGGACTAGAAAAAGAATGGAAACCAACGGTTCCCAAACCATAGCCTAGGCAAATCAAACGAATCAAAAAGAAAGGATGTGTTATTGAGAATTTGAGAAACATTCGGAATCCCATGATTCGTATGCTTGTGTTTGTGTTGTTTGGTGATCTTTCTACCAAGTTTCATTAGTTCAAACATTTATGGACTAGAAAAAGAATGGAAACCAACGGTTCCCAAACCATAGCCTAGGTAAATCAAACCAATCAATAAGAAAGGTTGTGTTATTGAGAATTTGAGAAACATTCGGAATCGCATGATTCGTATGCTTGTGTTTGTGTTGTTTGGAGATCTTTCTATCAAGTTCTATTAGTTCAAAGACTTTTGGACTAGAAAAAGAATGGAAACCAACGGTTTCCAAACCATAGCCTAGGAAAATCAAACGAATCAAAAAGAAAGGATGTGTTATTCAGAATTTGAATAACATTCGGAATCGCATGATTCGTATGCTTGTGTTTGTGTTGTTTGGTGATCTTTCTACCAAGTTTCATTAGTTCAAACATTTATGGACTAGAAAAAGAATGGAAACCAACGGTTCCCAAACCATAGCCTAGGTAAATCAAACCAATCAATAAGAAAGGTTGTGTTATTGAGAATTTGAGAAACATTCGGAATCGCATGATTCGTATGCTTGTGTTTGTGTTGTTTGGTGATTTTCTACCATGTTTCATTAGTTCAAACATTTATGGACTAGAAAAAGAATGGAAACCAACGGTTCCCAAACCATAGCCTAGGGAAATCAAACCAATCAATAAGAAAGGTTGTGTTATTGAGAATTTGAGAAACATTCGGAATCGCATAATTCGTATGCTTGTGTTGGTGTTGTTTGGTGATCTTTCTATCAAGTTCTATTAGTTCAAAGAATTTTTTACAAGAAAAGGAATGGAAACCAACGGATCCCAAACAATAGCCTAGGCAAATCAAACACCTTAATAAGAAAGGTTGTGTTATTGAGAATTTGAGAAACATTCGGAATCGCATGATTCATATGCTTGTGTTTTTGTTGTTTGGTGATCTTTCTACCAAGTTCTATTAGTTCAAACATTTATGTACTAGAAAAAGAATGGAAACCAACGGTTCCCAAATGATAGCCTAGGCAAATCAAACCAATCAATAAGAAAGGTTGTGTTATTGAGAATTTGAGAAACATTCGGAATCGCATGATTCGTATGCTTGTGTTTGTTGTTCGGTGATCTTTCTACCAAGTTCTATTAGTTCAAAGATTTTTGGACTAGAAAAAGAATGGAAACCAACGGTTCCCAAACCATAGCCTAGACAAATCAAACCAATCAATAAGAAAGGTTGTGCTATTGAGAATTTGAGAAACATTCGGAATCGCATGATTCGTATGCTTGTGTTGGTGTTGTTTGGTGATCTTTCTATCAAGTTTTATTAGTTCAAAGATTTTTTTACGACAAAAAGAATGGAAACCAACGGTTCCCAAACCATAGCCTAGGCAAATCAAACACCTTAATAAGAAAGGTTGTGTTATTGAGAATTTGAGAAACATTCGGAATCGCATGATTCGTATACTTGTTTTTGTGTTGTTTGGTGATCTTTCTACCATGTTCTATTAGTTCAAACAGTTATGGACTAGAAAAAGAATGGAAACCAACGGTTCCCAAACCATAGCCTAGGCAAATCAAACCAATCAATAAGAAAGGTTGTGTTATTGAGAATTTGAGAAACATTCGGAATCGCATGATTCGTATGCTTGTGTTTGTGTTGTTCGGTGATCTTTCTACCAAGTTCTATTAGTTCAAAGATTTTTGGACTAGAAAAAGAATGGAAACCAACGGTTCCCAAACCATAGCCTAGGCAAATCAAACCAATCTATAAGAAAGGTTGTGTTATTGAGAATTTGAGAAACATTCGGAATCGCATGATTCGTATGCTTGTGTTGGTGTTGTTTGGTGATCTTTCTATCAAGTTCTATTAGTTCAAAGATTTTTTTACGAGAAAAAGAAAGGATGTGTTATTGAGAATTTGAATAACATTCGGAATCGCATGATTCGTATGCTTGTGTTTGTGTTGTTTGGTGATCTTTCTACCAAGTTTCATTAGTTCAAACATTTATGGACTAGAAAAAGAATGGAAACCAACGGTTCCCAAACCATAGCCTAGGTAAATCAAACCAATCAATAAGAAAGGTTGTGTTATTGAGAATTTGAGAAACATTCGGAATCGCAAGATTCGTATGCTTGTGTTTGTGTTGTTTGGTGATTTTCTACCATGTTTCATTAGTTCAAACATTTATGGACTAGAAAAAGAATGGAAACCAACGGTTCCCAAACCATAGCCTAGGTAAATCAAACCAATCAATAAGAAAGGTTGTGTTATTGAGAATTTGAGAAACATTCGGAATCGCATGATTCGTATGCTTGTATTTGTGTTGTTTGGGGATCTTTCTACCAAGTTTCATTAGTTCAAACATTTATGGACTAGAAAAAGAATGGAAACCAACGGTTCCCAAACCATAGCCTAGGCAAATCAAACGAATCAAAAAGAAAGGTTGTTTATTGAGAATTTGAGAAACATTCGGAATTGCATGATTCGTATGCTTGTGTTTGTGTTGTTTGGTGATCCTTCTATCAAGTTCTATTAGTTCAAAGATTTTTGGACTAGAAAAAGAATGGAAACCAACGGTTCCCAAA